>JASFXZ010000001.1:26262814-26862814 GCA_032209605.1 Mactromeris polynyma
TCCAGAACTTCCCCGCCCTAAAACAAAAATATTTTACTAGGGGAGAAGAACTGGACTAGTCCAGAACTTCCCCTCCCTAAGATGAAAAAAATAAAATAATTTCTAAGGGGAGAAGAACTGGACTAGTCCAGAACTTCCCCGCACTAAGATGAATAGTAAGATCATTGTCTAGGTGAGGAGAACTGAACTAGTCCAGAACTTCCCCGCCCTAAAACAAAAATATTATACTAGGGGAGAAGAACTGGACTAGTCCAGAACTTCCCCACCCTAAGACGAAAAAAATAAATTATTTTAATAGGGGAGAAGAACTGGACTAGTCCAGAACTTTCCCGCCCTAAAACAAAAATAAAAATATTTTACTAGGGGAGAAGAACTGGACTAGTCCAGAACTTCCCCACCCTAAGACGAAAAAAATAAAATAATTTCCAAGGGGAGAAGAACTGGACTAGTCCAGAACTTCCCCGCCCTAAGATGAAAAATAAGATCATTGTCTAGGGGAGAAGAACTGGACTAGTCCAGAACTTCCCCACCCTAAGACGAAAAAAATAAAATATTTTACTAGGGGAGAAGAACTGGACTAGTCCAGAACTTCCCCACCCTAGGATGAAAAATAAAATAATTTCCAAGGGGAGAAGAACTGGACTAGTCCAGAACTTCCCCGCCCTAAGATGAAAAATAAGATCATTGTCTAGGGGAGAAGAACTGGACTAGTCCAGAACTTCCCCACCCTAAGACGAAAAAAAATAAAATAATTTCCAAGGGGAGAAGAACTGGAGAAGTCCAGTTCTTCCCCACCCAGTCTGTTTCTTCCGCGGGGAAGTTCTGGACCGGTCCAGTTCTTCCCCCCTAGGAAATTATTTTATTTTCAAATTTCACGCCCTGGAAATTATCTAATTTTTCGTGTTAGGGTGGGGAAGTTCTGGACCGGCCCAGTTCTTCCCCCCTAGGAAATTATTTTATTTTTTCAACTTTTTAACCTTGAAAATGTTCTTATTTTTCATGTTAGGGTGGGGAAGTTCTGGACCGGCCCAGTTTTTCCCCCCTAGGAAATTATTTTATTTTTTCAACTTTTTAACCTTGAAAATGTTCTTATTTTTCATGTTAGGGTGGGGAAGTTCTGGACCGGCCCAGTTCTTCCCCCCTAGGAAATTATTTTATTTTTTCAACTTTTTAACCTTGAAAATGTTCTTATTTTTCATGTTAGGGTGGGGAAATTCTGGACTAGTCCAGTTATTCCCCCCTAGTAAATTATTTAATATTCAAATTTCTCACGCTGGAAATAATCTAATTTTTCATGTTAGGGTTGGGAAATTCTGGACTGGTCCAGTTCTTCCCCTCCAGGAAATTATTTCATTTTTTCAACTTTTTAACCTTGAAAATGTTCTTATTTTTCATGTTAGGGTGGGGAAGTTCTGGACTAGTCCAGTTATTCCCCCCTAGTAAATTATTTAATATTCAAATTTCTCACGCTGGAAATAATCTAATTTTTCATGTTAGGGTTGGGAAATTCTGGACTGGTCCAGTTCTTCCCCTCCAGGATTTTTTTTGATTTTTTCAACTTTCAGCTGGTCTAATTCTGTCCTCCTAGTTAAATACTTTATTATTTGTGTCTGGGTGGGGAAGTTCTGGACTAGTCCAGTTCTTCTCCCCTAGTAAAATATTATATTCTTTCTTCTTTGGGTGGGGAAGTTCTGGACTAGTCCAGTTCTTCCCCCCCTAGGAAATTATTTATTTTCAACTTTCTCACCCTGGAAATTGTCTAATTTTTGTGTAAGGGTGGGGAAGTTCTGGACCGGTCCAGTTCTTCCCCCCTAGCAAATTATTTTATATTCAACTTTCTCACGCTGTAAATCGTTTAATTTCTGTGTAAGGTTGGGGAAGTTCTGGACCGGTCCAGTTCTTCCCCCCTAGGAAATTATTTTATATTCAACTTTCTCACGCTGGAAATAATCTAATTTTTCATGCTAGCATGGGGAAGTTCTGGACCAGTCCAGTTATTCCCCCCTAGCAAATTATTTAATATTCAACTTTCTCACGCTGGAAAAAATCTAATTTTTCATGTTAGGGTGGGGAAGTTCTGGACCGGCCCAGTTCTTCCCCCCTAGGAAATTATTTTATTTTTTCAACTTTTTAACCTTGAAAATGTTCTTATTTTTCATGTTAGGGTGGGGAAGTTCTGGACTAGTCCAGTTATTCCCCCCTAGTAAATTATTTAATATTCAAATTTCTAACGCTGGAAATAATCTAATTTTTCATGTTAGGGTTGGGAAATTCTGGACTGGTCCAGTTCTTCCTCTCCAGGATTTTTTTTGATTTTTTCAACTTTCAGCTGGTCTAATTCTGTCCTCCTAGTTAAATACTTTATTATTTGTGTCTGGGTGGGGAAGTTCTGGACTAGTCCAGTTCTTCTCCCCTAGTAAAATATTATATTTTTTCTTCTTTGGGTGGGGAAGTTCTGGACTAGTCCAGTTCTTCCCCCCTAGGAAATTATTTATTTTCAACTTTCTCACCCTGGAAATTGTCTAATTTTTGTGTAAGGGTGGGGAAGTTCTGGACCGGTCCAGTTCTTCCCCCCTAGGAAATTATTTTATATTCAACTTTCTCACGCTGGAAATAATCTAATTTTTCATGTTAGGGTGGGGAAGTTCTGGACCGGTCCAGTTCTTCCCCCTAGCAAATTATTTAATATTCAACTTTCTCACGCTGTAAATAATCTTAATTTTTCATGTTAGGGTGGGGAAATTCTGGACTGGTCCAGTTCTTCCCCCGTGCGAAATTATTTAATATTCAACTTTCTCACGCTGTAAATAATCTTATTTTTCATGTTAGGGTGGGGAAGTTCTGGACCAGTCCAGTTATTCCCCCCTAGCAAATTATTTTATATTCAACTTTCTCACGCTGTAAATCGTTTAATTTCTGTGTAAGGGTGGGGAAGTTCTGGACCGGTCCAGTTCTTCCCCCCTAGGAAATTATTTTATATTCAACTTTCTCACGCTGGAAATAATCTAATTTTTCATGCTAGCATGGGGAAGTTCTGGACCAGTCCAGTTATTCCCCCCTAGCAAATTATTTAATATTCAACTTTCTCACGCTGTAAATAATCTAATTTTTCATGTTAGGGTGGGGAAGTTCTGGACCAGTCCAGTTATTCCCCCCTAGCAAATTATTTAATATTCAACTTTCTCACGCTGTAAATAATTTAAGACGAAAAAAATAAAATATATTACTAGGGGAGAAGAACTGGACTAGCCCAGAACTTCCCCACCCTAAGAAGAAAAAAAATAAGATAATTTTCCAGGAGAGAAGAACTGGACTAGTCCAGAACTTCCCCGCCCTAAGATGAAAAATAAGATCATTGTCTAGGGGAGAAGAACTGGACTAGTCCAGAACTTCCCCGCCCTAAAACAAAAATATTTTACTAGGGGAGAAGAACTGGACTAGTCCAGAACTTCCCCTCCCTAAGATGAAAAAAATAAAATAATTTCCAAGGGGAGAAGAACTGGACTAGTCCAGAACTTCCCCGCCCTAAGATGAAAAGTAAGATCATTGTCTAGGGGAGAAGAACTGGACTGGTCCAGAACTTCCCCGCCCTAAAACAAAAATATTTTACTAGGGGAGAAGAACTGGACTAGTCCAGAACTTCCCCACCCTAAGACGATAAAATAAATTATTTTAATAGGGGAGAAGAACTGGACTAGTCCAGAACTTTCCCGTCCTAAAACAAAAATAAAAATATTTTACTAGGGGAGAAGAACTGGACTAGTCCAGAACTTCCCCACCCTAAGAAGAAAAAAAATAAGATAATTTTCCAGGGGAGAAGAACTGGACTAGTCCAGAACTTCCCCGCCCTAAGATGAAAAATAAGATCATTGTCTAGGGGAGAAGAACTGGACTAGTCCAGAACTTCCCCGCCCTAAAACAAAAATATTTTACTAGGGGAGAAGAACTGGACTAGTCCAGAACTTCCCCTCCCTAAGATGAAAAAAATAAAATAATTTCTAAGGGGAGAAGAACTGGACTAGTCCAGAACTTCCCCGCACTAAGATGAAAAGTAAGATCATTGTCTAGGGGAGGAGAACTGAACTAGTCCAGAACTTCCCCGCCCTAAAACAAAAATATTATACTAGGGGAGAAGAACTGGACTAGTCCAGAACTTCCCCACCCTAAGACGAAAAAAATAAATTATTTTAATAGGGGAGAAGAACTGGACTAGTCCAGAACTTTCCCGCCCTAAAACAAAAATAAAAATATTTTACTAGGGGAGAAGAACTGGACTAGTCCAGAACTTCCCCACCCTAAGACGAAAAAAATAAAATAATTTCCAAGGGGAGAAGAACTGGACTAGTCCAGAACTTCCCCGCCCTAAGATGAAAAATAAGATCATTGTCTAGGGGAGAAGAACTGGACTAGTCCAGAACTTCCCCACCCTAAGACGAAAAAAATAAAATATTTTACTAGGGGAGAAGAACTGGACTAGTCCAGAACTTCCCCACCCTAGGATGAAAAATAAAATAATTTCCAAGGGGAGAAGAACTGGACTAGTCCAGAACTTCCCCGCCCTAAGATGAAAAATAAGATCATTGTCTAGGGGAGAAGAACTGGACTAGTCCAGAACTTCCCCACCCTAAGACGAAAAAAAATAAAATAATTTCCAAGGGGAGAAGAACTGGAGAAGTCCAGTTCTTCCCCACCCAGTCTGTTTCTTCCGCGGGGAAGTTCTGGACCGGTCCAGTTCTTCCCCCCTAGGAAATTATTTTATTTTCAAATTTCACGCCCTGGAAATTATCTAATTTTTCGTGTTAGGGTGGGGAAGTTCTGGACCGGCCCAGTTCTTCCCCCCTAGGAAATTATTTTATTTTTTCAACTTTTTAACCTTGAAAATGTTCTTATTTTTCATGTTAGGGTGGGGAAGTTCTGGACCGGCCCAGTTTTTCCCCCCTAGGAAATTATTTTATTTTTTCAACTTTTTAACCTTGAAAATGTTCTTATTTTTCATGTTAGGGTGGGGAAGTTCTGGACCGGCCCAGTTCTTCCCCCCTAGGAAATTATTTTATTTTTTCAACTTTTTAACCTTGAAAATGTTCTTATTTTTCATGTTAGGGTGGGGAAGTTCTGGACTAGTCCAGTTATTCCCCCCTAGTAAATTATTTAATATTCAAATTTCTCACGCTGGAAATAATCTAATTTTTCATGTTAGGGTTGGGAAATTCTGGACTGGTCCAGTTCTTCCCCTCCAGGAAATTATTTCATTTTTTCAACTTTTTAACCTTGAAAATGTTCTTATTTTTCATGTTAGGGTGGGGAAGTTCTGGACTAGTCCAGTTATTCCCCCCTAGTAAATTATTTAATATTCAAATTTCTCACGCTGGAAATAATCTAATTTTTCATGTTAGGGTTGGGAAATTCTGGACTGGTCCAGTTCTTCCCCTCCAGGATTTTTTTTGATTTTTTCAACTTTCAGCTGGTCTAATTCTGTCCTCCTAGTTAAATACTTTATTATTTGTGTCTGGGTGGGGAAGTTCTGGACTAGTCCAGTTCTTCTCCCCTAGTAAAATATTATATTCTTTCTTCTTTGGGTGGGGAAGTTCTGGACTAGTCCAGTTCTTCCCCCCCAAGGAAATTATTTATTTTCAACTTTCTCACCCTGGAAATTGTCTAATTTTTGTGTAAGGGTGGGGAAGTTCTGGACCGGTCCAGTTCTTCCCCCCTAGCAAATTATTTTATATTCAACTTTCTCACGCTGTAAATCGTTTAATTTCTGTGTAAGGTTGGGGAAGTTCTGGACCGGTCCAGTTCTTCCCCCCTAGGAAATTATTTTATATTCAACTTTCTCACGCTGGAAATAATCTAATTTTTCATGCTAGCATGGGGAAGTTCTGGACCAGTCCAGTTATTCCCCCCTAGCAAATTATTTAATATTCAACTTTCTCACGCTGGAAAAAATCTAATTTTTCATGTTAGGGTGGGGAAGTTCTGGACCGGTCCAGTTCTTCCCCCCTAGCAAATTATTTAATATTCAACTTTCTCACGCTGTAAATAATCTAATTTTTCATGTTAGGGTGGGGAAGTTATGGACCAGTCCAGTTATTCCCCCCTAGCAAATGATTTAATATTCAACTTTCTCACGCTGTAAATAATCTAAGACGAAAAAAATAAAATATATTACTAGGGGAGAAGAACTGGACTAGTCCAGAACTTCCCCACCCTAAGAAGAAAAAAAATAAGATAATTTTCCAGGGGAGAAGAACTGGACTAGTCCAGAACTTCCCCGCCCTAAGATGAAAAATAAGATCATTGTCTAGGGGAGAAGAACTGGACTAGTCCAGAACTTCCCCACCCTAAGATGAAAAAAATAAATTATTTTACTAGGGGAGAAGAACTGGACTAGTCCAGAACTTTCCCGCCCTAAAACAAAAATATTTTACTAGGGGAGAAGAATTGGACTAGTCCAGAACTTCCCCACCCTAAGACGAAAAAAATAAAATAATTTCCAAGGGGAGAAGAACTGGACTAGTCCAGAACTTCCCCGCCCTAAGATGAAAAATAAGATCATTGTCTAGGGGAGAAGAACTGGACTAGTCCAGAACTTCCCCACCCTAAGACGAAAAAAATAAAATATTTTACTAGGGGAGAAGAACTGGACTAGTCCAGAACTTCCCCACCCTAGGATGAAAAATAAAATAATTTCCAAGGGGAGAAGAACTGGACTAGTCCAGAACTTCCCCGCCCTAAGATGAAAAATAAGATCATTGTCTAGGGGAGAAGAACTGGACTAGTCCAGAACTTCCCCACCCTAAGACGAAAAAAAATAAAATAATTTCCAAGGGGAGAAGAACTGGACAAGTCCAGAACTTCCCCGCTCTAAGACTGTTACACCGGTATGATGAAAATGAGATCTGTATTTCATTCATTACTTAATTGTTTTCCCATCCCATATTATATTGATATTTGGACACATTCGATCTGATACATAGATCAAGCCTAAATTATTGGTATGTGATAAATATTGAGTACTGGTACAGAGCCCTAATAATTTTCATATAAAACCATGTTGCAAAGGGATACTTGAATTTATAATTTGACAATAGCAATTATACTGCAAATATCCACTGCAAATGTACAGAACACTGGTTTCTTACATACTGACGAAGGCTTTCTTTGTGCTCAATAGCTAGATATATAAATAAAATCTTACAAACCAACATTCAGTTCATTGGAATTTTTAATCGGAACAAACATATACAAGTTGATATTTTGTGCAGAAAAGTCTTATAAGTAGATGGCGAATCGTTATTCGATTGTGGCGAATAGTTATTGTGGCGAATCGTTAGTAATTTGTATATTGTACTCAATTATTTAGCCATCAGACAGGTACAGGTTTATACTTACAGTTTTGGAGGATGGAGATAGAGACAGACTGCACTCGATTTCCACAATCACCATAGTTCCTTAATACATCAACAATAAACTTGGATTACAAGATAAAATAGTCTGAATCACTCATAGGACTGATAGTAGTTCCATATTCTGCATGAGTGATTATAAAACTCGTAGGACTTGAATGAACAAGTCAACATGCTGATTTATTTATGATTTGGGCTTAATTGCAAATGATACATATATTACTGTCATACTCTAAAATAAGTCTTGAGAGAATTAAGCACAGGTCATCTGAATTACATTTCCAGTGAATTAACCACACAATTAATGAAGATCATCCATTGTAAACGTTATAAAAGCTGTACACAACGAGTCAGCAACTATTTTCCATTGTGAACGACATTTCGTTCGACATCAACACCCTTCTTCCAGATCGATTCAGAACCAACGATGTAGCGTTTTCACAACATTATACAGTTTTTACCTCAGGCACTGGTGCGTAAGTACAAAATTAAGTCTTGTGAACGAATAGTACTTCTTCCTTGCTATCCAATGTTGAATACAATACAAACACTAGAAGTATGGCGGTGCAAAGAACATATCTTGTAAGCTCCTACATTCTTCAATGGATTGGATTCAAACTTGGTAGCTGTAATTGCGAAGGCTTGTTGAAGTGCAAGACACAACTATTGTGACTCAGCGGAATTATGGCCCTTAGAGACTGCACTTCAAGGTGATCACATAGTATGCTTCACAAAATTCTGAATCAGTATGCACAATTTACCATGTAATGGGCATGTTAACTCCACAATGACTCGTGCAACCCACATAGAAAATATATGACTTGAATTTATCTAAGGTGATGATCATATGTTTCATCCAAATCCATTTGATAAAGCTGAAGTTATATGGATGGTTCAATGTGGGAGTTGTATGCTACACAAGGTTTTGGCAACGGACGAACAGTCTGACAGACAAACTAACCAAGCAACCACCCAGTAACTTCAATATACCCCCTTCAAACTGTGTTTGTGGTGTGTAATAATTAAGACAATGTGTTACTTTCAGTTGTTGTGGGAGGAGTCTAGGCCCTTGATTTGGTGAAGATTTTCATTAACAATTTCTTGGATAAGAGAATTTGGAGACAAATAACAAATTGTGGACAATCTGCATGATTCTAAAGAAAATTTACTTGAGGTAATGGGGCTGTGTGCAAAAGGAAAGGGCCTGCAAATAGCCCCATCAATATCATAACAGAAGCTGGACCTTCAGAAGGATGATGCATTTCTTCCATATCATCATCAGAACTGCTGATTGTTATGGTACTAGACGAACATAGGAGCTGGAAATTAAGTTAAACAAATGTTGTCAACATTTTGCGACTAACTTAATCATTAGAGGAGTTAGTATTAATGCATCTGATTTGATGAGTAAATCACATCCACTTGTTGCTCTCTGTTACACTGTATTATCTCTGATGGAAACTGAAATCAGACTTTCCATAATCATTGAAAATAAGTGCATTCATGGATACCAATGCTCATTTGTAAATGCACATATCTGACCCAAGGTCAAGGTCAGATGAAGGTCATGGTCACAACAATGTAAACATATCATCACAAGAAACATTGTGTCTGCATATGAACAAACTCTGTGATGTTGGAAAAGACTTACGGCCAAAAGTAGTTTTTCGTACTGTTTTTATCTATCTTAAGCCAAGGTCAAGGTCACATTAAGGTCAATGTCACATCTAATATAAAGGTCTTGTCCCAATTGGAAATTGTATGTCAATATTATTAAAATTTATTAAGGGATGTAAAAGTTATGACCATCTGCATGGCTCAAAATTTTCCAATCAAGTGCATGGGACAGACAACTTAAGGGATGCCTGTGAAATTTGGAAATGTGGAGAAGTGCTACGATTATGATACAGAATTGAAATGTAGCCTTACCTGTTTTATATGTTTAAATTTAATACTTATGCCATAAATCTGACAGCATGGCATAATGTTGGATTAACAAATGATGTGGAATAGTCCCTAAGTGTCACCCTGCCAAAGTAGAAAACAATTGTAGTAATATGAAAAACCTATTATGTGTAGACTGGACAGACCAACAAAACAACTAATATGCCATAATCTTTTCTGTCTTCCAAATTGTATTTAGTGTATTAAAATTGGGTTTTATGGAATGTAACAAGATCTCCATTAGGCAAGTATGAAGACACTGAAATGAGACTCATACGTTTACCTGTATACACCTGATCCCATATTTGGTCTCCTGACAAATGTTGGTCTTCTTTTGAATGACACCTAAAATGTTTAAAAAAAGCATGAAGTCAGAACAAATAGACAAGGAGAACAAGAAAATGGAAAAATCAACCCCCATGTTTCTCACATCAGGTTTATCAAATGTTTCTCACATCAGGTTTATCAAATGTTTCTCACATCAGGTTTATCAAATGTTTCTCACATCAGGTTTATCAAATGTTTTTCACATCAGGTTTATCAAATGTTTCTCACATCAGGTTTATCAAATGTTTCTCACATCAGGTTTATCAAATGTTTCACATCAGGTTTTGACAGTATCATATTAAACTTGAAACAGTTATGGCTTAGGTTCTTTCCGCTACAGCGTTGCCAAACTATGGAACTCCTTTCTCTAGCACTTCCGGGAAGATATGAATATTAATCAGTTCAAGAGTTTGATAGCAGCATTTGAAAATACATTTTTAAACATAACAAAAAGTAATGATTTAAGAATTAAATTTAGGGCTTCAACACCTTTAACTTTGGTACTTAGGGGTAGAGAAGTCTGTTTCATACTTTATAATATCTGTATGCATATAATATTAACATACCAATAGCCTTAAGTTTCTAGAACTACCTTAAATCTGCACAAATTTGTTGTTCTAGACTAGGCGACTTATACGCCAGTCAGGATGTGTGTTTGATGTTTCTTGTATATTTAATTACTATTGGATAATGTATGTACATACATGTTACTGAAATATTAATTACTTAGTAACTTAAGTAAACAAGAAGAATATTTAAAGGTTTCCACATAAAAACAGTCAATAAAAGCTCCCTGAAAAGACTGATTTCAAGTGACTTAATACAATGATTACTTTTCACATTTATTATGTACAATGATTTACAAATACATACCTTCACTTTAGTAGGGTCGTCAAGTTGGTAACTTATTCCCTATTCTCTATTTGTTACTAATTCCCTATTCGTTACCTATTTGTTACTTATTCCCTATTCCCTATTTATTACCTATTTGTTACTTATTCCCTATTCCCTATTTGTTACCTATTTGTTACTTATTCCCTATTTGTTACCTATTTGTTACCTATTTGTTACTTATTCCCTATTCCCTATTTGTTACCTATTTGTTACTTATTCCCTATTTGTTACCTATTTGTTACCTATTCCCTATTTGTTACCTATTTGTTACTTATTCCCTATTCCCTATTTGTTACCTATTTGTTACTTATTTCCTATTCCCTATTTGTTACCTATTTGTTACTTATTCCCTATTCTCTATTCCCTATTTGTTACCTATTTGTTACTTATTCCCTATTCATTACCTATTTGTTACTTATTTCCTATTCCCTATTTGTTACCTATTTGTTAATTAACTCTAACCTTATGCGTTTTTTATACATTGCATCTTTTAAATGATTTCTTTTCATGTCTGTGGTGTTAGTTCGAAGTTTTTAGAGTTGAAAAAACCTTGTTAGCGCACATGTACCAGTTTCTGCGCTCGACTGATACGTACCCTGTTACCTATTCGTTACTTATTCGTTCCCTATTTGCTTTTTCTACATTGCATCTTTTAAATGATTTCTTTTCTTACTGGATGGTTCCTACCATTACCGAAGTATTGTCCAACTGTATAAGAAGACTGTTCCACCAGTTTTTCATTGGTGAAAAATGCAACATGGTATTCTAGTTCTGTAAACATGTACTAATTACTTTAAAGACTTTCCATTCGGAAAAAATACATTTATTACTTGTTCAGTAGCTTCAGCCAGCGACATGTCTTTGTGTAAATCTACAACTTGATGCCATCCACCTACTGTTGTGGTAATGACCTTATATTTGTTGTTGGCAATCAAATGCTTCCACCCTACACGCACCCTTGTCGTCTTTAGTGAATGCTGGTTCCTAAGAGTGACATCTTTTTTGCTCTTGAAATTAGATACTGCTGGCATTGTAACTGGTTTCCTAGAAAAAAGCAAACACGGAAATCATCAAGTGAGTGTACAACCTCCATACCCATCAGAAGGTGGAAACTGGCAATGTTGACAACAAAACATTTTTGTGTTTTTCTGTCGGTTAGACAAAACAAAATTTGCCAAACTTTTGTCACATTTTCATCTTGGTAGGTTTCAGCTGCAAAAAAGTGAACAAAATTAACTCTGCTTACAGGGTACTCCTTGGGACATATAGGATCTGACATTTGTTATCAATTTGTATAAACAGTTTATTACAACAGTGCATGATATGTGGGGCCGGTGTCGTTTCGAGTTGGTTGTGTATTATCAGATTTCACGCCAGGCGGAGCCTAGAGTGTGATCCAAGACAACACAACCAATGAGAAAGTATACGGCCCCCGCAGACTACTTGCCTGGTTGCCTATGATGACAGGTACGGCAAGCAGGGGTTGTAGTGGCCCTAATTGTAACCCTGGCAACCTACCTTGGTATGAATGTGAATAGTTGGACTCGTTTCCTCCCTTTTTACGAGTTGCAAGTGTCACCCTTGCCTATGACGACCACTAGGGGAGAGGAAAGAGAAAGATAGTCAAACTGACAGAAGAAGGTAGATGTTGACAGTACAAAATTTGTTTGTGGGACTTGAACCCCCTGCAATTAGCAAGTTAATAACACCCCTGGGTACTGGGGTAAGACCATTTAGTCACCTTTAACCAGATGCTATATGGTTGGGAGCAGAAGACCTATTCTAGAAGAGTTTTTTTTTCTAGTCTTGTATTCATCATGATGCCCAAATCTGACTGATGTAATATTATATTAAACTAATAGATATCATAATGAGGTGATTAAGTCCAAATGATACAATTTGCAGTATGTTACCAAAAAAGAATGAGTCTGGAAAAAACATTGTTACTGTGCAATGGAGTTCTTCTGCAGAAAATTTAACTTGTTTTCTGTAATGAAGTATGCAACTGATCTTTTTATTTTTATTCAGTTCCGAATAGCAGATATACCAATTTTGTCGAAATCAGCATCACTCAATTCTTTTACTTCATTCAAGCCAATCAGTAAAAGAAAACTAGATGCATTTGGTCTTGTCTGGACCACATTAGCTTGTTGGTTTTATATTTCTTTTTTTTTCACAGAAGTTTCTCTCAGTTTATTTCATGTTTTAATTAAAATGTGAGTATAATCAGTTCTTTTGTACCTGCAGATTGTTCCAGGGTTTCAGCAAATGTACCTGCAGATTGTTCCAGGGTTTCAGCAAATGTACCTGCAGATTGTTCCAAGGTTTTAGCAAATGTACCTGCAGATTGTTCCAGGGTTTCAGCAAATGTACCTGCAGATTGTTCCAGGGTTTCAGCAAATGTACCTGCAGATTGTTCCAGGGCTTTAGCAAATGTACCTGCAGATTGTTCCAGGTTTTCAGCAAATGTACCTGCAGATTGTTCCAGGGTTTTAGCAAATGTACCTGCAGATTGTTCCAGGGTTTTAGCAAATGTACCTGCAGATTGTTCCAGGGTTTTAGCAAATGTACCTGCAGATTGTTCCAGGGTATCAGCAAATGTACCTGCAGATTCTTCCAAGGTTTTAGCAAATGTACCTGCAGATTGTTCCAGGGCTTTAGCAAATGTACCTGCAGATTGTTCCAGGGCTTTAGCAAATGTACCTGCAGATTGTTCCAGGGCTTTAGCAAATGTACCTGCAGATTGTTCCAGGGTTTTAGCAAATGTACCTGCAGATTGTTCCAGGGTTTTAGCAAATGTACCTGCAGATTGTTCCAGGTTTTTAGCAAATGTACCTCTAGATTGTTCCAGGTTTTTAGCAAATGTACCAGCAGATTGTTCCAGGTTTTTAGCAAATGTACCTGCAGATTGTTCCAGGTTTTTAGCAAAACTGAAAATGGTGGAGTTGCTATAACTTGTAACCCAAACACTAAACTGTCTTCTCACAAACTGACATTACCACTACAAGTATGTTGCAGCTTATCAGTCACCAACATCAGCTATATGATCAGAAGGAATGCAATTAGCATCATAAACATCGGTGTTACTTGAACATAGGGCTGTAACGAGTATCCGAGTACCCGAATAATCGCGAGTCAAATCAAAATATCAGACACAAATACTCGCCAATGCCGAGATCGCGATTCCAATTGGATCGCCTTTTGTCTGGTGATACACAGCCCTACTTGATCATGTATACTATATATGCAGAATTGTGTCCAAATGGTCATAATGATTATGTATGTCAATGTTTTGTTACCACATATGGTTTCAGTGTTCTAGCACTACAGTAACCACTCACAGGACCTTCCCCAGAATTTGTTCAAGGCATCCTGGCATTAGTATTTAATAAGTTGTCCTTAAATGCAGGAAAATGCTCTTTCATCCAAATCTCCATCATTATCTGCAAAAACAAAATAAATAAACATTAAATGATCACTGGTGGTAGTCACCTTGATTCAAAATTATGTAACACAAATTCTGGAGATAGGCTCCTACATGGTCAAATCGTCAATTAAAGGGAATCGTTCACATATTTTATGGTGGCAATGATATTTTACCTGTTTGTTGAAAGTGAGTTATTTTAATTCATTATATATGAACAAACACCAAAAAACAATTGGCAGTTACTCAATTGAACATAGTTTTGTAAATCCAAACTAAAGTCATTACATTACCAACACTTTTCAGCAAAATGAAGCATATTTTGTCCCAATTTTCAATATTATCTTCACAACATCAATTCTATCATATAAACAAGCATTTTGTTAACATTTCACAGAAAATTAATCTCTGACCATATAAAATGTGAAGGAGTCCCTTTAATGGTGATTACTGATTTGTCCAGTGCAACATGGCACAGTGGTTACCAAATGAGAGGTCCTGGGTTGAATCCTAGGCTGGTGAGCTAGATGTTTGAAGAGATACTGTGTATTGTTTCTCGGCCACCGTCTTTAAGAGGGCCATACCGATTCTTCCCTTATATACATGTACTAGCTCTAGCTAAACTTCAAGTCAACAGTCAAGACTGTCAGAAGTTTGCCACTGGTTGAAAACAAAAAACACACATTGCCATTGGCTATGACATCATAAAACATCAGGGTTCCCACTCTTTTCCCAGAAAAAATTAAAGGACTTATCAAGGGTATTTCACAAAATTCAAGGACCAAAACAGCAGTTGTACTGCTATTTTATTCATTCAACATGTCTTTCAAATTAACTTATTCCAAGAACATTTAAGTACATGTATTAAACTTTAAATTATGAACTTATATATCATGGTCCACCTAGTTTTTGTGGTACTAAAGATATCGGCCGATATTCTGAATTATCAAAGCAAGACTGACATTAAAAGCATACAAAATCGTTTGTATCATTCATTATTCTACTAGCTAAAGCCAGTTTCGATGTGAAATTCTTCTTTTTCAAGTCTGTGATGCCTCTTATTTACAACTTGGTAAACTGTGCATATGATGTAAAAAACTACTAACAATTATGTTTTCTAGGGGGTCGTTTCAAACGTATCATCATGCAGTATTAAGGGCATTTTGCGTTAATATTTCAAGATAATCGACTAATTTTGGAAATGGTCCCTCTTGTGACATATATTATAATAGCTCCGCCTATCTAAAGAATACACGACTGCTGTCTGCTGAATCACTGCATGAAGTCATGAATGGAAATTATCCTAGAAAGTAAAGCATACAAGCATTTTATATAAGCATAACGGACCGGCAATCTGTAGACACGGGTTTGAATCCTGGTAGCGCCATTGACCGAGTTTTATGAAATCTTCACCCCAAGTCAAATTTAAACTTATTCACACCAGAGACCTTATGATATATTGGGTCTCTGTTCACACTAGTCTCCAAAATTTATCCACATGAAGTCTTAATTTCTCTACTTCGTAGAAAAGACAGCATGTTTTGAAATTGCGTTCACATTTTTCTTTCATCATAATCGTCAGATGCTTTCCAAAGAACGACAACTCTGTATAGACTATGTAGCATTCGGAGCACCTTGTACAATTCATACGAATCATATGTTCCATCAATATCCTACGCAGTGATCTCCCCTTATAATTATTAATAATAATTAATAATAAAACATGCGTATGCCATCCAAATAATACACACTTCTGTCATGCGCGTAGGAGCTGTGGCCGCAGGAGCCGCGGTCGCGGACATTTTATGACACCTACTTTTCATCTGTATCTAAAAAAAATAAAAAACAGCCACACATTTTATTGGCATTCAGCCAAGATATTTAATATGCATGACAAAGTGTTATCATCGCTACCAGACAGGGGCTATCGCTAGTACCCTGACTGCTATCTAGGGTGTGAAAACAGTCGGCGGATTAATGAAGGCATAAAAGGAAGCCTACAGGTGTCAAGTATATTTATTTTGGCATCGTTTTGAATCTTAAAATAGTGATAATTACATTTACTTGACAATCAATTAAATGGTGATAATCTCATTTACTCACATAAAGTATTTGTAACAGTACACACATTCAAATTAAATACATACATGTATTCTGAATCTCTATTATGTAAGTATACTTTGAAATGGACGTTCCAAATCAACCTCCAAAAAGAATGTTTTTTACAATGTACACAAATGTATGAATAAATGTAATAACATACAAGCAGCAAACAAATTCTCGGAAAATGTCATTTTAAAAGTGATGGATTTTGCGCCTGTGGAAGGTGATTTCCTAAAAAATCTCATCAGAACGGGATACCCCTCCCGTACCCACCCCATTCATTGGTTTATATGTCCGTGATTAAATGACTGTAAGTATTGCAAGCAGTTTTCACAATGCATGCATGCAACAATTACAGTTATTCTGCATTTAAATTGCCTCATCATAAATATGGGTTTTATATAAATACCTACATTTACAACAAATACTGCTTACTCCAGCAAGGGTTATATAAATACATACATTTACAACAGATACTGCTTACTCCAGCAAGGGTTATATAAATACATACATTTACAACAGATACTGCTTACTCCAGCAAGGGTTATATAAATACATACATTTACAACAGATACTGCTTACTCCAGCAAGGGTTATATATATATATAAATACATACATTTACAACAAATACTGCTTACTCCAGCAAGGGTTATTGTAAAACTTCTTCCATTAAGGCCTACCACATCACATTTCTTGGCCTGTTCAGCTTTATGTAACGCAAGCAATTCCTTCATAATGCCAGAGAATGAAGTAAAACATTCATAATTTCTATCACAGGCACCTGACATACATGTAAGTTACTTGTCCAGGATTTGCACCTGGGACCTCTCCAGCCAACAATCCAGATGCCATTGAGCGTTCTGACTAATGAGCCAACAGGTCTAGCAGTAAATCTCTCCATGCATAGAATGTCACAGTAACCCCTAGTTATTAAGAAAGGTTTACATTGTAAGAAGTATTATAATTGTTATTTCACAGTGGTTTCCTAGACAAAAGACCGATAAGAAGATTGCTAAATGTCAATACTAGCCAAGGTCATTGTCAGGTTTAACAAGGTATTTTTGTATTAGAGGCTTAATGCCATAATCTCCTACGCAGTGATCTCCCCTTATAGTTATCGGAGAGTTATTGCTGTACTGCAAGGGAAGATAACCGCTGCGTGGAGTTTGCATCTACTCCTGTAGATTTTATTCGGATACAATTATCATGGTAATAGGATGTGGTGCTTTATTTTACGGGATAAGCCATTGAATGTGCATTGAACAATTGAGATAACATCTGATTTATATAAAGAACGCCAAGATGATAAATTGCAATTTTTAATTACATGTATATCCATTTGTTTCCTGTTACTTAGACTTTAAATTTCAAACATTATATTTACAAGCATTTCGTCATAGTTAAATCTAAATGAATGAAATTCTGTCAGAATAATTGTTGTAGACTTTTGCCAATTTTTAATATACTGTAATAACAACATTGGAGCAAAAAGAACATTTAACATTTTTAAGTCTAAGTCTGAGATTTAGTCTTAAAATATTTGTGAATAAGGTGCCGGAAGCCAATTATATAGCGATCACTGTCCATGTAAAAATGTATAATAAAATATAGTGATAAACAAGAAGAATAATGGTGGAAAATTTGACAGAACAGACATTTTATTAAGACTTGTACAATGTACACCGTCTACAACACTTGCATGTTTTATGTACATTTTGTCAACTTGTTGTTATTGTATGGTGGAAAATTTGACAGTGGTTAAAAACTGTTTTGACTGCAGTATGTGTGAGTTAAGACTTGCTAGTACATACAAATTCAGATTGTTTTCAAGAATGCTGTAATATTTCATTGTATTGTTACTGTGTGGAAGAATTTATGGATATATCCTCAAAATATTTTCCAAACCATTGGAGATACATTGTATAGATTTGTGTGTCTTTGATGCTCCAATATAGAATGATAAGTGGCTATGTTTATGTATATCACACAGAACCAGTGGTATAAGAGCACAAGCCTTGGATAGGGATGGAGCACTGGTTGATGACTTTGTATTTGCTGCTGGTGATGGTGAGATACGTAGTAGAATTCTTCATATTCGAAACTCTCCGTCTCCTGCAGCTACCTCATCCCTCGCTATCGCAGATATGGTCGTAGACAAAGTGGAGAAGACATTTGATTTATGATAGAGACATTACTATATTATATATATTAGTATGCTTATTCAGTTTTAATGATTAAATTTAATTGTGATAAATAAATTGTGGGTAATTATACATAGCAGGGAAGCAGTTTTAACCAAAAAATGTTCATAATTTATTATTGTAATATGATTTCATAGACAGTACATACACTTGGGCTGTTGTGTAGGTCATTGATCAGTGTCTGTGTCTAGTGTTTGATCATTGCCTGTGTCTAGTGTTTGATCAGTACCCTTGTCTAGTGTTTGATCAGTACCCGTGTCTAGTGTTTGATCAGTGCCCGTGTCTAGTGTTTGATCAGTACCCGTGTCTAGTGGTTGATCAGTACCCTTGTCTAGTGTTTGATCAGTACCCTTGTCTAGTGGTTGATCAGTACCCGTGTCTAGTGTTTGATCAGTACCCGTGTCTAGTGGTTGATCAGTACCCGTGTCTAGTGGTTGATCAGTACCCGTGTCTAGTGTTTGATCAGTGCCTGTGTCTAGTGTTTGATCAGTACCCGTGTCTAGTGGTTGATCAGTACCCGTGTCTAGTGTTTGATCAGTACCCGTGTCTAGTGGTTGATCAGTACCCGTGTCTAGTGTTTGATCAGTACCCGTGTCTAGTGTTTGATCAGTGCCCGTGTCTAGTGTTTGATCAGTACCCGTGTCTAGTGTTTGATCATTGCCTGTGTCTAGTGTTTGATCAGTGCCTGTGTCTAGTGTTTGATCAGTACCCGTGTCTAGTGGTTGATCAGTACCCGTGTCTAGTGTTTGATCAGTACCCTTGTCTAGTGTTTGATCAGTGCCTGTGTCTAGTGTTTGATCAGTGCCTGTGTCTAGTGTTTGATCAGTGCCTGTGTCTAGTGTTTGATCAGTGCCTGTGTCTAGTGTATGATAAGTGCCTGTGTCTAGTGTTTGATCATGCCTGTGTCTAGTGTTTGATCAGTGCCTGTGTCTAGTGTTTGATAAGTGCCTGTGTCTAGTGTTTGATCAGTGCCTGTTATATGACTACTAAAATAGCCATGACTATACATTTAAATTCAAATACTTTTTTCACAAAACATGCCAACGCAATTATGTGAAAACAGGAATTTATTCAAATGTTGCTATACCGATACAGGCAATATTAAGATGAATCAATTATTTGATGTTATAATTTGTTCATTCCTGATAACAAAAATGTCAATAATTACGGACATTTAGCAGCATGAGCAATGACAATGCTTATGTGAAAAACCTATTATATAGGTAACAGAAATTTCATGTTAGGTACAATTATGTAACATACTGAAAAGGATGAAAAAATCAAGTAAAATGAACTAATTTTTTATTTGTGTTTGCAGTTTATTTAGTTTGAAACCATAGTTACTAACATATGAAGAGTAATCATATTCATATAATCTTGATTAAAACAAATTCTCTACCATGCGATAGCAGTTATCACTTATATCACGACAGGCCTACAAGTAATTCACATTTATGATTGTAGTTCCTATAAATATCAGGTTGAAGCTTTAAAGATAAATATATATATGTTGTTTAAGTCTGTAATACAATTTATGGTTTTCATCCAACAATATCAAAATGTCATCCGCTATTAAAACCACCCATGGGTCCGACAATGTATTCCTCATATTGTAATGTCTGTCCTCACACTAAATTAGCTATTTGACAGACTATGTTGTCAATTTCAAAACAAAATATTTACAACATGGACTTCTAATAAATATACCCTTCATTATAAAATATTTTTGATGTCAGAGTATAATAGACTCTATTACAAGATATCCTTATATTATTATTTTTTGCGCTGCAGTATAGAATATGTCCATTCCAATAAGACGTTTAACTATGTTGGTGATTTTTCTTGGATAATTTTTGGTCTGTCACAGACGGTTTTGAGTACCAATTTCTTATCAGGAAACCAGGCATGTGTAAAATTCCGAGGTCAAAGTTTGGTCACAAATATAAGTCAACGAAAAACTTACACTGCGCTTATTATTGTCGGACGCCAATTTGAAAAGTGCTTGTCTAACGTAGTAACAACAAGCACTTATTGCTAAGGTGGGCGTGACTACAGTGCACATGCAGAAGGGTCAATTGAGCTACTAAGGCACACGTAGGTACAAACTTGAATAATTGTTCATGTTTCGAAAAATTTGTATGACACAAGCATTTATTGACAGAGACTCTAAATGATCACCCCTTTTTATGCAAAGTGAAACTGTCAGCTAATTAGCATAATTAAATATTATTGTGTCATCAGATCTAGGCCCTACTATATCACAAGACTATAATTTGTCCAGACTATGCCTGTCAGAATGGTCTTCAAGCTCAAGTTTTATTTTTGTGTTCAAATTTTTTCAAGTTACTAGTAATATTTTTCATGAAGCATAACATATGAAACACAATCAGAAAATTACTGAAGCACATAACAAAAGCATGTACATGATATTTGACTGTGAAGAGGTCAGAATATTTTTATTTTACATAATTCTAAAAACAGAGAATACAGGAATAAACAACACAAGACTGTAGTGTATTATAAAAGTTTATATTTATCATGATAGTCAATTTATTTTACAAAAGTATTACAATAATATGATAATAAACGAATTAGATATATCCATTCATAACAGTATATGGTTATAATAATAATTTAATTACAAGCAGTAAGGGCATCAGAACTCACTCATATTTTCAAGTATAGGGTACATAAAAACAAAATTCACAATAAAAAAAATTATTCCAATAATATAAATAGATCACTACAGAAACTATATTCCAAATAATATGAAACCTTCATGACAGAGGCTGTATCGTTTGTACATTAGTTCTGTAAAGGTGTTGCTTTTATTTAGGATGTGCATTCCACACCACAGATGCTGACCAAGTACAATTTTCATTTTACGCATTACAACATCAAATCTCATCAAACCAGTTCATACAAAATAAGACCATGGTATGCTGTGAACCAGAATAATGTGTACCACAATAGAAGTTTCAAAGTATTATAGTTAACCGTAATTTAGTAAAAAAGTCTAAATGTGAAACAGAGTGGCTATTTATTTACAGAACTAGCTAAATTACAATGCCAAGCATTTTCATTACCCAAACTAAAAGTCCCCATTATACTAAGTGACTCCTTAATTTCAGGAAGAAGTATCCCAGAAAAAGTCCTATAAGTAGTTCCGAGTGTCATCAACTTCTTTCATATTTACTTTCAACAATAGGTATGAACAGTCGAGAGATGAAATGAGATATATTTGAATTGTCTGTACACAAATTCATACTGACAGATGCATTCTAAAAGTAGAAGCATGTCTGAATGTCACAGCTAAATGATGCAGCTGACATGTCTGACTGTCACAGCTAAATGATGCAGCTGACATGTCTGAATGTCACAGCTAAATGATGCAGCTGACATGTCTGAATGTCACAGCTAAATGATGGTAGAAGCATGTCTGAATGTCACAGCTAAATGATGGTAGAAGCATGTCTGAATGTCACAGCTAAATGATGGTAGAAGCATGTCTGAATGTCACAGCTAAATGATGGTAGAAGCATGTCTGAATGTCACAGCTAAATGATGGTAGAAGCATGTCTGAATGTCACAGCTAAATGATGCAGCTGACAAAAAATACAAGCTCCATGTATCTTGAAAGAAGTTTAGCAACAATATATTATTGACCAATCAAAATGTGATTTTGTGAAGTGAAATTCACTTTTGCACTCAAAAGATTGCTAAACAAGACTGTAGGTCAAAATTAGATAAGCTGAAATGTATATCCCCAAAATTTCATGCAATAAAAAACAAATGCAAATTTCCTTAACTTTCATTGCCATGTTTTTTTTAATTTTATGATGTACAAACATCTTTCTTCAACAAATACGGATCAATACATTATGAATTTATCCTTTGTTAATGCATATTTATTGACGTTTTAACTATAGGAAATATATTTTTCATGTAAATCTTAATAAATTGCACGGCCATCGAACTACCACAAGTGAACTGCCTTAATGAGTGAATACAAGGGGACAAATGTACATAATGAATGAAGAAATAGAGTGACCCTTCTTTACTTTCAAACCTGGACATAGTCACACAGCCTCTTTTAAATTACAAGGAATACAAAATTAATACATAACAGCACTAAAAGTCCATACAAATGATTTTGCATTAAGGGTTTACAAAATATGTTCCTGTATGCAAAAATAATTAACACATATTGCAGCCAAAATAATATATATAAATATTTGCAAACACAATAATAGCCATACAAACATTTATGCTATTTACAAAACAAATAATATACAATTTATCAGCAAATACAGAACTAGATAAGTCATTATTCTCATATGTCCATTCATACACAATATGCTAGACATATTAAATGCATTTTTACAAAAATAGCATAAAGTACCTTAAAATTCATTATTAACACCCTTCCCCTAATAAACATCCCATTCCCATCTAGAATCAGATACCCTCCTTTGCAAATTCCAAGCACAAAAATGTTAGATGTTCCTAGTGTGAAAACTTGACAATGTCCATAGAACATAAATTTTCAGCTGTTTCTGCATTTTTGAAAATAACATTTAAATTAACAACCTCCTTTTGCAACATGTAATGCCACAGGTGATTTTTATTAATTTGACAGTATAGTAAGGCCAATTTAAATGAATTGCTTGCACATCATACTTCTGTTTCTCAAAGGTTTTAATACAGTATGGTGGAGGGGTTTTATTTCTTCAAAATAGATTCTACATGCTATAAGCTTGGGAGTCCCGTATTTTAACTTCTAAGAATACATAATGAGTAAGGGTGGTATAAGATACAGAGAAGGGCTTGCATGATAAACAATCTATTACTTCATAATGCTTTACATGAATTATTTCTAAAGCTACAAGCAACATAAAACAATTATATTATGGTAATTACAAAATAATATCACAACTAATTTATCTAATGACTTGAAAAACAGCATTACTCATTTGATGGTCAAAAATAATTTTACATAAGAAATTCGAGGGTTTGATGCAAAACTCATGTAACAGTTTCTTATAAAAACTGAGTACGAATAGTTTCACAATCCCTCCAAATGCAGTATCTAGCATAAACCTTGCTCTTATCTTTACAAAAAGCAAGTCAGAGTTTAACTATCATATATGTACAAAAATGCCAAACCATTTAAAACAAACCTGAAATGAACTAAATTATCTTTTGTACTCATGGATTTCAATGTAATTTCATTTTCTTCTATATCAACATATAACATGCACACAATTGATACCATCTCTAACATATTGCCTGTAACACAAATTGGCTTGTAAGAAGGTATATTAAAAGTGAATTCACTAAACAGACACAGGGTCTGGGGAACAAAAATGTAATATACGAATCTTACACAAGCATTGTAAGTTTATATGAAGGTACAGTAAACCCTCCAGAGGGCCTCTCTTCAGCAACAACCTCTCTTCTGCAACAACCTCTCTTCAACAACAACATAAACTATTTCTGAAGTTATAATTTTCTACCAATCTAACTTGACAAGAGCAACAACTTCTCAACAACAGCCAAATGTGCACCTTCCAATGAATGTTGTTTGCAAGAGAATGCCCTGTAGTAGAAACAATAACTAGTGAAACTAGATGTGTCCATACGCCACAGATGCCCCTGCCATGTAGTAGAAACAATAACTAGTGAAACTAGATGTGTCCATACGCCACAGATGCCCCTGCTATGTAGTAGAAACAATAACTAGTGAAACTAGATGTGTCCATACGCCACAGATGCCCCTGCCATGTAGTAGAAACAATAACTAGTGAAACTAGATGTGTCCATACGCCACAGATGCCCCCGCCCTGTAGTAGAAACAATAACTAGTGAAACTAGATGTGTCCATATGCCACAGATGCCCCTGCCATGTAGTAGAAACAATAACTAGTGAAACTAGATGTGTCCATACGCCACAGATGCCCCTGCCATGTAGTAGAAACAATAACTAGTGAAACTAGATGTGTCCATACGCCACAGATGCCCCCGCCCTGTAGTAGAAACAATAACTAGTGAAACTAGATGTGTCCATACGCCACAGATGCCCCTGCCATGTAGTAGAAACAATAACTAGTGAAACTAGATGTGTCCATACGCCACAGATGCCCCTGCTATGTAGTAGAAACAATAACTAGTGAAACTAGATGTGTCCATACGCCACAGATGCCCCTAGACTAGATGTGTCCATACGCCACAGATGCCCCTGCTATGTAGTAGAAACAATAACTAGTGAAACTAGATGTGTCCATACGCCACAGATGCCCCTGCTATGGAGTATAATGCATAAATACATTCTTTGTAAAGGCCAAATAATTTTGAAGCAATATTAATCGGAAAACCAATTTTTTAAGTACAAAAATAGGCAGATTCCAACTGAAATCAAACTTGACCTGTATTTTATTATTCTTTGTTTATGTGCCTACTATGAACTGAATACATCTATCCTTTCAACAGTTATTGATCGGAAACCAAATTTTAAACAGAAACACGGACGGAAAGGGGTAACACTTTATGCCCCTTCACCATTCTTCAAATGGCTGGGGCATAAAAATGTATCCCAAAAACTTATGAGAGTTCACTTTGTACATGTGTAAAGGTAGCTATGAACCTGAAAAATAACTACTTTCTTACATGAAGTCAGGAGATTCTTTTTTTTTTCATTCGACTTATAAAAAAATTATCACTAGGCACAAAATAATTAAATTATGTTCAAAGCAAACAGACATTTACTCAAGATAAAAAGTTTACATTTGAATAGAGGTTTTCCATATGTGGTCATAAGTTACTGAATTCATTGCACATGTTTTTTGAAAAACCCACTTTTAAAGGTAAATTAACTTTTTCACCCATAAAAAAGCAAAAACCATCATGTTACATTACTTCCATTTCTAATTTGACTGGTGAATAAAAAAATAATATTAGAGTTTATAATTCAAGTTGGTGAAATTATTTATAATATAATAAAGTCTAGAAATTACACAAAGCAACATACAAGCTAATGCTGATATAATACAATGTGGGTCTTTCATATAATACACATATATACTACGCCCAAAATGTTTAGCAGTATAAATAAACAAGAGGGCCATGATGACCCTGTATCGCTCACCTGAGCTCCCGCAATATTTGGTACTATGGTCCTGTGTCACTGGGTGCAAATTGTCATCAAAGTAAAGATTCTCACAAAGAAAGCAAACATTTGGATTTCCAGCATGTTGAGAATATCAAGATAATTATATTGTATTCATATAGGGAAAATGACCAGCCCTCTGGCAGCCATGTTTTTAGTGAATAACACAATTGAACAATCTTGGTATAGGGTTACCTGGGGCTGTGGTTTTTGACAAGCAGATTTTTGTAGTTTAAACTATAAAACATAACTATATGAAAAGTGGCTCCATCTCTGGGGGCCATGTTTTTTTACAAATCTAAATAATTTGAACAATCTTAGTAGAGGGTCACTCAATGACCATCTGTGTGAAGTAATATCAAAATTGGCAGCCATGTTTTTGACGAATCCAAAACGTGTGAACAATCTTGGTAGAGGGTCATCTAAGGAGTCTAGGTGTGAAGTTATACCAAAATTGGGTCAGCAGTTTTTGACAAGAAGATTTTTGAAGTTTCCACTATATACATATAGGAAAAGGGGCACTGCCCAGGGAGGCCATGTTTTTTATGAATTCAAATGCCTTGTTGTATTTTTGTAGAGTGCCACCTTAGTAACATTTTGCTTGAGTTTTGTGATATTCTGTAAAGTGGTTTCAGAGGAGATGTGTTTTGAAGCAAAACACGAATTAGGCCATTTTGTTGTTGTTGATCAATCACGACACCTTGTAATTTTGTAGAGTGTCACCAATTGAAGCTACCAGAAAAGTTTCATTAACTTCTGCCTTATGGTTTAAGAGGAGATGTTTTTATTAATTGTTGACGGACATTATGTAGGGATGGACGAAGACGGATAAGAAAAGCTCATCTTGAACGCAGTGCTCAGATGAGATAATAAACAGTGATAATCGATTCAGCTTTTGTAGCAAACAAACAACATCATTGCAGTCTACACTAAAAAAACATAGAATATCTACATTTTATTGGACTCGTTCTTTCATTTAGTTCAACATAATTCATTGCACAAGCATAATTTATACAAAGCTTGTCGTAATTGCCAGCATTACAAAATCCCTAAATGACCTATACACAAAATAAACAAGTACACTTCAATGTGAATCAACTTTAGCTCATTACCAACTTGGAGATTACACAATCAGTACAAGGTTATAAAACTATTTTTGGAGACCAGTCTCAGAATGCAGCCTTGTCAATGGTCAACTTTAAGATTGTGCTCAGAACCCACCAATCAGTATCCAGGTTTAAGACTGGTCTGCTCACCAATCAGTATTTAGGTTTAAGACTGGTCAGCTCACCAATCAGTATCCAGGTTTAATACTGGTCTGCTCACCAATCAGTATTTAGGTTTAAGACTGGTCCGCTCACCAATCAGTATCCAGGTTTAAGACTGGTCTGCTCACCAATCAGTATTTAGGTTTAAGACTGGTCCGCTCACCAATCAGTATCCAGGTTTAAGACTGGTCTGCTCACCAATCAGTATTTAGGTTTAAGACTGGTCCGCTTACCAATCAGTATCCAAGTTTAAGACTGGTCTGCTCACCAATCAGTATTCAGGTTTAAGACTGGTCCGCTCACCAATCAGTATTCAGGTTTAAGACTGGTCTGCTCACCAATCAGTATTCAGGTTTAAGACTGGTCTGCTCACCATTCAGTATCCAGGTTTATGACTGGTCTGCTCACTAATCAGTATCCAGGTTTATGACTGGTCTGCTCACCAATCAGTATTCAGGTTTAAGACTGGTCTCAAACTCTGAATTACGACTTCAGACCACATGTTCAGATTCAGACCACAAAATGAAATTTGTCATAATACCAAAATTGAGACCCTTTCCCCAAAAGCATCAAACGTTGACAGGTGCATAACTTAACAGTGCTAAATAGATGAGCTAGGGTAGAGTTCTTATTCTGGATAAGATAAGTGATGAATTCAGCATTGTCAAGTCTTTCACAATGGGCAATTATTTACAGTAATACAACATAACTATAAACAAGTACACAAACCATCTGATTTTTATCCCTGACTTTATGCAGACTTTTACAATCAGAGAGATACTTTCACAAACATTAGTGTATTAATTCTTAACTACATTTGACATACAAGCCAATTATCCTGCACCCAGACCCAGACATCTAGCCGACGACACAGTCATAAATCAACCAACGTAATACATGTACAATGGAACAAAAACTAGTTTTTGCAAGCAATCCCATTCTGAAAATTTCATATTTAAAAAAAACCCAGACAGACAAGGTTTGATACACAACAGTGCTGAATTAAAATATATTTATTAATCAAGGAAAAACAGAAAAGTGTTGGACTTCTTCAGAGCTGAGCTCAGTCTAATGAGCTACAAAATTCCAAAAAGCAGTGTGGTGGCGGTATTAATCATCTTAAGTGATAGCTCTAGTTTGTTTTGTTTCTCTATCTGTCTGTACTACATGTAGTCAAAACAGCTGAACCACCATTTTTGTATTTTGAGAATCATTAATACACTGGCCAAAGTGAACTGAATGATGAACGTGATTGTGACTGGTTTACACAGACTTGTTTTTGAAGGTTCAATTCATTTGAATAATAAATGTTATAGCTTACTGCTATCAAAATTAACAGAAGATTTATCCTTTGGTCTTTGATAAACTATTGAAATAGTACTGGTGGCTGGTCAGCACTTTTGACCAGTATATGAAAATTTACCAATTTTGAGGCACATGCAAGTAGACTAATTGGTACAATTCATGAACTCATCATTTGCCCCTAAATCTTAAATTTTCTTTGGGAAGGCAGCCAGAACCTAGACTACTAGTTAGGATAAGGAGACCCCTCCCAGAGCTTCCCTCTGCTTCCTGTTTCACAACTTCGTTTGCGGTCATTCGGCACATGCCATACACTTAAAAAACCCATCTTAGTATCCCCTAGGCTTTCAAACTGAGACTAATATATTGCAAATAAGTCTTCAATTGTATTCTTGTGAACATTGTTAAGTACTACTGATATTCATTGATTTAGTTGCTTGGTGCAGTCTTCCAGTTATCCAATACAAGTAATCTTTAAAGACATTACTGACAGTACATGTAGTATTAAATTGTATCAGGTCTTTGGAGATTTCTTCCCGTTAATTATTGCAAGGGGGACAACTTTCTTCATTGCTTTGAATTCTATTATTCTGACATGATGTTTGCCATATATACCTTAATTAATGTCCTTATTTTACATGTAAGTCGTCAACTGTTATTATGGAAAGTTTTTGGAGTGTAAATATGCTCTGGTAAATGTATATTTATAAGTGCAACTCTGGATTAAACAAAAACATAGAAGTAGCATTGTTACAGGAGTAAAAATCCGGTCAAAAATGATCAAATGACCCTCGAGATTCTGCTCCTAGTGGAGCTTATGAGTGACACTAAAAATCATGAAGCTTCACTTGCAAATCTGATCATGTGTTTGAGCTAGATTGCCTTATCATGTAGAATGAATTAGAATCTTCAAATCTTAACTATATGCAAAGTCACACACAGACAATGATTGTATGTTAATACTGGTTTTTTACCAATGGGAATAGTCGGTGTTCACATTTTAATAAGGCAAGTGCAAATTAATTGCTAGATAAAACTGCTTTGCATCTGATGCTTGGGTTATGTGGTGCCTTTTCGTTTATTAAGGTAATCAATAAAGCTAAGCAACATGAAACTTTCGAAATTGTGTGGGGATGAAAATTAAGAAAATAGTTAAAGCAAAACCAAATGAAAATAAAGTTTGATTTCAATGGAGTTTAGAGTGATGCTGTATGAACCTAGGATGAACTGTTGATGTATCAGCAGACAGATGTCATGTGACCTAAAGTCTTTGGTTCAGGAAACACCAGGCACACGGCTCCCTAAGCAGTAAACTTCCTTAACAGAGTTTTTACCTCAAGTCAGATATTTTATTTCTTTTATAATGACAGAAGATATACACCGGATTGGTATAAATATCGGTAATCTTGCGGTAAGAAGAATATCAGGAACTATTGGAGAGAAAATGCACAATGGAAATTCTGAAAGCACATTGTGATCAAGTACAAGTGATTATCTCAGTGTATTACATTAATGTGGAATCACCCTGACATTGCCACGGCAATAATAAACTCATATAATTCAGTAATCCTCAATTATTTCTTAATAAAACAGGGATATATCTTATGTTTGCCACTCAGCACTATTTTTTGGGTAAAGAATCTTCAAATCAGAAATATACAGTATATTCTTTGCCTTATTCTAAGTCTTTCCAGGAGCAAACATACTCCATTCAGTCAAGATATAAATTGCAGCTTTGTACACATACTAGTTCAAACTATGAACAAGTATAATGTTATTTCAATACAAAGTAGCAAATTAAGTAATTTATAATTTGTTCAGATCAAGCTGTATCAAGCTGTAGACACATTACAAAGGTTGAAAAAGATGCATAATCATATTTAACACGAGTATATGTGATAATAACAAAAATACATGTTCAGTCGGACCTTGTTTTTCGACAACCTTCTATCTGAATACCTGGTATCAACCGAAATAAATATCGGGTCCCAATGTATCTTCTTATGCAGGTTGAATTAACATGAGCTATTCGAAACCATGTATTATTAAAAATAAGTTTGTCTGACCCCATGAATTTGAATGAATGAGGTTCGACTGTATTTAAATGCAACAGCATTAGTATATAGACAGATAAAAGAACACATACTTAAAATGGCATGCATCAAATTGGAAACTAAATTATGCAAACTTCTTTGGTGGGAAAACCTAAATGTGAAGTAATTCAATTGAGAAATTTTAATAGTTTAACAAAAAAATATTACAAGATAAAATTACATATGTTAGGTAACCAACCTGTGGACACAATTGTTCGAAATGAATGTAATTGAAAATTCAAAGTCTGCCATAGTGGAGAAAATATGTTAAAAAATAGCAGCTAAAAATATTCATTTTTCAAACAATAAAGTGACTTTCACAAGGAGCATACCTTAGGTTAGCACAAAATTCTTGCAACTGTTATAGTAACCAAAAGGTTATGATAGTTCAGCGCCAAATATCCGAGACAAGTACCAAAGCAATAAACGAGTAAGTTCCACTGAAATGAACCTAGTCTAAACAAATGAAATTTCCTCTCTTAATAATTATGTTTTTATAAATGAGCATAATTTTGAGCTTGTACAAAAATATACCAATGCAAATGAATAACTACAAGTTAATGAATTTATCAAAATTATGACAACCAGACATCAAAAGCAACGAACAAATTTGAAAGCTCACTCTTAGATAGAATGAACCTATCAAATGAATGTAGTATCCATAAGCCCTAGTACCTGATTTTAAAGGGTCTGCAAAAAAATCTTTGGTCCTTTGTTACCAAAAATAGACTGCCTGATTTATCAATATTGAAATTAAAATGGTTGGTATTGTATTAATATCTACAGATACAAACAGACTGGTTCCAGGTATATCAAAAGTCTGTCATATCTGTTGACACTAGTCTAGAGTAGTTTCACACTCCTCACCATATTTGTCTCCCATAGCAGCAATTAAACACTGCCTTCACAAATGTCAATGATGACGATGATGGATATTTAAATAAAACCACCAATACATCTTGAAAATAAGGTCTTTAATTTAACAACCAATGTTATTCTTTTTTTTCTAAAGTATAACCAGAATAATGTAAATATCTATTACATGTATATAGAAATTTAAAAATATGATGGCAGGTGTATCTGTACTTTGTAAAGGGAGACCACTGCATAGGAGATTGGTTTAGTGTATGCAAATGCATGTATACTGGTAAAAGTTACGCTAACAGCTAGACTGGTTTAGTTACCGGTAATACAATTTAGAGCATGGACAAGTAGAAATGTGGCATCGGATATCCGATCATCAACTCGTTTAATTTATACAAGCACATGTAGAACAATTTCATTTATTCAGACATTCATGCACAGTCTGTTCAAAGGCAAGTAAATAAACCTGGGTTAAAAATACTTCATTCTTTAAACACAGTTTTCAGATGACCAATTTGCCTCCATCTAGTAATACATTTTTTTAGCATAAAGTTGCAGTATTCTTTTCAAGCAATCATAAAAATGTTGACCACAAAGCATGCTTTTGACATCCGGAATAGTGGACATTCTCAGCACATATACATAACACAATCCTATTGGAGACGTCAAAAACTCTGTTTATATAATTTATATATTGTACTTCTCACTGAAGTTTAGGGGGGTTGATTTCATAGCAGGTGGAGTTAGATTTGTTCATTTGTAAATTACGGTTTTTGACCAAACCACACGACAGTGATGACATCTGCCTCGAAAGCCTCATGCATCTTCTCTCATTCTAACACGACAGTGATGACATCTGCCTCGAAAGCCTCATGCATCTTCTCTCATTCTAACAGGTCACAAGTATAAACTCATACAAAGTGCTGGAAATGGTCCATTCTGAAAAATAAACAAAAGTTTTTGTTTAAATTAGCTATTATCTGTATTAGTGTATAGATTGAAAGCAATTACAATGTACATACATGTAACACCAGAGAAAGATTCTAATTCAATGAAGAAGTGATTTTTATGAACAGTCATCTAATTAATGGTCATTTCTCTTGCCTTCCTGTAATACACAGAGACATAATAAACAAGGACATAATTCTATACATGTAATATACAAGGACATAATTCTATACATGTAATAAACAAGGACATAATTCTATACATGTAATATACAAGGACATAATTCTATACATGTAATATACAAGGACATAATTCTATACATGTAATATACAAGGACATAATTCTATACATGTAATAAACAAGGACATAATTCTATACATGTAATATACAAGGACATAATTCTATACATGTAATATACAAGGACATAATTCTATACATGTAATAAACAAGGACATAATTCTATACATGTAATATACAAGGACATAATTCTATACATGTAATATACAAGGACATAATTCTATACATGTAATATACAAGGACATAATTCTATACATGTAATATACAAGGACATAATTCTATACATGTAATATACAAGGACATAATTCTATACATGTAATATACAAGGACATAATTCTATACATGTAATATACATGGACATAATTCTATACATGTAATATACATGGACATAATTCTATACATGTAATATACAAGGACATAATTCTATACATGTAATAAACAAGGACATAATTCTATACATGTAATATACAAGGACATAATTCTATACATGTAATATACAAGGACATAATTCTATACATGTAATATACAAGGACATAATTCTATACATGTAATATACAAGGACATAATTCTATACATGTAATATACAAGGACATAATTCTATACATGTAATATACAAGGACATAATTCTATACATGTAATATACAAGGACATAATTCTATACATGTAATATACAAGGACATAATTCTATACATGTAATATACAAGGATATAATTCTATACATGTAATATACAAGGACATAATTCTATACATGTAATATACAAGGACATAATTCTATACATGTAATATACAAGGACATAATTCTATACATGTAATATACAAGGACATAATTCTATACATGTAATATACAAGGACATAATTCTATACATGTAATATACAAGGACATAATTCTATACATGTAATATACAAGGACATAATTCTATACATGTAATATACAAGGACATAATTCTATACATGTAATATACAAGGACATAATTCTATACATGTAATATACAAGGACATAATTCTATACATGTAATATACAAGGACATAATTCTATACATGTAATTAATATATTGCATGAATATTCCTACCACCTCCTTTCCTATCAAACCTGTCCCAACATTTTGATCCTAACGTTAGAATAAAGGCCTTAATGCGAACCTTGGGCTGCAGATAGCTGAATGGTGGATTTGTTTGCCCTGTGTAGATCTAGTAACGTGTTTGTAAACAAATTATCATATTAACTACTGTATTTACATATTATTATGTAACCAGTATTTATTTCCATTAGTTATTTTGTTCAGACTATACAAGTTGGTACGATTTTGAATCAGTGATAACCCTAACCCTGGTTTATTTATATGTTTGTGGTTATAATAACATTATAAGAACATTCACAATCTGTCTGTTACTGCATTTAACAATCACTATTGACCAAAATTATGACAAGCAGTCACTCATCTATCCGGTAAGGCTAATAGTTTCAACATTCAAGTTTCCGTTAGATATCTCCATTTATCAAGGTTTGATAGTGAAAATTGCATGCATGCTAATTGGACATTTTTATTTTCAACACTACCTAGACATACTGCGGATTAGTACAAATATGGGTATTTCCCTTTAACCCTGTGGTACAAACAAAAATATACTGTTAACATTGCGCTCGAATTGCAATGAAAACAAAGACCGGATTTAACGTCTGGTTGAACTCCAGGGGCCTTATTCACAAACGATTCTAGGCCCGTCAAAATCTTAGACTTACGTTTAAGGCTTAGACTTGTCAATAATTAGTTTAATTCACAAAACTTCTTAGTCTATATTTCAAACTTAGACTTATGACGCCAAATCTGAAATCCTAAGTCTACTTTTTGTAGACTTACATGTATATGGTTATAAATTAATAAGGTTGCCATCATATAATACAGACGACAATATTTCACAGCAAGAATATCGCTAAAATTATTCATGTATGCTATCATTGAACAATTGAGCATTGTAATCAATAGTTAAATGTAAACAAGGCCACCACTGTTTAAATCCAGTGGGTGGGGGTATGGTTCCGATCATTGTTTTATCAGTCAGTTTAAACTGTGTATAGAGTGTTTAAAGAAGGATTTTTGCATGCATTATGACTTTATATAGGTATATTTATCAAGCTTAACTGTGAGCGCTCATTTTACATTGGATTCATCCACATGTTATTGTAGTCAAAGTGCAAGTACTGATGACATCACATTCCGCGTGCGCGGTCTTCCAGGTTGTAACCAAGAGTAGATCTACTTTATTTTTTCTGTTTGTATTTTACATATACTTGAAAGGTGGAACCCATCTGAATATTACATAGAAAATTACAATTTCTTACTCAAAATCTTAAATTCAAGGGAGGGTGAAATACTACTTACATATTTATTAACAATTTTAGGAAACAAACACAATCAGTTTAAATCGAATAAAATATCCAAGTCGAATATGCAGCTCATGTTAACCTGAAAATTCATTACAATGTTCTGCTATTCGAAAGAAAACAGACTACAATAATCAAAATAAATTCATAATAATTTTGACCGTAGTCTATCGTCTCGCCAAAAATGTCAGTGTATGGTGGATTCAATGATTATTGCCAATTTGAAAACTACCGCCTTGTAAACATCATTCGGATACCAATACAATAACAACGATAGATTACCGACTGTGAAAGGGAGACATTCAGACAACTAATAACAAATCGAGAATACACTTTAGTATACTTCAAGCAAAAGAAAGCATAGAGAGACATTGTTAATTCTAAAAATATAATTACTTCGAAAGAATAAAGGTTAATTACAGTGTCAAACAACTGATATATTATGGCGAATTTGCCCATAACCCCATCCTCCTCATCCTTAAGTTTTATTGAATTTGTTCACATTATCTGACGAATTGAACGCACTGGCGTACATGCGTATGCCTGAATACGCACCTGCTTTATAAAATTTGGAGTAGTACATTTTTACGAGACACATTGGGCGAGTCCTGTGTCACAGGAATGATCCTTAGGTGGTCATCTTCAAAGTTACATAAATAATTCCAGTCTGCTGAATAAGTAGGTCACAGGAGCAAGGTCAAGTGAAAACTTTGAAAATCTTCTTGTGCAATAACCATAAGGTCTAAGGCTTTGATATTTGGTGTGTAGCATTGTCTAGTGGTCCTCTTGAAAGATCGCATAAATTATTAGGTTCCGTCAAAAAACAAGATTTCAAAAGTCAAAAAATAGATTTCAAAAGTGAAAGTTTAATATTTTATTGAACCTATACCTATTTATAGGCACATTAGTCTAATTCAGTCAGAATGGCAGTGTACTCAGGTGAGCGATATATATGGCCCTCTTGTTTAGATATTGACCAACAGTTTTCATCGTCAGTTGTAGGATGGTGTTAAGTTGTTGGTGAAAACCACAGCTTACAATTTAATCTTATTTCATTTCACAGATGAGTTATTTTCTATCAATCAGGTACATAAACTAAAAACATCAATGAAAATATCAACATGCTATAAGACCATACTTAAAACATTGTTGGTTTTTGGTACACTGACCCAAAATAAAGAAAGCAATTTTTTAAAATAACGATTCATTAAGATTCTTAGACAAAAATGTTTCACCAGAGGAGAGCAAAACAAAAATAGTAAGGACCAATTTCTGAGTGTGTTGGACAATGTAAATTAACAATAAACAAACATATTTTTAAATGCACTTATTTTATATACATGTATGTATATACTTGTGTATGTACCAAAATTTATATTGATTTTTTTCAAGCAAGATTATAGCCATAACTTCAACATCAAATCTATTAGCCTTGATAAGACAAAATCTGAACTGTGCTAAAATTGGGGTTTTACAATCTGTACAAAGTTTAATTTTAGATTCAATGAGGTAAAGTCAGACATCAAATCCCAACTTTTGTTAACATAATTACAATTCGAGCAATTTTAACCATACAAATAAATGTTGTTGTTTGTACTGCACATTTAGCTGGATGGACCTATATTGACAGCAATCTTGTTTGTACTGCACATTTAGCTGGATGGACCTATATTGACAGCAATCTTGTTTGTACTGCACATTTAGCTGGATGGACCTATATTGACAGCAATCCGGAATATATCTTTACTGTATGACGTCCAAAAATCTGCTATTCTTCAAAAATAGACAGAAGACTTTTAATGGTGTGCAGTATTTGAACAATATAATTGCTAATAACCTTGAGTACTTGATCACATGACGCATTTGTGTGTTAATACAGATTGATGGTGTAAAAGTGAATAAGACCCAAAGATTTTATATATCAGAAGCAGACGAAACTATAGATTTATAATTATTAGAGAGTTATATAATGTTTCAAAATAGAAGCAAAATGTAATAGTTGGTATGTTATCTGGTGATTTATGTGACTGGTTTCTTGTAATGGGGTGATGATGGTGCTCAGTGGTCGATGGCTTGAGCTTCAGACTGAAATACAGCGGTCCCTCTCTTGAGCAACATTTTATGGGAACAGACAGAGTGTTTGTTGTAGAGAGGGAGTTGTTGCAGGGAGGGAACGGATCTCTGACTGACTGTTGCATGATAGTTATGCTTTAGTTCTCAGATCTGTTCATATATTCACACAACGTATCATTTGATATATATGTCATAATAATGTAATGTATTGACTGACTAATAATTCATGCCCAGATATTATTATTAAATCAATGAAACTAAATATAAATGAGACCAAAATCGATGTAAAAATATGCCAAATGAAGGGTCCGCATCTGGCTTTTAAGGTAAGACCACTCTAATCCTCATCATCATGAATCTTAACTACCGTATATAACTGGCCATAAGTCGAGTTTTTTTACTAAAAAAAAATCACCAAAAGTCACTGGTCGACTTATGGACGAGTAACAGATGAAAATCAAACAAAATACGACCAGTTGGTAACATAAACCGGGCTTAAAATTTAGAACTGACACCACCATATCACTGCTATATTGCCAATACCATGTCATGTCTTCATCCATATTATACGCTATTAATAGCTATATTCTGGGATTTAACTCATAATCTGGGGGTCATCCCTTTTTAAAGAGTCGCCAATTAACAATTTTATTGCCAATTGTCATATCTGAATACAATAGAAACGTGTGAAACTTGAATAAACAAGATGATAAGTGAGAGTCACATGGTGTTTTGGTTTAGAGAGTATTTAGAGATTCTTTCTGACTGGTATCCCGATTTTACACTTTCGGTTATCAGTTTGGCAAATAATTGCAGTGAACCAGTCTAATTGCAGTGAACCAGTCAGGAATGAACTAAAAAATACCCCATAACAATAATTTACAATGTTTACTTTGAAAATCGGGATATCGCGAGTTGGCTGTCGAATTTGGGAGTCTATTTTGATCCTGCCTAAGTCCCCCCTCGACTTATGGAAGGGGTAAGCCCAAATTTCCCTCTTTACAGACAAAACTACACCCTCGACTTATGGCTGAGATCGACTTATGGCCGGTAATATACGGTAAACTGTTTCCTTGAGTTTCTGGATCACATGAGACAACAAAATGCAAAATATTTTAAAGTTTAACTACGCTATTTTAAAGATTTTCAAGTTTTAAGATTAAACCAACGTGCATTGAGGGGTCACAACTTCCACTCATGTTCTTCATGCATAAAATTATTTTTCAGTTAAAAATTAGCCTATTTTATCATTTGTTTGTGTTTATCTGAAAAAGAAAGCGCTAGAGATATCATAAGAAAAAAATTATCTAAATAATATGCTCTGTAAAAAATATAGGTGGTACTTCATATGCGTACACCGTATTTTTCAAATCACAATAAGAAATACCAATTTTCAAGGTAGCATAATCATACATAATAACGTGAGTACCCTAACAAAATGAACATCAAAATTAACCTCAACACATCTGTAACAAAATGTAAAACTTTCAACGTCCAGTTCTGCTTGGATAACATATTGTAATATGCATGTATTAAATTTTACCATGCAGAATGATCAAACTTCGAAGAAATATGGCAATTTTTTAGAAACCAACTGATATAATTTACATTTTATAATTTTATATCAGTTTTCTGTCTTAACAGTCTGTAAAAAAAGTGTCATGAAAAAAGCAAAGAATTTTTTTGGGGCCAAGCAGGGATTTTAACCCAGGACCTTGCCCATGCAAGGCAAGAGGCTTAACACATAGGCTAAGGATTGATATTGACCAAGGTGTTCCAAATGATTCGAAAATTACATTCTCATTAGGGTGGCCTTACCATAACCATACCACATTCCACCATCTTATGTCCACCGCTAGTCATTCATTTATTTTCATGTCAGAAATTTAAATTACATGTTTACTTCTCTTTTTTTTGAAAAAAATCAATCAGAATTATAAAATTTTCTCACCTAGCAGTGACCAAAGTTATTGAACCGGCCGTTAACCACTGAAGAACAAATAATTGTCCTAAGTAAAGCTAACTACAGTTGTTAATCACGCATAATAGAGGTGTGAATAACAAAACAGTGTATGCTTCTCAGTTACAAAATGCCGTTCATACATCACTGGCACACAGGTTTACAACATGTTATAGCCAAATTCACTATCAATCATTAAAGTAATATGCTCATTTTTTGTTAATTTGTTTACCTATACAGCCCGGCACACACTCTAAAGTGTCGTTGTAGAGAGTTGTCATTCCTGGGAGGGAATTTTACGTTAAAATTGCATAGGAGGAATTTTAAATGTCCATGAGAGGTGTTGTTCTGGGAATGCTGTAACCAAAATGTTGTTTATTAGATGATTAATGATCCATAGGGCAGTTTTTTTTAAATATTTTCACATTGATTGTGAACACCCTGTACATGTCTAGACTTATGGCCAGCCCTATCTTTGTGAAAAAATGGAGAAAGAGAAGAGTCTAAAAAGGGATCTCCACTCAAAAAGGAAGGTTATTCATAAATAGAAACTACTATGGTATTATTTACATATCAGGCAATAAACAGGATATTAAATAATCATATATATTCCTCATTCTCATTGTTCTTGTTAAGTGAATACCAAACAATATCATTCTCCAGTTATTTAACATACTTAGATTTTTGGAAAATGTGTTATCAATCATTATCATTAAGCATGATCAAGATCATTTATAAAGACATAATAACTGGACAATGATTGAGCCTTTACAGGAGGATTGCCTGTAGGTAACAGATGCTCCCTATTATTTTGAATTTCAATAGGTCTAAGTTACATAGACCTTACACAACTAAAAATGGGCGCTGGGAAATAACTTGTGGACAGTAAAGAACCCAATCATTTTGGGCGTCAGTAGGCCAAAGGTCAAGGACCATGAAACTGAAAATAGTTTCCAATCATTTAGGGCTGACATGTACAGCTGTATAAGACAGTTGGAGAGTCAAAAGGTCAAAGGTTGCTTGGTCAGTACTTCAATACCCCCTTACCCCGAACTTGATATCGTTGGTAAACAAATCTTGACATTTTTTTGTATAAATATTATCTAGCAAGATACTGGAGGTCTTATATCCAAATGATATGGTGTCCAACATTTTCCTAGTGCAAGTGAACCCCTGTTATAAATTATGCATGCTTCAGATGACTAGCCATCTGAGTCTTCTGACCTCCAAGTGTGACCTTGACCTACAGACATAGGTCTCGCGCGCATCATGGTGAACATTTGTGCAAAGCAATTTGAAAATCCCTCAATAACGTGACTGTTATAGTCCAGAAAAGATGATATAGAAACATTTTTTTGATATTTGACTTCCAAGTGAGACCTTGACCTTTGAGCTATGGACATGGGTCCTGCGCACAACACGCCATTTCATCATCGTGAATATTTGTAATTTGAAAATCTTCCCATTAGGGACAGTGTTATGGTTCAGACAAGATGTTTTAGACCCGTGTGACCTTGACCTTTATGCTACGGACATGGGTCATGCTTGCAATACTAAAGATGCATTGTCAGAGAGAGGATTTTAATAACTATGATGACATAGAAATGCGTATTAATGATAGACAAGGGTTTGAATATGTTAGTCTAAAAAGCATAACAATTCTTAAGATAATGGGTGGACAAGAATTTCCACCTCATAGTAAGCTTGACCTTGACCTTTGACCCAGTGACTCCAAATCAATAATCCACAGGCAACTATCCTTGGAAGTATGAATTTTTCCATTATCAGAACAAGGAAATATAACAAATGTATATTCCAAATTCCACAGAGCTTTCAATTCTACAACAAAATTTGAAAAAAGTTACAGCTTTATACAGAGTTCTGCTTGGAATTCAGTCCCTTGAACATTTTTGAAATGACACCACAAAAAGGGCATCCCTGTGAAATTTCATCAAAATTGGCCAAGCAGTTCAGGAGGAGATATTGTTTGAAGCAATTGTTGACAGACACCGACGATGGACACCGGAAAATGGGAAAAGCTCACCCTGAGCACTACGTGTTTAGATGGGCTAAAAAGACTAGATTTGTTTCAAGACATATAATAAGTATGCCATGAGAATGCCTCATTTGTCCTTCATTTATGATGGTCTGAGTCATTAACGACTTTAGCCTATAATATATATGATATGCCATTGGTATGTCTTACAGCACTCAAATTAGCATGATTGAACGACTGATTCAGGAGCTGAATGAACCAGGGTTCGAGAAAGTAAGTGGGGTTAAACTGTTTGTTTTAAGGAAATATTAGTCAAGATACAATGTACTACACCACTTTTAATACTACATGCACTTAAATATGAATTACACTTAGCCAACTACATGTAAGAGTCTAGAGACAACAAAACTAAGTCTTTTTAATGTGACCTGGTTGTAGTAACATCATTCAAGCATGATATATATACATGTATATACATATCATAAATGATGACATGGTTGTGTAATAACACTCACCAATATGTATTACTTTTTACTAGAGAAATAACAAACTACTGGACATTATAACTGGCTTATACTGAGGGTCACTAATATCTATGGAAGAAAAAGTTAATTTTTAATGACTAAAGGGGTCTTTACAATTTAAGGTATAAATACAAACAAGTGTTTTATTTCGGACATTAACAGCATTCAAGGATGCTGTTTTTTAAGCAAATTATAAAGCCTCCACTACACCCTAAGACTAAAGTACCAAAAAAGGACAGCATTCACTGTGCAGTGTCCACATGTATTAATTAATAGCCCGTTCACATATAGCTACGATCTTACTACGATGATTCCGATCTGCCCCGACCTGAAAAATGTACCAAATCGGGATGAGATCGGCATCAAAAACTTGAAAGTTGGTGAATACCTTCGCAGAATGCCTGTTTGGGGCTTGTACTACGATTTCTACACGACTATAGCGTTTCCCGTACGTTTCTATTACGCTTATATCATGATTACACCATGACCATTGCCGCTCATGCACCTTTTCTACTACGTTGTCGCTACGATGTACAAGACCTTACTACGTTGGTAAACAGACCTGAAAGACTGTAACACGATGTCTCGTCGCTCATGCCGACAATACTACGATCTTCACACGATCATGGTACGATTTGATGGGTATATAAATTGAGTAGTTTAATATTTAATTCACTCATATACTGACAGATGAACAGACCCGAACTACTTCAGCTTGCAATTCTACAACAAGAACAGATGCTGGTGGAAGTCCAGATGGAATAAGTCGAAGGAGAGCAAGAACATACTGGGTTTGACCGTGGCTTGCTGCAGATAGGAGGCTCCAGTTTGGGCATTACGATAGACTGCTCAGGGAGCTCAGAATGGAAGACAGAACATCTTTCTTCAATTTTATACGGATGCAACCTGAGATGTTAGACAAACTGCTTATAAGGATTGGTCCAAGAATACAGAAGACAGATACTTGATGGAGCTTTGGAAACAGGCATGAAATTGGCAATCACGATCAGACATCTCGCTTCAGGGGACAAATACCCAAGCCTCATGTATAATTTCAGAGTGGCCAAGAACACAATCGCTTTACTGATCCCCGAGGTCTGCCAGGCCATCATCGAAGAGTACAAAGATGAAACCATCATATGCCCAACTACTTCGGGTGAATGGAGACCAATTGCAAATGATTTTGAGAAGAGATGGAAAGTCAAATTTGATGCCGATTGTACTAAGATGCCATTACGACCATGCAGATCTCATCATGATGATACCTCGATGTTTCTACGATTACGCTGTTTTTATTACGTTCGTACACCGCTTTTACTGCGACTCTTTTCAGCCACGATCCTGCAACGACCCAACCACGTTTATGAAGATCCCCTCCCGATTGGCCACGACTGGTCACGATTTGGGACCAATTTTAGATTGTAGTAGAAGCGGGGCCTACGTGTGAACGGGCCATAACAAATTGTAGTGTATATTACTTAGTAATACTTTAACATATTGTAATAAATGAGGCAACATATCATCAAACATGGTGATATTTTCACTGTAATTCATTGATTAACATAAAAATCAATTTTGATAATAAATTCATTTATTAAGCTTGGAGACAGACTGTCTAGATTTTTGGTCAAAATATGCTACACAGTCTTAAATATAATTATATATACACTGTATAATTATGAGAAAATCAATGGTATTAAAACAACTTCATACAGATGTACCCTGCCACACTGCATTGTCACTTTTCTTTCATGTTTCTCATAAAAGGGTACGGTACTGGTATTTATCCTGACCTATGCACTCAGCTAGCACTAGCATAGGAAACACCTGTATCAGACTTCTTGTTTTGTAGTTCCAGGTAACTTTAAAGAAAAGTTGTGATGCAGTGTCGTAGAGTATGTCTGTATGACGGCATTAACATGTCATTTTCTCAAAATTACTACTCAGCATATTTTGATAAAAAAATAAGACTACATGTATCTACCTTAATAAAAATATTATAATTAATAATATAATTAACCTTAAATGGCTTAATTAAATAAGGCATTGAGGCAGTTTATAAATTATTGATATTTTGACAGAAAACTTGGGTGAGTCACTTTAACTACTCGATAAAGAAAACTTGTTAGAAAAGTTCCCACCATCTGTAAAAGCCTTGTACAAGACTTTAGTGTACTTTGGTCAATTTCATCTATATCTACATACAGCAACATAACACATAGACCCATGTATGTTAATTGATTTATCTAACGTAGACAATTAATGTTACATTAAGTATCCAGTTTTATCTTTAAGCTTCATTTCATACCATTTAACTGATGTAATTTGTGATGCATATTAATCCATGTCTGCACATGGTTTTAAAATATAAATATTTTGCTCCAAACCTCTCTCCATACACACATTCATTTACATCTTGCATTTAGTGGGCTTTTAGGGCTGTCCTTGATACATTCCTTATCAATTAATATATCAACAATATTTTCATGTAAAAAAATTGTACATGTAGTATGCGGAGAAAAATACAAGAGAATTAATGGGTAAAGTCAGCATCACTCAGTAGTCCACTGCTTGATAAACAGTGCTCTAGTGGAAAGTGCATTCCAAATGTTGGCAACATAAATATTACAGGGGTTCCATTTGATGCTGAAGTGGTCTCTTTGACCCCTGGAATTTCCAAAGAGCCACATTATGACCCTCAGGGGCTATTTTTCTTTAAATTATGGGTAATTTGGCATTAAAATGGTAAAATCTGGTAAAAATTACCCTCGAGATTCAGCACCTAGTGGAATAATACTGTGTGTAATACTGAATCACTCACCTGAGCGCCTGAAATGTTTGGAATTATGCACGCCCTCCAAACACGGGCTTTTGAGAACAGTGTAAGCGAAAGATTTTCAGACATGCAGTAGTTTCGATTTGTCAAAGCTGAGTGTTGTTGTACATTTTGTCTTTCTACAAAAAGCAGTAATCGTTTTTCAGAAATCGGGCAATGTAGTACCATTTTTAAATGCTTGTTCTTGATGCAGAACCCAGTCTCAGTTTATAAATTGATTCCTAGGTGGCGCTAGAACTTTTACAACTTTCGCAGGTCAGTGCCAGAAATTTAGAAATTGTCATATTCGGTGCATATTTGATAAATTTCAACCAAAATAGCCAATGATACGATGTCTATAACTCGTCCCATGTTCGTTCAGTACTCTTATACTCAATTTGTTGGATACGTCGGTAAGAGAAATGAGTTATGCTCAAATTTTGTATGTGAAAAGCCTGAGGGCAGGAGAACAAACTATAGAAGGGAGGTGCAGCACACGCATTAGAGAACTGATCTCTGTTATTCAAATTCAATTAAGCATACTTTTGCAGATTTTATACTCCTGATTTCCGTTATTAATTTTTCATTTTAAATTCAACGTGATAACATTAAGTATATTATTCCCGCCTGCGTCTCATTGGAACAACAACATTTTGTTATGCGTTGAAAATTTTCCAATGATTCTTCCTTTATCGTGCCAATGAGTCCAAAATGGACTTGAACGGTGAGTGTGGTTTCCCTTTTAGAGGTTATGCGAGTAAAATTCAAAAATCGGACAATGTAGTTCTACATAGGATTGCTTATGCTTTATGTTCAATGTAAAAGTTGGCATTAAATACCAAAACCCGATCTTCTAGAACTTGCATTTAAGCTTATTGTTGACATCGGGGAAATCTTTTTTTTATGAAAAGTGGTATCGCTCCCTGTATTTTACCACATTAACTGCACATGTATAGCTTTATATTGACAAAGGGTTGTCTGTATACAAATGTTAGAAACAATAGTTCACGTTAGAATGTATTATGATGCAAATTTTGTCATTTTTATTCAGAAATTCTTCAACCAATTGTTAATCATGTTATTTAAAATTTGGCTTTTAGCTTAAATTGCTCAGCAGATCGTCTCAATATTTGACATGTCAATTTACCCAATATGAATTTTAATTTATTACTTATCTTCACATTTATATTTTATCCATTTGAGATCAAGACATATCATTTATGACATGTGACAAACTTCCTTCGTTGTATTGTTATAAATTGTTAAGTAATAACTCTATAAGATCTTAACATAATTATCTCATATTGTTTCACTATACATGTACATGTATAGTGTTGACACTGGCTTCCTCTTCTACTCAACATGTCACATCTGAGATAAGTTAACAGTATATAAGGCATGGAACTTTTAAGTAAAATATATATTTAAATACAGTTAGGTTTAGGAATATTACTCTGTGTAAATTCACTTTGTGTTTCTCTAACGTTTTGTACTTTGTGTACTCTATTTATGAATCTCATGACTTTATAAACTATTTGATAACTTCGTGAAATATTTATTAACTTTGTGGAAAAATCGTATTTGGTGTTACTTATCAACTGCAAATAAATTTGTTAAACATAAGCTGACTTTTGGTATTTATATATAGGTATTTTGTCTATAAAATGGTAAAATCCAGTAAACAAGGGGCCATAACCCCATCCAGTAAACAAGGGGCCATAACCCCATCATGCATGAGCAGATCTGGCTGGTTTTCAAACCGAGCTCTTATGGATATCTAACTACTGTATAAGTTTTGTAAACGAAGGTGCTATAATTGTGTTCAATTTTTGACAATTTCAAGGGCAATAATCCAGTCATGCATGGCTGTATCTGGCTGGTTTGTGAAAAGGAAATGAGCTGTCATGGATATCTAACTACTGTATAAGTTTTGTAAACGAAGGTGCTATAATTGTGTTCAATTTTTGACAATTTCAAGGGCTATAATCCAGTCATGCATGGCTGTATCTGGCTGGTTTGTGAAAAGGAAATGAGCTGTCATGGATATCTAAAAAACTGAATAAGTTTAGTCAACATCAAATAATAAATGAAGGCGCTATTGTGTTCACAAGCTCAATTTTAGGATTTTTTCCAATTTCAAGGGCTATTATCCAATCATGCATGAGTGGATCTGACTGGTTTTAGAAAAGAACTGAGCTCTTATGGATATCTAACTACTGTATAAGTTTGGTAAACATTGGTTCAGGTTTATGAATTTTATTGAAAAAAACTCAGGGACATTAACTGAAAACATATGTTACTGCATAATTGTGTTAAAACAATTATGTATGCTATTTCAACAAGGGAAGTTAATTAGAATTAACACAAGATGTACAAGTATGTAACTTGATACAACAAATTGAACAATACACATTAACTGAAGTGTAGAGAGTGTCTACAGATGTCTAGTGAAACACTTGATACACAAGTACATGTAAATGATACTTTGTGTTGACATAATAATCAGGCATTAATATTGTCACTGCAATAAAACAAAGCTAACATATGGTAAGGGATTTTGCAGCGCATTTGTAATCCAGAAAATGTTATGCCATTTATACATTGGTCAAATCAATTTTGATTTGAATATAGTTCTGCTTTCAAATTATATTTTAAATTGTATATGATGTCAGAAAAATCTGGTAAAAATACATGTATATAAAAATATTTGGTTTGGTAGAAATATCTACCAAAATCAAGTAAAAGGTCATAAAATTTGGTTTGGATTATCACAAATTTTGACAGAATAATACTATTTTATAGCCAAATTACCTATAATTTAGAAAAAATTGACTCTTCTGTCAGAATCTTGAGGGTCAAAATGTGGCTTTTTGGATATTGCAGGGGTAAATGGGTCATCTCTAGGTTCAACTGGATCCCATGAGAACACCTTGTTGCATAATTTTCTTTAAACTTTGAAATAATTTGATGATTTAATTCTGATTGGTTCACAGTAAAACTGCCTTTTCTTTACACTCGGGTGTTGTCGTTCCGACTCACCGCATTAACATTATCAGTTTTGGAATGATAGTGAAGAGTTTGAAGACTGAGACCGTGTTACATCATTTGCAATTGAGTCCACAAATTATACATACATATTCATCTAACCATTCTATGAAAACCAGTAAGTCATGGGCGTGACACACTTTCTACCACATGACCTGTCGAAAGCCTATGTGACTGGGAGCATGGCAGGAACGACAACTCCGAATGGAATTTGAAATATTACGACATCTACATGTTTTTCAGAAAGTTTGCAATCAGACGAAATTGACATTTTTAAAATGTGTGTTTTCGTCCGATAAAGGAGCGTCAGACACTGAAAAGTCAAAGAAAAGACAGAGTAGGCAGAATCCAAGGTAAAACATGTAAAGGAAAAGCGAATAAGGCAGTTTTGCAATAAATGGGAAGATGAGTGCCCATGATTGATAATTGGCAATGATGAAAATGCCGATGTATACAATGTTCTGTACAATCTTGCACTCTATCAACTAAGCTAATCAGGTGGACTTGTGTACTTTCCACATATATGCACTATAAACCAAATCTTAACCCAATTGACTTGTTTTAAGGCATATTTTGTCATTGAAAAGTTTGGTCTAGTGGACATCTAGTGGCTAGCCTGTCCACTGGTCTAGTAGTAAAAAAAGTTTATGTCGAAACCCTGCAGATGGCACAGACTTTTACCAGAATGTATAGAATTTGATATATATAAGACCAAGTGACATTTACCAGAATGTATTGATATACCAGACCAAGCGATGTTTACCAGAATGTATTGATATACCACACCAAGTGACGTTTACCAGAATGTATTGATATACCAGACCAAGTGACGTTTACCAGAATGTATTGATATACCAGACCAGGTGACGTTTACCAGAATGTATTGATATACCACACCAAGTGACGTTTACCAGAATGTATTGATATACCAGACCAAGTGACATTTACCAGAATGTATTGATATACCAGACCAAGCAATGTTTACCAGAATGTATTGATATACCAGACCAAGTGATGTTTACCAGAATGTATTGATATACCAGACCAAGTGACGATGTTTACCAGAATGTATTGATATACCAGACCAAGTGACGTCGTTTACCAGAATGTATTGATATACCAGACCAAGTGATGTTTACCAGAATGTATTGATATACCAGACCAAGTGACGACGTTTACCAGAATGTATTGATATACCAGACCAAGTGACGTCATTTACCAGAATGTATTGATATACCAGACCAAGTGACGACGTTTACCAGAATGTATTGATATACCAGACCAAGCGATGTTTACCAGAATGTATTGATATACCAGACCAAGTGATGTTTACCAGAATGTATTGATATACCAGACCAAGTGACGATGTTTACCAGAATGTATTGATATACCAGACCAAGTGACGTCATTTACCAGAATGTATTGATATACCAGACCAAGTGACGATGTTTACCAGAATGTATTGATATACCAGACCAAGTGACGATGTTTACCAGAATGTATTGATATACCAGACCAAGTGACGTTTACCAGAATGTATTGATATACCAGACCAAGTGACGTTTACCAGAATGTATTGATATACAAGACCAAGTGATGTTTACCAGACCAAGTGATGTTTACCAGACCAAGTGATGTTTACCAGAATGTATTGATATACCAGACCAAGTGATGTTTACCAGAATGTATTGATATACCAGACCAAGTGACGTTTACCAGAATGTATTGATATACAAGACCAAGTGATGTTTACCAGACCAAGTGATGTTTACCAGAATGTATTGATATACCAGACCAAGTGATATTTACCAGAATGTATTGATATACCAGACCAAGTGATGTTTACCAGAATGTATTGATATACCAGACCAAGTGATGTTTACCAGAATGTATTGATATACCAGACCAAGTGATGTTTACCAGAATGTATTGATATACCAGACCAAGCGATGTTTACCAGAATGTATTGATATACCAGACCAAGCGATATTTACCAGAATGTATTGATATACCATACCAAGTGATGTTTACCAGAATGTATTGATATACCAGACCAAGTGACGTCATTTACCAGAATGTATTGATATACCAGACCAAGTGACGTCATTTACCAGAATGTATTGATATACCATACCAAGTGATGTTTACCAGAATGTATTGATATACCAGACCAAGTGATGTTTACCAGAATGTATTGATATACCAGACCAAGTGACGTCATTTACCAGAATGTATTGATATACCAGACCAAGTGATGTTTACCAGAATGTATTGATATACTAGACCAAGTGACGTCATTTACCAGAATGTATTGATATACCAGACCAAGTGATGTTTACCAGAATGTATTGATATACCAGACCAAGTGACTTGTACTGGATTTGGCAGATATTGTTTCAAGATGATACATTAAATTTGCAAATATTCCAGGTCTTTTGATTGGACACGATGTTTGTATTAATTCTATAACTCAATCAAATTTGAGTTTTGTATCTCAGATCTTAAATGATTTTAGTGCAATTTGGGCCAGGTGTTGTTGAACACATCAACAATGAACATCAAACATTTTTGGTAGAGACTAAACATTCATTTGATCTGAGACAAAAACAGTTGAACATTCAGAAATTTGCTAATAAAAATCAGTGGGACAAGTTCCACATAAATAAATAATAAGGTGCAATAAGATGGACCCTAATCTAATTCCATAGTTTCAATTAGATCCTGCATGTTTCTAAATTTCCCAATACTGGATTTCAAGCATCCCAAAATTTTTTTTATGAAATTTGATGCAAATCAATTACTCAGGGATATTGTCACCATCGTAAGGGCCTTAATCAAGTTCCTAATAGTTTTATGCCTGCAAGAGCAGACAAGGGTCCAAGGCCATCCTTCAATAATTGTTTGTCTGGAATAATTTCAATAAACCTATCCAGCAAAATTTAAGTGGGTATGTAGGTAGGTAATATTTTTTATTATTTTTACGGTCATATTAGTTTATCTATTAATATACACAGCTACAAACATTTTCCCATCCAGACCCTGGAAAATATTTTGAGTAGGGGCCATTTTCATGGTTAGGTAGGGTTATGCCAAAGCAGCCAAACAAACATTTTTTTAATTATGGCCCTATGATGGATGAAATAAAACTTAGTTTGGAGACCAGTCCCAGAATGCAGCACCACCATTGATTAATTCTAACAGTGAGCTTAGATATAACCAATCAAAAGCTTCCGCTTTGACACTGGTCAGAAAACATGAGTTACGCTATATGACATAGACAATGCATTTCTTCATCTGCTAGCCTTCTTAGGTGAATTATATGAAATATCCTGGTTATAGTTGTAATTATCAAACAGTTGTATTGTCAGTGACTTTGTTTCAGAGTTTTCGGAGAAAAATGCTATGCCCAATCAGCAACAGCAAGATTTATACAAATCCACCCCAAGATACTCCAAAAAGGAATAACATACCTCAAACTTAAAAATACAATTTTATACATTACCAAACAACTGTGTAAATTGAAGTATATTTAGGTGTATTGGGGTACTGACTGTTAGGAAGTTTTGGCACCCCTACTAAGGGGAATGCATCAATAGGAAATTTACATACTTTTGAAAGATGAAAACAAGAATCTACAGTATTCCTGAGTATAACTGACTACTGAGTGAAACATGCAACATCCAAAGTTAATTAAAAGAACAATCTTTCATAAATAATGACAAACTGCCAAGGTAACTTCCTGGTGTAATAAAACACCATAATAAATTTTAGATAATTGGAAGTGATAACTTTACAATGAAAGTTGTACAAGTAAACAATCCAATAACACAAAGCACTGTACTATAAATATAATTTGCAAATGAAATAGATAATACATTTGACTGTATTGAAGTACTATAGTTTGTGACCTGACTGGAAAGCTGTTAATAGAGCTACCTAATTCACTAGCTTATAAAGGCCCACTCTTCCTTAAGAAGGAATGGAGAGGTCATCTGCAGGGGGATTTTGCTTCATTTCCACAGAAATTGGGAATTCACTCATGTCAAATTTCTGCTGATTCCAAGATACTGGGTACTTACTAGTAACATTTTACCTGCATTTAAATGTTCATGAAAAAAATTACTCCTAATTCTGTTAGAAGTCTGTAAATATTTAAACACTTAAATGGTCAACAAGGAAATCAATTTATAGTCAGATAAAGAGTCAAACTTAAAGATTGATTATCTCTATGGCAGTATTGGCCATTCCAAGGCTTGAAGCACATCTTATTCTGACTTAATGTGAAGTTTCAATACACTGCAATTCCGTTACACCGCGGTCGGATATAGCGCGATATCCATTATAACGCGATGTCGACGTGGCTCCCAATTATTTTCATGAAAAAGCCTAAAATTTGTCAAAAAAGGAAGAAAAATTGATCAAAATCATATTTTTCCGCGATTTGCTGTCTGCTCTTTCGTGAAATCATGTTCTGTTGACGAACCGTGATCGAGAATCAACGAGATTACTTAAACTGAATATACGCACCATAAGAGGTATATGTCCAATTAAGACAGCCATCAATATTTACTCAAATGTCACCTTCTATCTAATAATTTTCAACACATATCATGTAAACATCAACGTAATTTGACCTTGGATTGTACTGAATCTATGACGTCATGGGAGTAGCTGATGCAGATTTGTCTACACACGCCCACATTCAATTATTCTCCTTACCTTGACCAATTAGGTGATCGCGAAATTTCTTTAATTGAATGAATGACAGTAGGGCAGTCAATCATGGAACAAAGGAGTGTTAATCCTCAATAAACTAAATGACAATGCAAACATGTTTGCGATATCCGGATGCGCTAATTACAATTAATACAGCACTTGTTGTTCACACATATCTACTAAATGTGTCGGTCGACTATTTCTCAATTTGTCACAAAAAGTAGCTGTGTATCGACATGTTTACCTTTTAAGTCAAGGCAAAAGCGGGAAAATCGGCACGGGATGTTTGAAGTGCTGCGAGTCAAAAACAATGTTCTAGCAGACATCAATGGCGCCGCGGGTTGACTTTTTAGATCAAGTAGTCGGCCCAATGTTTGATGCGACGCACATGGAAAATTTTCTACTCGCAGAGTTCAAAGGCGCTGCGTCGTCTTCTAGTTTCAGAGGTCCACCGTCGTGGGTGGTGATTTTGTCAAATTCACATTTTGATTGACGTGAAATGCTTTATGGGACGTATGTAATATAAACGTGTGCAAAAACTGTAGGCCATTGATTTTTCACGTGTGATTGTTGGTCCAATCAACAGTTTTACTAGATGGATTATTCTTTTGTTCTGGTGAATAACGGATAAATAAATATCGATAGGTACGAAAATATAATTAGATATAATTATTGAATAAATTCGGCGATGTTCACATGTATTTTGCGAGTGTCACAGGGGATAATTTTCACGGGTAACAAATATTACAAATGCCGCCAAAATATCGCGGTTCCGAAAGAGAAATGACCATATTTTAGCTTTGTTTTTAATAATTAATGAGTTTTGTTTTGAAATAGTTTTAAATAATAACCCATAAATACATTTAATATATTAAAATTTATCCTCTGCCTATTTATTAAAACAAATACGAAACAAATACGAAATATATGAAAACATAGTATGCACAACGCTATATTGTGTGGGTGGGGTAAGTTGGTATACTGTCTCTATACCTTGGTCGGATATAACACGATCGCGAGTCCTTGGACCCCACCGATCGCGGTATAACGGAGTTGCAGTGTACATGTATAAAACAGCCAGACAGAATGATGATTATTAAAGTTCACATGTGAGCCTTTTCAGACGGCAAATCGGGAGATTCCACCCTGAATAGTGGGATATTGAGAGTCGGACCCCATGCAGGAGATTTTTCTGTGATTGAAATTTAGTCAATATGTCTATAATCATATCATAATAAAGCTATAGTAATATTCTGCAAATAAACTTGTCATTTGTCATGTCTGAATACAAATTACAATAGAAACGTGTGAAACTTTAATAAACAACATGAAAAGAGAGGGTAGTCTTGTAAAGAACTTAATTCCATGGCTGAAAGCATCCAATTTAACCCCAAAAATGTGGTATATACAATTTTCAGACTAGTATCCCACTTTTACTAGTTGGGAATTTAATAAAAAATACAAAAAATTACGTTTCAATACTTAATACTTAAAAAATCAAGAGATCACGGCTCCCGGTCGGGAAAGCATGATTGGCCTGTCAAATCCGAGAGCCTCCTGTGGAAATAGGGAGAGTTCAGATGTATGATAATGATAAATAAATTCATCACCCTCAACAAAGTAATTTATCACATAACATAGTATACAGCGTGGGAGTGATTATAACCAGGTTTCGACATTAACTTTTTTCAGTACTAGGCCAGTGGGCTAGCCTTCAAACTTATTAGACCTGACCCAATGTATACTAGACCCAACTTTTGAATGACAAAATATGCCTTGAAACAGGTCAATTTAGTTAGGCTTTGGTTTATAATGCATATATGTGGAAAGTACACAAGTCCAACGGATTAGCTTAGTCGATAGAGAACAAGATTGTACAGAACATCGTATATATGATTATATCGCCATCTTCATCATCATTGAAACTGAGAATGAGCATAGGAACCACAACTGTGGGTGGAAAGAAAAGGCAGTTTTACTGTGAACCAATCAGAATTGCTCAGATATTCACTGTGCATAACATTGCTTCTTTAGTTCTTACAATAGAACTAAGAATTCCGACGTAATGTTTATGTTAAAAATAGGAAACTATTTTTACATTATTTGCATGTATGATATATGGTGAATTTGATTGTACAAGTAATTGAAGTACCAATAATTATCAACAAGACCAGTCAGACTAGTCAGACACTAGACTGAACAAGCTTTTAACCAGTAAATGTCGTTCGGACGTGCCTTAGAGTTGAACCCAGATAACCTACCGTAAATCCCTTGGACGTAACATTTTATGAATGGGGGGGCATTTATTAGAGGCTATATGGTAGTGATATCCATCATAATTTTTCTCCCAAAAAGTTCATGCAAGGACATCATGAAATTCCCCCTAGCATGTAGTCAACAAATGACCCCTTTTTATCTTCGCTGCCGCTGTAGAAATTTCTCCAGAGCCTTTGGCACTTGTGATTTCGCAGACATTCTGACGTCACTCGTAGCTAACTTGCAGTACTGTCAAAATTCGATCAATAATTCTCTTCAGGTCATGCACCTGTTTTTGGGCACTACACGCGTGATCAGTTATTTACCAGAAATTATTTTAAAGTTTGTATTTTTTTTCGTTTTCCAGTCGCGAACATTTATGTTGTTTTAATCAGATAAACCACTATGTAACAAGTTTATTAACATGAATGTACGAGTTCACTACTTATACAATAAATAATGATGAACTATATTGAAACAGACTATACTGTGTATTCATTCTCCTACCCAGTGATCTCCCCTTACAGGTATTGGAGTTTCTGTAGTATAGCATGAACGACAGTCGTAACATTTAGGCATTTTTTATGTTGTACAACAAATTTTAACCTTCAGATTGCAACAAATTTGCATACTTCAAGTTGCGTCGACCATCTTTTTTAAAGATATTTCTTGTTTATTTTGTGAAATTTTTGGAACTAATCACTAATTTCTAAAGACAACAAAGTCTCGTATTATATATTTTGACCAACTCAATTAATAAATTCAATAAAACATGAACACTCATGTTAGAACCTCTATTTATAATATTTGAGTTTCCCAACTTCAACAGAATGTATTCTACAATGAAATTGGACTGCCAACTGATTGATTAGTTTATTTATTATCAAATCATCTGATTTTTTTCAAATAATTGAAATATCATTTGACATTATATTATATTTCATGCGCAAGAACTAAGATTAAAATGGTTATAACTTATATATTTAACTGCCTGATTCTCTGAATATATTAGAGTCCAAAGTAGTGAAATTAATGAATAAACCACTAGAATTTGATTCTGAAATTGGAATAAAAACCATCAATCCTAACCACCACAGTTGCCAATTCAATACACAATTGTACTCCGCTGACACAAATAAACTTTCTATGAAAGGATATAATAATTCCAAATACGTACCTGTAAATACACATGGAAACATTCAGAATAAATGCCCTTGAATGTTATAACAAAGTACAACATCCTTTGTTTTCCTTAACAGGACTAGTGTTCATTTCACGTACAATTTCTATAAATACTTCATTCACATTGTTTGTACTCTTGGCTGAAGTTTCCATAAATGGACAACTCCACATTTGTGCAAGTGCTGCACCTTCCTGAAATGGTACCTCACGCTGATGCTCCAAATCACATTTATTTCCTACGAGAATCATTGGAATTTTTTCTACTCCTTTCACACGAATAATCTGTTCTTTCATTGATCTTATATCCTGGAAAGTCTGAAGACTGGTGATGCTATATACAATAAGAAATCCCTGTCCATTTTTTATATACAAATCTCTCATTGAAGCAAATTGCTCTGTTCCTGCAGTATCTAATATTTCTAAAACAGATGGTGCATTATCCACCTCAATTTCTTTACGATAAAAATCTTCAATAGTAGGATCGTACTTTTCCATGAATGTTCCAGACACAAATTTAACTGTCAAGGCAGATTTCCCAACACCTCCACTTCCCAACACAACCACTTTATATTCCCTCATTTCTCAGCCAATGTAAAGATGTTAAAAATCAGATCAGTAGTACAATGTAGAAGGACATTTGAGATTTCTATAATAGTCTATTCTACATGGAGTAGATTCATCAATACAAACACAAACGTCTGGAATTATAACGAGGTCATAAAAGGAAACAGCATAACACAAGTTTTAGAAAACAACAATGCTCATCCCACATTTCAAGTGTCAACCGAGTTCATTCTTGGTCTGAATCAGACACAAACATGACAGACTACTTGCTCAAAGTTTATTCGATATTTTCAAATATATGCACCAATATTTACGTATAAAATACCACAGTAGTGAAATAAACTCAGAAATTATAACGATCGAGCTCACTCTGGCGACTGTTATGAGTTGAGTTTAAAAAATAAAATAGAACGATACTGACTCCGGAAATGATTTCATAGCCTATCCACCATCTTGGAAGGCTCGCCCTTGCACTAATATCGCCTTCTATATTGAAGAGTTCGTGACAAATTATTGGCATGTGACATGCAGCTTTTCAAAAAGCTGACAGTTTAAATTTCCGATTTCGCCTAGGACTAAAAGTGGAGTATGTTAAGGTGGAATTGGGTACTGCATTCATAAACTGTTTCTTAACGTGACTCTTATTATTGACATAGCAGGTTCATGAGCCAAACACACATGACTCACGTGTAGCTCTATAAATTGGCAAAAATACATATCATATTTTTTCGTCTATGGAGAAAGTGTGGCAGGAATGGGTTAATTTCAATATAATTTCTAGTCCCAGATCACTTATTTAACTATATAATAATTATTGGTTCTATAGTATAGATGTTTATATTGTGTGGTTGATTACACATGGACAGGTTTATTCCCCGGCGCCTACCAAGATTTTACTGAAAATAAGATTGAAAACATGGCGCCCCCTATTAACTTTTTTATTTTTCATCAGATCTTGATGATTATAGTATCAATTTAAAGGTATTGTTCTATAGTTTAAGAATATATTAAAAAAATAAAAATCCATTTGGTATTTATATATGTATACCTATTTAAAAATGAGCAATTTTTCAGATCTTTTTCTCAGATAATTTTGTGTTGGAAAAACATGGCGCCCCCTATTAACTTTTTTATTATTCATCCAATATTTCCAAAATGTATATCAGTAGAAAGGTTATCCTATCTAGTTTTTATATTTCGAAATATCACGATTTAAATTGGACTCATTTTTGTAATATTTTATCGCGCGAGAGAATTTGCTCGGAAAACATGGCGCCCCCTATTTATTTTTTTATGAGCGTTTAGATATTTAAACAATTTATACGGTCTGAAAGGTTATGTTGTCAAGTTTATAAATATGTAAACTATATTAAAATTGGTCCATTAAAACTTGCTTTATCCCGTTATGAAGTTGACCAATTTATGCATTTTTATCGCACTCGATAATGCGCTCGGAAAACACGGCGCCTTCTATTTCTTCAACATGAGCTAGGCAAAATACATATTCTCGCAAAAGGTGTGAACTATTCCAGTATGTAAATGTATTAATTTTTGCAACTTTATAACTGTACCATCATAATTCACATACTGTGTGTTGTATTATTTCACCGACTACTATATGGACATTTAATAAACATATATCACTATTTTGTGTTGTTTTTTCTCGGACAAATGTTCAACATATTCTCTTCTATAATAACGATAACACATTAGAAAAGTAAAGCAAAAATAAGGACAATATTATGATATTCACAATTTAATAGACATGTATTTTATTAAATACAATAATCATATGTCACAACAGACACATAATTGATCAATCATGACAAAAGTCAAAAGCATGTAAAACAAAATGACGCAACATATCTATGCGACAAAAATTAGACATCACACTGAATACTATCAGTAATACAAACAAGAATTTGTTACCTATACTATACGTTTATTGGTACAATCTGCACATACAGTGCCTTTGACCATTAACAAAATAAACATAATACGAGATGGTCAAGACAGTAAATATACATGTTACAAATACAATATCAAACATGTAATATAAGCAAACGCAGAACAGAACAAAGATATTTGAGTATAAGATTGAATATTACCATGAGCATATTTTACACAGGAAATTGTCGTCTACACCTAATTGCACACATTGCTTGTGGTACCATTTTATTTTACATTTTTGATTGCTGCACCTAATTAGATTATCAATAACGTCTGGAAGTCTACATGAACAATATAATTTTATTGTATTGCATTTTGGATCATTAGTCGGCATCTTGGGCATTTTTAGAACTTTAGGAAATGGCAGAATTTTATCGTTTACAAAACAATTCAGTAAATGTGATCTCATTAATGGAATATCGAAACGAATTTTAGAAATGTCAATATTAAAATCATTAAAAATAAGTTCAGTGAGATATGCAATGGAAAATACACCACAGTCTGAAGAGTTAGTTTGTCGCTGAATGTCTGGAATTAAAATTTCAAGAGATCTAGTATTACTACTATATAGCTGAGCTAATTGAACTGACATACTAGTATTTATTGATCGTGAAGATTTAATGCTGTCTAATACATATACAGGTCCATATTCTAAATTTTGATAAGATATCAGCCAATGATGACTACCATTGTAATGAATTTGTGAGGCTGCTAGTGTGTTGAAACGTTGCAGAAACTTTGGCGTGATTCTAGACGACGGAAAACGATCTTCAGCCCGAGGCAATATGGCTGATACCAGCACGTTGACACTGAAATGCACAATTATGATAGTCATGTACTTTATATATAGTATTCTTTAATTGAAACGCATCATGTTTAAATTTCATTACAATGGAATGATTCAACAAACAGTAGTCTAAACACCAGAGAATTGAAAATTTACGTTTTAATTTACGATCACATAAGTTACATTGTATAATTATGATAGTCATGTACTTTATATATAGTATTCTTTAATTGAAACGCATCATGTTTAAATTTCATTACAATGGAATGATTCAACAAACAGTAGTCTAAACACCAGAGAATTGAAAAATATACGTTTTAATTTACGATCACATAAGTTACATTGTATAATTATGATAGTCATGTACTTTATATATAGTATTCTTTAATTGAAACGCATAATGTTTAAATTTCATTACAATGGAATGATTCAACAAACAGTAGTCTAAACACCAGATAATTGAAAATTTACGTTTTAATTTACGATCACATAAGTTACATTGTATAATTATGATAGTCATGTACTTTATATATAGTATTCTTTAATTGAAACGCATCATGTTTAAATTTCATTACAATGGAATGATTCAACAAACAGTAGTCTAAACACCAGAGAATTGAAAAATATACGTTTTAATTCACGATCACATAAGTTACATTGTATAATTATGATAGTCATGTACTTTATATATAGTATTCTTTAATTGAAACGCATCATGTTTAAATTTCATTACAATGGAATGATTCAACAAACAGTAGTCTAAACACCAGAGAATTGAAAATTTACGTTTTAATTTACGATCACATAAGTTACATTGTATAATTTTTGGTATAATCCGCACAAATGGGTGCAATAAACAGCAACCAGCCACACAAATCGGGAAAACTAGTGATTTTGACATGCTCGTGTACGCATACGCAGTAATTACCAAAGGTGTGAAAGGTGTCCGTTAATCCTATTAAATCAACACGCACTTAACCAGAGAAATATCATACTTAATGTATTATCATATATTATATAATCCTATTAAACAATTACCTTCAATCAATTCAGAAATTTATTTTATATAAATTGGCCTGATTCACTCAACACGCAATTAACCAGGAGAAATATCATACTTAATGTATAATAATCATATATTATAGAAAGATATTTATTTCCAAAAGGCTGATAGCCCATGAGGACAATAATGAGTCCAATTTAAATCGCGATAATTCGAGTTTTTCTCAATCAAATTAAAAACCGTTTGCATATATAAAAACTAGATAGGATAACCTTTCTACTGATATACATTTTGGAAATATTGGACTTATAATAAAAAAGTTAATAGGGGGCGCCGTGTTTTTCGAACACAAAAATATCAGTATCATGAGTAAGAAGAAATAGGAGGCGCCGTGTTTTCCGAGCGCATTATCGAGTGCGATAAAAATGCATAAATTGGTCAACTTCATAACGCGATAAAGCAAGTTTTAATGGACCAATTTTAATAAAGTTTACATATTTATAAACTAGACAACATAACCTTTCAGACCGTATAAATTGTTTAAATATCTAAACGCTTATAAAAAAATAAATAGGGGGCGCCATGTTTTCCGAGCAAATTCTCTCGCGCGATAAAATATTACAAAAATGAGTCCAATTTAAATCGCGACAATTCGAGTTTTTCTCAATCAAATTTTAAACCGTTTGCATATATAAAAACTAGATAGGATAACCTTTCTACTGATATACATTTTTGGAAATATTGGACGAATAATAAAAAAGTTAATAGGGGGCGCCATGTTTTTCCATCACAGAATTATCTAAGAAAGAAATCTGAAAAATTGCTCATTTTTAAATAGGTATACATATATTAATACCCAATGGATTTATATTTTTTTACTATATTCTAAAACTATAGAACAATACCTTTAAATTGATACTATAATCATCAAGATCTGATAAAAAATAAAAAAGTAAATGGGGGGCGCCATGTTTTCAATCTGAAATTGTACATTATTCAGACATGCGCCGGGGAATAAACCTGTCCATTACACATCTTCTGGTAACATGTGCATGCAGTCATACTATGCTAGTCATTGCGTATCTTGTTCAGTGAGATTTTCATGAAGCAAGAAAATTTCATGCTTTTGACTCCAAAAGAACATAAAAGGTCGAGTTGCCAAGGTATGCAGACAAAACGGCCCATCGCAAAAGACGGCCCAGACTTCTTGACAAAACGGCCCAGATTATCGGACGAATAGGCCCAGATTGTCGGATGAAACGTCACTTTATTTACTAAATATTTAGATGTTATTGTAAATATCAATAATGATACATATTTTGTTATCCTGTTATGAGTATATTAGTGTTTGTATATATTTTGTTTCCAGACTAGAAAAAAATATTATTTATACAAGATACATGTAATTTAATGTGTTACAAGATGCCATTTTAGACGTCTCGAATTTGGGTAATATTGTTATGGCATGCCTATATAATAAAAAAAAGTTATTTGGTCTGAAATACTTTGTTTTTGAGTATGAATATGATTAAAAATAATAGGCCTAAAAAGAAATGTCTGTTCACATTAATTAATGAAGGTAGTTCTATTGTTTTTCGCACTTATAAACAAATTATGTATGGTGCGGTGCTTTTATGAATTTAAAACAATGATGTTTGGGAAGATATGCTGTAGCAAACTGATCAATTAAGTTGTGCATAACGTATGGGTTTTTGTAAGTTTATGGTAAGTTAAAGTGATTCGGGTAATGCAAAGTTGGCAAAAAAAAATCGGTACCATTTGATAAAATGTCAACATGTGTGCAGCCATTTTCAGCAAAAATACTTCACCAAATATATAAATACCATGGTACATGTATTTAGGTCTTTGCTTCCACGAAAAGCTAAGAAAATTTACATTTTTGTATTTATAAATTTATGCATTAGATTCTACTAAATTGTTTTGTATGTTTTACGTCGCGTTCAGGTCATGCCAAAAACCGTACCAAACTAAAGCCGGTACGTTTGCAAGTACACATGTATATAATATCAATAATATCAATAATATCAATAATATCAATAATATCAATAATATCAATAATATTTAAGTCATTTTCATATAATATACATCGACTAAAGCCCAGAAAATTACCCTTGTTTTAGTTGTACAAGAGTATATCAGCTCAGAAATCTCGCATCCTATTAATTAATACATTATAACGAATTGTTTTCAAAGCTGTATACATGTTATTTCGATGAATAACAATTAAGCATTATTAATATTCAAATTATTTGAAAGTATATACGATGGTTTATGTTCTGCAGTGTCTTAGAACAGAACAGATGTACTAACATCATGACAATTATATCATTCAAGATTAATTGTATGTTTGTCACGCCTGTAATGCTCATTTTTTTAATTGGTCAAACTTCACATAAATTTGAGTAATAGCCATCGTTTTAATGTGCACTATTTAATGAAGTATATATATTGGTCCCAGTAGAAATGTATTTAAAAAAGAAGATAATTATCTTGTCAAAACGGCATATTTATTTAGACAGTAGAACAGAATCGGAAGTATACTTCCTCTTAGTCTGCCCGAAGTTCAGAGAATTACGAATTTAATATTTCGTACCTTGTCATTGGTAAATTTCGCCAAAAGAGTGTTTATTCATTTTAAAATTACTGCAAATATATTAAGAAACGATTAAGCATCATATACCACTGTACACTGTACTTTCTTTCGCGGGGATCCAGTGCTAACCCAAACCCAGATCAATCATTATATAATTATCTATAGTTTATATATGATGTGTTATTTTATTTAGTAAAATATAGAGTGCTTTTTTTAAGTTCAATACACTGATTATTGAAGTAGTTAGTTATCGTTCTCACTACATGGCTCAAGTCGACAGTTTGAACCCCGGAGAACTGGTCTGTTCTTTAATATTGACAATATAATTTATTTCCATATTTTTTTACTATGCCAAATCGTTGCAATGTATTCGTCAAAAATACCACGAAACCAGAAGTAACGCGAAAAACAAGGCGAACAATATACTCGCATGATCATGTATAAGTGCAAATATGTTTCTCGCGATTACGGGGATAATGCGGATTTTTATATTCTTTTTTGCGTCTATGTAATTGTTCATAATAACAACAAAATAGTCCACTAAGAACATAAACGTAATCAATACTATGTTAATTGAATTATACTTCAATAGAAATTGAACAAAAATCCAAGCATTTATATTCCTAAATGGTCACTCACAAGTACACATCAACACACTCGATGGTATGCAAACACGCATTAAACATTTATTTCGACATCTTTTCATGAAAAGCTTGGCCGTTTCGTCCAACAATCTGGGCCGCTTCGTCCAGAAATCGTTTAACACAAATGTACTCATAACAGGATAACAAAACATTTATCATTATTAGAATTTATCATAACATCTAAATATCTATTTAATAAAGTGGGCCGTTTCGTCCGACAATCTGTGCCGCTTCGTTTGGGCCGTTTTGGCGGTGGGCCGTTTTGACTGCTATTGTTGCCAATCTCCTTTGCAGAGTTACCGTTCCTTACACTCACTCTCACGGACATTCACAAGGTAGATTTTACCCTTGTCACGAACTGTGTCACCTCTTTAGATATTAATTAAGGGTCCATTTTGTTTCTTTTGTTGTGGTTCAAAATTAGTAAAATCAAAATTCCGTTTTGACATCTCTTCATAAATTTATTTATTTTTATGTAAGGTAGTTGGCATTGTGTTTGTTAGAGATTTGTAAAATTTATGCTAATATAATATCATAAAGAAATAAATCGTTGAATCCTTATTTGTAGAAGCTGTAGTTTCTTTTGCAAAATTAACGCATGTGCAATAAGCCTGATATACCGTACAACATGTACAATTTGACAGTACCAAAAGTTCAAAATTACTTCAATATTTTTCAACATTTTTACAAAATTATAGAAGTATTAGTTGAAGGACTGTATAACAAAAAAAACAGTATACATTTCATCTTGCTATATCATGTAGTGAGATAAGTATTGCTAAAAAGTCAATATGCGATGTTGTACCACAGTCGTAGGACTAAATGGGTGTATCGCGACGAAAAAAAATCGACAGATTCCTCGACTTTTTGTCTTACTGATGTCGTGTTAATATCTTACGACAATCGTACGAAAAATGACATGTAGTGGATGCCAAAAGTTTGGTGTAATTCTTGCGACAATCTCACGACAATCCTGAGATGGTCATGAGATAATCGTGCCAAATTCGTATGAAATCAAGTACATGTAATTCGTGCAAAGATAGTATGAAGTGTCGCACGGCATGGTTTACATATTATATCAGGGATATCTAAACAAGAAATGTATTGAAAAAAGATGATCGGCGCAATTTGAAGCAAGCAAATTAGTTGCAATCTGAAGGTTAAGATTCGTTGAGAAACATAAAAAAAATGCTGGGATGTTACGATTACTGGTCAATCGATTATGCTACACTATGAGGTAGTTCGATCAGCAACTATAGTGACTATAGTGACTATAGTGACTACGGTTGGATGATAAAACTCAGTCTAGTTCATCTATGGTCTAGTTATTTTGGTCACTCTTCGATCTTGGAGGTTTGAATACTATACAGAGGTGTTCCGAACATTAACTATGGTTCAACCACCGATTTAGTACGGTTGAACCATAGTCGATATTCGGAACTCCTCTATAGAGGTTACAACCCTCCAATTTCTAAGAGTGACCAGAGTAACCAGACCATAGATCAACTAGACTGAGTTTTATCATCTAACCATAGTCACTATAGTTGCTGATCGAACTACCTCTATAGTAACTCCGATACCTGTAAAGGGAGATGACTTAAAAGCTTCATGGGAGATTGGATAAAAAATAGCTTGTGAGATCAGTCATAGACAGTATAGTCTGTTTCAATGCAGTTCAACAGTATATACTTATTGTATCAGTCGTGAAATCATATATTCATGTTAATAAGCTTGTTACACATCGATTTATCTGATTAAAACAATACAAATGTTCGTGACTGGTACATAACATCTAGAATCTTCTTAATTCCAACTCCGGGCAATTTCACGAGGGGTTGACTAACAACACTACTCACTAGATAAACCTTGATATAGACCTACGTTCAGACCCAGTCGTTAGGCAAACAATATAATGTTCATCTGTTTTTTGTACATTTTCATGTTTATAATAATAAGAATAACGCCTCTATCGTGATCAAATTGTTTTCTTTGCAAATATAACACAGTTGCATAACAGTGTTCATTACTTTGCTTCGGAAGACAAAATACATAACAATGAGCTAGTTAATGTCTTTTGGTTTGGTAAACACATATTTATAAAGGCCTTATCAAACGGTACGTTACCTTACCGAAATCCACTAGAGACGTAATCGTCTATTCTTTTCTTAATATGCAATATTTTCCTTAGATTTTTGATTGTACATTTAAATCAACTTAATATTAAATATTATACCAAGAAAGTAGCAATTTTTTGTGCAGATGTTGTATTAGAAGTGAATTTCGGTAATGGAAAATGATATGCAAATCGCAAAGCCATTTTAGTACGGCTGCGCCGATCAATGCCTTTTGTACAGTGGTTATGCATATATATTTATGTATTTAAGTCCCATTAATATACATATACAATACTAACTACAACAATTATTTCGGTAAAATTGCATATCACTACTCAACTTGAGTTATAAGAGACTACATTAAAAATAAACACACACATTATTTAACCATTGAAATAATGACATAATTCTTAAAAACATAATAATATGTCATACAATATATAAGTATATATTGCACGTACCTACTATCTATACATATTTAAAACCAAGAGCAATTCGTTAATCTTTATTGTAAAAACGAATTAAATGCAGATAATAAAAAACTGAATTTCAAAACAGGTACTAATGCGCGATTAAAAAATGCATGGTTCGCTGTGCTAAATGTAAGAAGCATATTTCATCATGTCAACACGGACATATAAACCGTGTATGTCCGTGATTTAAATAAACTCTTCAAAATTGTAGAATACAAATAGGAGATTATAACTTTAGTACTAATTGAGGTTAACATTTATTCATGTTTCTGTATAAGGGCTTTCTACAGTATTCCGTCTAATATGAGATAATATTTATTAGCTATTGTTGATAAGTTTTTATTTTTCTCAACGAGGAAAAAATTGTTGAAACAACGGAATTAATTTCTAAATAACTCGATGGTAAATGTGATTAAATTAGCGTAACATAGGTAAAACGAATTAAGAAAACAGGAAATGTCACGTAAAAAGTGCACAGCCATCCCAAATGCACAAGGCAACAAGAAAAAAATACATACAGTAAGCGCCAAAAAAAAACCTTTTACACGTTTAATTTTCAAATGTGTGAAACAGATTTATACCTGCATCACCAACTGCTGGACAACTTGTTGGTTCGCATTGGTAATGTTATAGGAGAACAATGCACGACCTTACACAACAAGATTGATTTGTAAGTTCTCGCATACGGAACACGTCAATAACATGATCGAATGGTCTCCAAATTATACAGACGTTTAAACATACCTTTGTACTAGCTCGCGCTGTTCTGAAAAGACGTCCGCCACCCTAGAACGATGCACAACTCCAGCAAGCGTTGAATCGTGAATGCGACGGTGTTCCTCCTCGATCTGTGGATAAATCATATGAGTTAATCGTTCAATAGATTTGTAAAAGATGTGAACAATGCATTGCAACAGGAGTAATTCATGTACGCTCTAACTGTATGTCTATCCGCCCGTCTGTCCACCTGTCCACCTACCTACCTATGTATCTATAGTGTCAGGGCTCCCATCATGGGTATTAATGACAGGTGCGGGTCAGTGCAAAAGAAAAATACAGTAAGAAGGTGATAGAAGACTGTAAAGTGAGATGGTAGATAGGATACAATTTGACAGTGTTAAACAAGAGTGAAGTTAAAAATTAAACACAAATAAAACATTTCACAATTGGTTCAATGGTTAGAGGTTAGGGGGCAGCACAGCGATTCCTGAACCGCTCTTAAGTTGGTTTAGTTACTCTTATGAACGAAAGTTTGTCCCATAACACCACCGTAAAAAATAACAAGTAATAACGACGTATGTTCAGGTAAGTAAGTGAAAGGATGCACGTGACGGGTCATTCCAGGGGGTTGCTGAAGATATGATGGTATTGGAACCGGTGAACTATTTGTAAAACATAATATTGTTAATACATGTGTAATTGTTTCTTCTAGAATGGATATTTTGCCAGCCAAGGTAAAACATGAGGGTGATATATGGATATCTGGATATATGGATATATGTCATATTACATATTACTCAGCGAACTAATCTGCGTTCCATATTTTTTATTTTGTTGATGTTTTGTTCGAGTATGTGGGCTCAAAAACAGATGAGACGTATTCCACATGTGGTCTTACTATGACCTTGTATGATCATTGGCAATTATTTTTGTTTCATTAGTTTGAAGGTTTCTACGCATGAAGCTAAGTGATTTATTTGCTTTAGGAGTACTATGATTTATATGAAAGTTCCGAGATAAGTCATTTTAAATATTAACATCAAAGATATTTTGCTGTGTCTACAGGCCATGGAGTCTATAATCAAAGTGATTAACTGTTCACTTCTGGTTTTAGTTAAGGGTGTTCCTAGGAAAAGCAGACATGACGGAGTAATCCAGCGATAACATTATTTATTGTCGTGTGTATGTCTAAGAACAGACATATAATAATATCATGATATGTGTAAACTTTCTTTGTTCTGTAATGATTAGGGATCTGTGCTCGGAGGCCCTGTCACGTGGTCTGCCCTGTGCTACTCCTTTTAGTGAGATCTAACCTATATCACGTGGTTGGTTTTTCTTCGCGCATGCGCTCTCCGCTCTTTGTCTATGACCGGAGATATCAGCCGTTAGATATCAATCGACACCAAGAAAATTTTTCTATTTTATCTTGTAATATGCCAATTGATCAACGTCAAAATGGACAGGGTCTAGAGCAGCAGGTATTTCCGATTGTTTTTTATGTATAAATCTCGCTACGCCTGCCATTTAATCTTGGAAAAATTAGGGAGTCGAATACCGCATGCAAAGTGTCAATCCAAAATGGCCGACACTAATGTGGCATTTCAGTTCGACGAAGAAATCGTATGTAGTCGAGTTACAATGCAATTATTGCTGTTGTATTCATGTTTATATACTTTTTATACATTCGAAAATATATTTGCTTATTGCTGAATAGACTATTATTTTGATGGAAGTTGCTACCTCAGTAGTCAAAAACCACCGGCAAATGACTTGGAAGTGAGCGGCACTCCAAGTGAGGGTTAACGACCATGCGTTGTTATTACGTTTTCATTACGATGACAGTTGGGCCACTTCGTTTAGTATAACCCTGTAGCAGTGGCTGAGGGGTACTGCGTGAGCGTCTTGATTCCTAATCCGAAGGTTCAGGGTTCGACATTAGCTTTTTACTACTTGACCGGTGGCAGTGGACAGGCTAGCCGTCAAACTTACTAGACTTGACCTAATGTCAACTAGATCGAACTTTTCAATGACAAAATTGTGTTAGAATTTGGTTTATAGTGCATATTTGTTTAGTTCACAAGTCCACCTGATTAGCTTAGTTGATAGAGATATAAGAGTACTGTACAAGATTGTACTGAACATAAAATGGTTAGTTGAATATGTATAGTAAAGACCATAAGAGCTTGACTCAATGTTTGGACTAAAATTGAAAAAAAAATTCCACCAATACAATATGTATTGAAAACACTACAACTCCGAATTTGCCGAAAACCGGCTAAGCCTACTGTTATCGTCGATTTCTCTTACACTATACAAGATATCTTAACATGCTGTACATCTCCATTTAGCTGAATCCCTAACCTATCCAATGGTATATAACACATTACCCTTATTAAGCAAACCAACGAGTAATCGAGCCATTTCATACTGCATATTCCATAAATGCAGTGGAATAAACATCGGTATCATACACAAAGTGACGGGTACCCATTTATCGATAATTTGGGGGAGATAATAGGGCGTGACTGACCTTGTGTCCCTCTGCCAGTGAAGAGTCAGAAATCCAATTTAAGATTTCGTTGGTGGTGGGTTACGGAAACTTAAGTTAATGTAGACTGCTTGTGAATTAAGGCCGAAAATTAGTGATCCTTCTATTCATGATGGAGGCACAGTGGTCGAAGTTCGAGCCCCGTGTTGGGCGGGGTTTGATCACGAATTCCACAAGCCCTAAATTTGGCGCGAGTACTGGTTGGTAGCCAGGGAGCAGTCATCGAGAGTGATTAGTATAAGTTGTAAGAACTTGTTTCACAATCGATGTAAAATAAATTAATTTAAGATTAAGAAGACATGATGGCAATCATCACTGAAATTACTGGCTTGAGTGGTATATGTTCTTCAAGAATGTAGTTTTAACATGTTAATTTTCAACTTTTGTAGCCAACAGCTGTAAATTTTACAAAGTTCTGCTTCCTCTGCAAATTGTCATTCCATTTATTTTGTCCTATAAATCACAGTGTATAACCCAATGTGTCTTCCGTCGATTGATAGGGAAGCGTTCCAGACAGGTGAGCAGGCTTCCCGATAGTTAAAATTGTCTGCCCGGGCGTTCACCGATCAGGCAGATGATTATAAGTTCCCTGACCAAACTGGACCGAAAAAAACACATGAATTTTCTGGATTAAGTATTCTTCTGATATGACCATGTTTTAAACTGCAGAAAACTGGCACAAATCTTAAATGTCTAAATTTGCAATTTGTTTGTAGTTTTGATAAGCATAGTGCCAGTGTTTTCCTTCAGTTATCATATATCTGTATTTCTTATGTTGGTATTTTTTTTCAGTGTTATGTTGTCCCTTGTTTCAACTACGATTTTTATGCCCCCCCTTCGAAGAAGAGAGGGCATATTGGATTGCACATGTCGGTCGGTCCGTAACCTTTTCGTTTCCGATCAATAACTCAAGAATCCATTGACCTATCATCCTCAGACTTGGTCCTAACATTCATCTTGGGTAGCAGAGGTACCCTATTGATTTTGGGGTCACATGCTCTAAGGTCACAGGGATAAATTTGTCACTGACTGTTTCCGATCAATGACTCAAGAACCCCTTGACCTATCATCCTCAGTCTTGGTCAACACATTCATTTTGGGTAGCAGATGAACCCTATAGATTTTGGGATCACGGGCTCAAAGGTTAAGGTCACAGGGGTCAATTGGTCACAAACTGTTTCCAATCAATAACTGAAGAACCCCTTGACCTATCATTCTTAATAAGAAATGTAAACAAATTTGCATAGAATAAAGCAAGCATGGAGCTGTATAACAGGTGTTTGGTCGGTCTATAATTCTGATCAACACAAGTGTACGATTCTGTGCTTCGTTATTTATAAACGTCTTGATTGGAAAAATGCATTTACTCTTGGCTAGCATGGAAGAATAGCTTCACAACTAGAATACAAAATGGTAAGCCCCCCTTCATATAAGGTGTTACAATATCTTGTATTTATTCATCATGAGAGCATATTTTCGTCTTTTGGTCCTGTATCATTTAAAAATTTACTGTACCGGTCGAGTCAGACGGCCGGCTTATTTCGGGATATATGTCATCATCTATGTTTCGACTAACTGTTGTTTGTATACATTTCAGTTTGCTGGTCTAGGCATCAACAGTGGTCCTCCGCGTGGTCCATCAGGACGTGGAGGTAGAAATGATTACGGTGGTGAGTTGTGTTTAAATATCCATTTTTAACTCGCCTGAACACTATTGAGCTTTTCTGATTGGTCTTTGTCCATAGACTGTCTGTATAGATATGGCCCAATATGTGCACCTCTGCACAAGTGTGGTGCACCCACTTGCGTAGAGGTGCACATTTAGGGCCATGTATGTGCGTCAACAATCTTTAAATAAAAATCTCCTGAAACCACCAGGCAGAATTTCATGCAAGTTCACTGGAAGCTTCATGTGGTGACACTCTACAAAAATACGACAAGGTGTCGCAGTTGATCCGTCAACAACAACAAACTGACTTGACTTCCTATTTTGCTTCAACAAGTCTTTTTAACCACTTGGATTGGTCAAAAAGAAGGCCGCCAGACACCCTTTTCCTATATGTATATAGTGGAAATTTCAAATATTTTCTTGTTAAAACTATCAATCCAATTTTGATACAAACATTCCTTAAAATACCTTAAAATGTACCACGATGGTTCTGATCATTTGGATTTGTCAAAAGATATGGCGGCCATGGACTGTAGCCACTTTTTCCATATACTGTATGTATATAGTAGGGCAGTGGATTGTCTGGCCAATGGCAATCCGAATCGCGAATCGGTATAAGCAAATCCCAAATCGCTCCACGAACCACAGTGTAAAGATTTACTCTTCAGATTATCATATAATATTTAATATCTTGAGCAAGATGGAGAAGGATTGTAGAATAGTAATCATTTAATTAAAAAATCTTAGCATTTTGTTCATGCTGCTATTGTTTGATGACCTTTGCCATAGTGTCGATCCTATGGTGTTGTCTCATGTGGTTTGATAAGTTAGTTGTACCGCATTATACGCCATCACACCTAAGCATGGTTTGCAGCCTTTTGGTCACTTTCTACGGAAGTATTTCCACACATGAACATGGCAGGGAGATTCTTGTATGCAGAAATATTTATATTGTGAATTTTCAAAGTTAAAGAACAGGCTTTCTTATTTAAGTTTTATTAAAACAAACATTCTTATCTACATTTCTTATATCGACGGTGAAAAAGGTTTGGTATAGCCTTTGCGTTTTGATTTTCTATGTAAAATTAACACGTATTTCGGTAGTGTTCCGGTTAGTCGTGATTTTTTTTGAATGTATTTCGCAATCTTTGTTTTGAAAAAATAAAATGGATTAATATTTGGATCTGGAGAATGTTAAAAATTCTACCTGCCCGACCTCGATATTCACACCCAAATGCGTGCGGGCGATCACTACTAAGTATCCATACAATTCCCAATAAATTGAAGGCGCAGCTTAGCTTTTCAATATTCAGTTGCTGCATTCAATGCAAATGTTTTGTTACCTATTGTCTGTAATTCTTGTGCAATACATTTTAAGTTCTATTTGATAAATTCCATATCTATTGTGCACTTTTCACAAGACTTCATCTGATGCCTATTATTGCCAAGTTCTTCATTTTAACGTTGGCAATGCAATGTTTTAATGTTTGGGTAAATATATAGTATTGTGTTTTCATGATGTCAGGTGATCAAGGAAGCAGCTATGTGCCACCTCACCTAAGGAACAAGGGTGGTATGCCTGGAAATGCCCCTGATGCAGGAAGAGAATTTTCTCCGCGTGACAGCAGGGGTAAGGCTCATTTTTAAAGATGTGAATGTTAATTTTCCATTTCAAACATAATTGAATTCCGATCATTCTGGAAATTAGGCTTTTTGAAGCTGGTAATAACTGTATTGGAAAACAAAAGTGAAAACTAATCGTGTTTTTCCACAAATGCAGTTTTTTTTCACTTCTAGGGGAATGGTGGCGGGGCCCTAAGATGGGGGAAAATTGCGTTGTGAGGGGAAAATAGGGGCAAACTAATGTGCATAAAAAAGTATACATTTCTATGTCTGTATTCACTAAACTTCTTTGTTGCATTGATGTAAACATCTAAATATGCTAACAGATCAGTTAGTTTCATTACAGGTCAATGTTTCTATCTTTCTGACTAAAAATATCAACAATTCTGGCAACATCTCCAATTTAAAAAAAAAAGCTGTAGGAGGGGAATTTTTATTGAGGATAGGGGAAAAAACATACTTTTGAGTGAGGGGAATGGGTCCGAATTTCGGCCCCAAAAAAAACACTGAAATGATACGTGACACATTATTACTGAATATAAATCGCTGGAGATCAGTTTAATAGTAAATTTAGACTACCAATTTTTACCATTGGCGATTTCTTTGCCTGCAAAAATCCAAGCCTGAATTTAGTACCAACATCAAGGTTTATATGTCACAAAATGTTACAATACCGGGACTATAACACATGCCTGCGTCTCATTGGAACAACATTTTGGTGATAAAAATGTTCTAATGAGTCTTGCGTTGTCCCTCCAATGAGTCCAAAATGGACGAGAACGGTGTGGTCTTATTGTTTTCCCTTTTAGAAAAATTCTTTACTAAAACCACCAACCAGGGAAACCTGACACGTTGAAACACTACATCGCCAGACATGTTGTGGAAGGGCAATGGCGTTTCAAGGTTAATATTTCATCCAGACATGTTGTGGAAGGGCAATGGCGTTTCAAGGTTAATATTTCATCCAGACATGTTGTGGAAGGGCAATGGCGTTTCAAGGTTAATATTTCATCCAGACATGTTGTGGAAGGGCAATGGCGTTTCAAGGTTAATATTTCATCCAGACATGTTGTGGAAGGGCAATGGCGTTTTAAGGTTAATATTTCATCCAGACATGTTGTGGAAGGGCAATGGCGTTTCAAGGTTAATATTTCATCCAGACATGTTGTGGAAGGGCAATGACGTTTCAAGGTTAATATTTCATCCAGACATGTTGTGGAAGGGCAATGACGTTTCAAGGTTAATATTTCATCCAGACATGTTGTGGAAGGGCAATGTTGTTTCAAGGTTAATATTTCATCCAGACATGTTGTGGAAGGGCAATGTCGTTTCAAGGTTAATATTTCATCTTATGTCTTTAAACTACTTAATTCTGTTTCCCTGGTTGTTGGTTTTAGTAACGATACATGAGAACCACCACTACTCATTGGAGCAATCACTTGCTTATTGGAACCACAACCGGCAAAAAATCGGTCTAGTGCATTGTTACGTGAACAAATGTTTCTAAAATTTGTTTACAGACAAGCTTTTTGTCAATATAAAGCTATACATGTGTCGTTGAAGTGGTAAAATGTCAACAATAGGCTTTGGAAAGTTATGCAAGTTCTAGGCGATCGATTTTGGTGTTTGTTCCCAACTTTTACATTTGACTTAGGCATAAGCAATCCTATGTGAACTACATTCCCTGATTTTTTAATTTTACGTGTATAAACCTCACACTTTGGAGGTCAAACTTACAAAAAAATTAGTCAAAACATCTTGTCCGATTATTACACGGCCATTTATTGGGGCATTTTTTCAAATTTCATGGCAAAAATGTTCACCATGGTGACCTCAAGTGTTGTGCAAGACCTGTACCCTACCAGTACATAGCTCATAGGTCAAAGATCACAATTAGAAGTAAAAAGTGTGTGTAATAGATATGCCTTGTTTGCATTATATAACCGTATTCTTTTAATATACAGCTAAACTTCATTAACTCATGGATGCTGGGGTCAATCCAAAAAGCTCGAGTTACCCGATGTTTCGAGTGACCCAGACTTCATGTCCTTTTAGTGTTTTTTATGAAATGCCTTATTTTCATAGTTTTTCACACTTGTACCAGTTATTTCATATTTATTTCATAGTATCATATTCCTATCCATTACATTTCCGCATTAATATAAAATTAAAGTCAAATTCTTAATAAGAGTAGAAGCCTATACTTGCATTACTTATTGTTGTTTTACAGACGAAATAAAGTTCATGAATATACATATTCAGTCCTGATGTTCGCTTCATGCTTGCACCGTTATATTTATGCGTCGTGGAAATAGCTCCTAATTTGAAAGGTTAACAGCCTTATAATTAAATTCTCATAATTAATTTCTCATCATTATCGTCTCAAATGGCCTTTTTAATAAATATCTGTATGTTTTGTGCAAATTGCGATTATCTTTTTTCACACCTCAATACGTGTCCTTTCGACCGTGATTGTGCAAGTTGTACAACTCGTGAAAATTTTAACACTGTTTCATTGTTTGTTTATTTGGAGCTCCCATTTGAACAATGTGTGAAAATGTGTCCTCAAGTTACTAGTTTGCTATTGTGTATCGTTAGTTGTACTGGGGGCCGGCAAGTGTTTATTTATCGACTTATTTCTGCTTGAGTTATCCGTGGTATTTTTTATATGAAAATAGAAGAAATAAAGTCTGCGACTCTGCCATTTCCTCGACAAATCCGTGGTTCTCGAGTTGTCGCCTGTTCGAGTTACCGAAGTTTAACTGTATTGACAATTGGCTTGCTCGACATCTTCGAAGTCATTTGCCATGACTTCCATTTATAAGGCCATGATAAGATAATAGCTGAATTATCAACCTGCCTAGGACTGGCATTGATACAACCGCTATATCAATAATATTTTCTGTTAAACGATATTTGATTCACACATTCAAAATATCGTTAATATGTCGGGGGGAACAGGAGAATGTGACTGAAAATTGCGAAACATGGGTTTGTAGTCGGCCCCTTGGCAATGTAATAGTGTGAAGTTGAAGATAGAGATTAATTACTTAAATGTTTCATGTATATTGTTACCATTAAAATACAAATTGAGCATTTAAATATGTTGGTAGGGGTTCCACTAGGTGCTGAATCTCAAGGCTCATTTTGATAATTTTTGATCAAATGAACCATTTTTTAGCCAAAATACCTATAATTTAGAGAAAATTGACCCTTCAGCCAGAATCCTGAGGGTCAAGATATGGCTTTGGAATTTTCAGGGATCAAAGGGTCAGATCATGGGTCAAATGGAACCCCTGTGTTGGGCATATACACATAAAACAGGGTTGTAACGAGTATATGAATATCCGAGCACTCGCAGTTCATGGCCAGCAATCCAAGTACCAGATTCGTCCACTATAAGATTGTCGATTCGTGAATCATATCAATTGAACAAGTACAATACTTTTAGACAAAAATAATTCTTGTTTACCATTTCATATGTATTGATATATAATTCCAGAAACATTAAACACATTGGTATATAATAAACAAAACGGAAAGTAGGTCATGTGACTCATGTAGAGCTAAAGGAAGCACAGATTTGAAGCAAAAGAATCTCGAAATAGCTAATATTTTATGATCCAATGAATACTAAAATTAATTTGAACATTAATTAACAAAGATATTCGTTTGACACACAAAATAATTTTGTTTTTTCAAAGTTGAAACCAATGCCTAAATTTTGTTGACTTCTCATGTATTGTCATGTCATCTGCATACAAGAATCCGTCTGCCAAATTCACATCAAATGCATGCAAATACTCGTACTTGGGTATTATCCTCGAAAGTGACCAAAAGGCTGTTTGTTAAACATGCTTAGGTGTGATGGCGTATACTCATAGCACTGAATACCGGTACGCACTGAACCCCGCTGTTAACGGAAATAGTCTGATTACTATGCTAGTTTTCGTCTCACATTGGTTTACATTGTAGTGTTTAGCATTTTTTAGTTTTCCCAGAAAAAAATGGTTGTTGTGTTTAGCAGACCAAATTATATTGCAAAACAATATACAAGCTCAGTATACTTTTTCTGTATGTTTTAGTTTTTAAGCACATTCGCTTATATTTCAATTTTGCATTGCACAGTTTCGAACTTTCACAAAGTAACATGATCATTATTTCACCAACTGCTTGTGCTAGTAAAACACCTCAAAGTTGTTCAACCAAGTATAAAGCATAAATTACAAAATATGACTTGAAATTTACACTGGTATTTCATACAAACTTAAATAAACATGGTGGTGAGTGGTTGTTTGCATGAACATTTTCGAAGTTTTTACTCAAAACGCATTGGTTGAAAACTTAATGCATTGGTTATCAGGACAAGCTGTATATAATTATATGATAATCTGAAGGGTAACTATTGCCATTGTGGTTCGTGGATAGATTTGTGATTTGTTCATACTGATTTGCAATTCGGATAGGATTGCCATTGGCCAGACAATCCACAGCCCTATTAAACCTGCAGTAAAACAAGGAGTTAATAGTCTTTTAATCGATATATCCTCGATATTTGTCTTTCAATATATCATTATCGTCAATATGCAAAAATCTGAATTAATGACAGCCCTAAACCTGCCTGTCTTGTTCTTAATATGCCAGATCAAGTGTGGAGAAAAATTTGCTACAAATATGTAATAATGGAATTGCTTTCTCATCCAATTTCAAGAAAAAATTGGATGATAATCTTGCAAATTCTTCTGTATGGTCTTAAACTGATGACACAACAGATTGTTTACCTGAACAGTCCTTGGAAGAACCCTGATGACTACATTCTTGTTTCAGAAGGCGGTTATCAGGGTGGATATAATCCAGGTGGTGGTGGTTACCGAGGTGGATATAATAACTCGAACCAAGGTGAGAAGTTGATTGTCATGCCTTTGGATGTATGATCAAACAATCTGTCAGACTGGAAATTGTCTCTTGGAGAAGTTTGCTAAAAAGGGACAGTCTTTACCAGACTTAATAATGAATTGAACACAGGTATCCCAGGCACTGAAATGCTCATCTGTCTGATGCATCAATAAAGAGAGGCCAGTGATTGGTAACAAATAAATAAGTCTTAAAATATAGCAGTTTCAGAATTTGCAGGTCTACATACAAAGAGTGAGGGATAAAATGTTGCGGTGGGTTGTGTGAAGAAACTAATATTATTTAGGCCTAAAAGTACTGTACAAAGCCATATTAGAAAACGGTAACTTCATTCATGTGGAACACGGTGTAGTTGATAAATACTACAGAATGTTTATTTTGTTGGAATTTCTACATTCAGGTGGTGGTTATAATGACAGAGGAGGTTACAATCGAGGTGGGTACAACCGTGGTGGCTACAGTGGTGGATATGAGGGTGGTTATCAGAACAGAGACAGTGGTTACCAAAATCGTGATGGTGGTTATCAAGGCCGTGGGGGATACAATGACCGTGGTGGTCGTGGTGGATACAATAACTATGGAAACCGTGGGGGATTCCAAGGACCACCAAGGTATGAATGCATTAGGCCATCATTAAAAAAATGTTTGTTTGCGGTGCTCCTACCCACCATTTTCGGGGTGGGTAGGTAGGTAGGGAATTATTTTTTTTTAATAATTTTTTTTTTTACAGACGACAAAGGCAAATCTATATGACCCTCAGTCTGATGTAAGGGGCATGCATGTTTTAGATAACAGCACTGAGAATTCAACGACAGAACCATTTTATTTATTTTCAGATACATGTGTACACTTATTCTTTCTAGGAAGTCTTTTAATAATGGGTCTCTCAGAGTCCTTGCAGGGTTTGCAGATTGGCAGTACAACACGGTGGGTCTGTAGAGCATCAACATCCCGGTCTGCCCCAGGTTCCCCGCAGTAGCTGCAGAGATCCTTTAGGCCTGCAGCATGCACTGAAGAGTAATAGGGAACCTCCACTGGTGACTGGCAGCATAACTGCAGGCGTACGAACACCACACCTTGCATGCAGTCTCCTGAAATATTACAATGCATTTTTAACATTTAAATTTTCATTAATACTATTGCAATATAAATGTAGATTAGTGATTTTCTGTGATAAAGCAAACTTGTGATTATTAGAAAAGATTTAGCTGTGATTTCCATGAGATATGTGATATTTAATTAATTTATTTATTTATTTCTATACAACTAAACATGTAGAAATCTTGCCATGTATCATTGAATATATATATTTTAATTGAAGTTTGTATTAAATTTAATACTGAGCACTACAATATCAGAACCCCAATGGCAAAAACTTTTCAAAGAAATTATAAAATCTTTTGGAAATATTTTTTAAATATTGGAAAGATAAACTGTACTGCATACCATACTAAAGTCAAATACTATGGACTGTGTACCTGGCAGGGATTTTCTTGCTTGAATCAGTAATTCTGGCATTAATTTTGTCATGGCTGCCATCAATGTACCAGAGTGTGTCCACAATCGTCATTGTTTGTCGAGTCATTTCACCTGCTGCTAGTGATGCTGGGTAACTTTTTATTATTATATACCAGATTTATATAGCGCCCGTTTCATGCGAAACACGTTCACAGGCGCTTTACATTTGTTGCAGCCACAAGGGCGCAGGTGCATCCTCTACCAGTGCAGATACAGTAACGGACATCTTCATTCTCCACAAAGTCATTGTAAAGCTTATCCTTGGCTGAAATGTTTACAAAATATTTGAAACATCTGATACTGAAGTCGTGAAATAAACAATATCCATTAGATCTATAAATATTAAATAAACATGCAAAAATGGTTTCGGACTGTTCAAGAGGGAACCACTTATTCTTAACATACTAAAACAAGAGTATTTTTGGATTAATTCTAAACATTTCAGACATTTATATTTCTGACTCCAGCTTTAGGGTTTTAAAGTGGCGAAATTACAGACTTGAAAAAGTAAATATGTTTCGAAACATAAAATATGTTATAAGGCTCTAATGAACAAAGCTGTACATGCACCATCAATTGCATTATGTGCCGATGACCCTCAGATGACAGTGCTTTGGATGTTAAAACAAATCAACCAAACTTGTCGGACTAAAACATGTTTCAATAATGCTCCGTCAGATGTGAGCCCTAACAAATTAATAAAATAAAATACCAGTGAACCGTGGTTTATCCAACTGTAACATCGGTGGCTTCTTTCTTTCGTGTGAACCTGACATCAGAACGTCAAATGCATTTGCTGGTTCACACAACAAAGGTTCACCTGGGCCAGCTTCTACGGGGACATCATTCTTCACATTTATTGTAACATATTTTAAGGAACTGTCAAAGTCTGTTAGTATCTTTATCATGTCATATGGGTCTGCGTTAAAAACCTGACAATCACTTGGTTTCGATGATACAATGACTTTAGCATTTTTTTCGAAGTTTTCTACAACATTTTCATCAACATCGATCCCCTCTGTCGTGATGTCAAATACATCAAACCATGTGTCTGTTATTCTGAATTTTCGTATGGCATTTTTAACGACCGAAGTCACCTTTTATTCACCAGTGCTTACAATACTCACACTTACAGAAAATGTAATATCCTCCGTAACGGAGGCTGCCATTTTGATTTTGTATGCGTAACGAAAAAAGCCGAGAATTCCCAAATGTAAGCGAAAAGGACCGAACGCGCGAAATTGGCCCAAAGAAACGAAATGAGAGCAAATAAAAAAAAAATCGGCAGCGGTAGCGATAAAAAAGATCGGGTCGGGGCTAATTTCGGTGAGTCGGTCGGAGCACCGCAAACCAACAATTTTTTATTTATGGCCTTAACCCATTCCCCCATAGAAACAGCAGTGGTAGGTAGTAATAGCCAATAGATAATCTATCAGTGTTCTACACTGTACCAATAGAGGTTTATTGGAAAACAGTGTAAAATTTATACCCACTTGTTTTAAACTAAAATTGCAGTATGAAGTCACTAATTAGTCCTTTGATGACCAATGTAAAGTTTGTGAATTTCCTATCTAGTGGTACCACAACCATGCATATATTCAAATTAGAATTACTTCTACAGTGTTTAAATATGACTGAAAATATTTTTTGATGATACTAATTATTATTTTCCACATTGCAGAGACAACAAATTCAGAAAGTCATCAAATACATAAAAAAGCATTTATTTTTTAACTGAAATTAATTCATAAATGTCATAGTCAATTTTTACAAGTAAAAATTTTAATAAAATTGCCGAATGTCACCAATACTTCCACATTGATTGAGATACACTGCAACTCTGTTACACTGCGGTCGGTTATAGCGCGATATCCATTATGACGTGATGTCGTCGTGGCTCTCAATTATTTTCATGAAAAATTCTAAAATTTGTCAAAAAAAGAAGAAATTACAAGATTACTTAAACTGAATATACGCACCATAAGAGATATATGTCCAATTATGATAACCATCAATATTTACACAAATGTCACCTAATGTATTTCAACACATTTCATAAACATCAACGTAATTTGACCTTGGATTGTGCTGAATCTATGAGGTCACGGGAGTAGCTGATGTTGAGTCTAACACGCCCATGTTCAATTATTCTCCTTACCTTGACCAATTTTGATTTCTTTTAATTGAATGAATGACAGTAGGGCATGTCAATCAAGGAACAAAGCAGTGTTAATCCTCAATAAACTAAATGACAATGCACACCTGTTTGCGGTATCCAGATGCGCTGATTACGATTAATACAGCACTTTTTGTTCACACATAAATGCTAGATGTGTGGATCGACTATTTCTCAATCTGTCACAAAAAGTAGTTAAGTCGGCAAAAGCAGACAAATCGGCAAGGAATGTTTGAAGTGCTGCTAGTCAAAAACAATGTTCTTGCAGACTACAAAGGCGCCGCATCTTGACTTGTTAGATCAAATAGTCGGCCCAATGTTTGATACAACGTACGTGGAAAATTCTCTACTCGCAGAGTTCAAAGGCGCCGTGTCGTCTTCTAGTTTCAGAGGTCGACCGTCGTGGGTGGTGATTTTGTCAAATGCACATTTTGATTGACGTGAAATGCTTTATGAGACGTATGTAATATAGATACAATGGAGCGTGGTGCAAAAACTGTAGGCCATCGCATTTTTCACGCGTGATTGTTGGTCGAATCAACATTTGTACGCGATGGATTATTCTTTTGTTCTGGTGAATAAAAAACGGATAAATTATAAGGTACGAAATTATAATTAGATACAATTGATTTAATTCTTGCTCTAAATCTGCAATGTTCACATGTATTTTGCGAGAGTGTCACAGGGGGTAATATTCACGTCGTGTGTAATATGGGAAATCCCCACGTGATCGATGGATGGTCGAATTTTCATTGGTTGTTTATTTATAAAAACGACATTGACGAGTTAATTTTACCAGAGAATCGAGGAAAACCCCTCTACGTCATGCGATATTTTCAATCTTTGAGCATGCGCGACCTGCACTCACACAAAGTGTAAATATTATGATACTGATCAAGTTTAAACGTAATTTATTACATAAATTTAAATAACTGCTATACTTTTTTAACCAGGTTTTTGAAAAAAACCAGGTTATGAGAATGGTGTATGTCGTTGGGCGGGCGGCTGGGCGGGCGTCAAACTGGGTGGTTTCCGGCGAATAACTTGAGTTCTGTTAATCATATTGTTACCAAACTTGGTGTATAGTAAGAACATATGGAAAGCTCGCTTGGGATTGCTTTTGGGTTCGGTCCGACAAAGGTCAAGGTCACTGTTACTAAAAATAGAAATTTGGTTTCCGGCGAATAACTTGAGTTACATTGATCATATTGACATCAAACTTGGTGTATAGTAAGAACATGTGGATAGCTCGCTTGGGATTGCTTTTGGACCGTTCTGACGAAGGTCAAGGTCACCATTACTAAAAATAGCAGTTTGGTTTCCAGCAAATAACTTGAGTTTCGTTGAACATATTGCCATCAAACTTGGTGTACAGTAAGAACATGTGAAGAGCTCGTTTGGGACCACTTTTGGGTTCGGTTCATTAAAGGTCAAGGTCACCATTACTAAAAATAGAAATTTGGTTTCCGGCCAATAACTTTTGTTTTGTTGATCATATTGACATCAAACTTGGTGTATAGTAAGAAAATGTGGAGAGCTTGCTTGGGGTTGCCTCTGGACTCGTTCTGCCAAAGGTTAAGGTCACCGTTACTTAAAGTAGCAATTTGGTTTCCGGCGAATAACTTTAGATTTGTTGGTCATATTGACATCAAACTTGGTGTATAGTAAGAACATGTGGAGAGCTCGCTTGGGATTGCTTTTGGAATCATTTCGTCAAAGGTCAAGGTCACCTTTACTAAAAATTGCAATTTGCTCTCCGGCTAATAACATATTGACATCAAACTTGGTGTATAGTAAGAACATGTGAAGATCTCGCTTGGGATTGCTTTTGGGTTCGTTCTATCCAAGGTCAAGGTCACTTAAAATTTAAAAATCAGTTTCCACTTAATATCTTCGCTATTCGTGGTTGTATTGACATCAAAGTGTGAGTGTTTGTATGCATGTATCACCTCTGGCACCTTTGCAGCATTGATGATCATCATGTATTCATTATACAAATAGAGCCTTGGTTACAAATAATTAGGTTTAAAACCTGGTTTGTGGACATTGCCCATTTCTTGTTTTTATTTGTATTGTTTTAATAGTGATTAAAATTTATTACAAACTATTTTATTCGAAAGGATTAATATAATTAACGGTTTAATTTCGAATTAAAAGTCAGGGTCGTAAAATGCGTATCAATCGGGCAATGGGTAAACGCATAGAAATGTGTATCTATCGGGCAAGGGGTAAAGGCGTAGCAACGCTTAACTATCAGGGAATGGGTAAACGCGTAGAAATGCGTATCTATCAGGGAATGGGTAAACGCGTATCTATCAGGCAAGGGGTAAACACGTAGAAACGCGTATCTATCAGGGAATGGGTTAACTCAATTCAAGTCTTCCAAATTGTATATGTATTATTGATCAGTCAACACCTTCAATGAGTGTCAGTGCAATCACAGACGTAACACATTGGACCCAAATAGTTATGTCCGGAAATGAATATTTCATATTATGATATTTAATTCTCCAAAATTAAAAAAACACCTAAAACTGAGGTAATATCATAGCAAATTCATCTATCTATGTATATGTACCCACATTTGCACAATTTGCAATCTTGATCTATGCTTGAAGCCACCTTACTGACAAGCTGCAAAATTTGTGTAAAAAAATGTCCACATTTACCATATAAATTCAGTACTGACAGATTAATCTGTGGAAGAAAAGTTTTCACAAACACTGCATATTTCAATGTTTTATTGCTACATGAACATCCAAACAACAAAGACAATTAGAGAAAGAAGGCTTTTTTCTAGATGTAACAGAAATTCCTGGACAATGAATTCTGGATCATATAATACATGTAATCTTATGTTATAATACATAGTTCTCACATCTACAATATTTACCTCCCTTGTTCTGAATTATAGGCCATTTTGATATGCAAATTTCCTTACAGTTTATGAGGAATATAATGTAAATGATGATAAAATAAACCAATATATAAAAAAAAACTTGTCCATTATGCTTATGTGGGCATTTGGCTCAGTAAGTTGAAGAAAAAGTAGTAATTTATCACATATTTGGAAATTAATCCTATAAGGGCTTATCAGTTTTGCTTATCAAAATGGCTAAATGCGTAGTTATATGCCGATTTGCTGTATATAAAATGGTTAAAATGAATTGTCCATAGATAAAACTGATCTGAGCCTCTCTCAGCACAAAGAGTCAATTAGTTTCATTTATTTAATTTGTTCAGGTTGTCTGAAGGTAATTTTTTAGAAATTACGGTGTTTCAGTTTTGTTATCTATTTCTAAACAGGTCGGTAATTTTCCGCTTCATTTTGGATATTTTCATTTAAGTTTAATTGTACTAATACACTTCTTGTAAACAATGTATTTTAAGACTGCTGTGAAAAACAAACTGGGTTTAATAATCTTAAAAATGTGTAAAGATCAACTAAACAAAGGATGTAGGTCATGCATGTAGTGTAATTTTGTATAACTGTGTAGACAATTGGGCTATTTTCCCCTGCACAAATGTGTGAAAAAATCAATAATGAAGTAGGTCAAACCTAGGTATTTATTGTCAGGTGTTGCAACATTTGTGACATAAATTTTATTCTGAACAAGAATTTAACCATTAAAGAATGTTGTAAGATGCTGGCTTAGTCTTAGAAGTAAATATTTTTGATGACAGACAGTTGAAGCCCCATTGTGTGAATTACAAATTGAGATCACAGACTGATATGACCTAATCATTGCAATTATCAAAGGTACTAATTCCATCAAACAGGAAATAGCAATATGAATTAACACATAACAAAGATCTTGTGGGGTGTTAATGACTCTTGTGTTTTTACAGCTTAAACTTGGGGCAATTTTCAATTACAGAAGTGGCCAGTAGTACTAATAAATAAAAATTAAGTTATGAAATCGAATTACATTTTTATTTCGGTTTTGCAATATTTAGGTAAGGCGCTCCCATAAATATAAACATCTAAAAACTGGCCTTGGTGTTGAGCAAATTTGATGCAAAACTGAAAATGAGACACTAATGTTTCCTGTACATTTATAAAGCTTGGGACTCATCCCTAACATCATAGGCTGTCAACTATTGTACTGAGAAAAAAGTTTGTGTATTTTAGGTTTGACCAACCCCCACCAAACTTCAGTGCACCACCTCCCTCAACAGCTGCCGGTGGACGTTGGGATGGACTGATGGAGGATCATCACCAGACACGTCATTATTCATCGGGACAGAACTACGACGTAAACAGTCGCTGGGATAACCGCGCTGACAATGATAGATTTGGCAACAATGAAACTACTAAAGATAATTGGACCATACCTTTACCACCAAACCAGAAAATGGAAGAGTGAGTCAATTTAGTTAATGATTTTTGCTTACGTTGCCTTAAACATCATCTCAGGGTTTGTTGTTATTTACCAGAATTATATACTTTTCCTTCAATTGAATGGTTGAAACTATGTAATGTTCAGTTATCAACCAGGTTTTCAAAGAAAACCAGGTTAAGAATGGTGCATGTCATTGGGCGGGTGTCAAACTGGGGGTTTCCTGCGAATAACTTCTTGAGTTCTGTTGATCATATTGTAACCAAACTCGGTGTACAGTAAGAACATACGGAGAGCTCGCTTGGGATTGCTTTTTCGTTCGTTCCGCCAAAGGTCAAGGTCACCGTTACTAAAAATAGAAATTTGGTTTCCAGCGAAAAACTGAGTTTCGTTGATGATATTGACAGCAAACTTGGTTTATAGAAAGTACATGAGGAGAGCTCGCTTGGGAATGCTTTTGGGTTCGTTCCATCCAAGGTCAAGGTCACTTAAAATTAAATTAAAAATCAGTTTCCACTTAATATTCGCTATGCGTGGGTGTATTGACATCAAAGTTGGTGTATAGTTGTTGCATATATATATAATATATCTAAGTGTGAGTGTTTGTATGCATGTATCTCCTATGTCACCTTTGCAGCATTGATGTTCATCATGTATTCATTATACAAATAGAGCCTTGGTTACAAATAAGGTTTAAAACCTGGTTTGTGGGCATTGCCCATTTCTTGTTCAGAATTATCCTTGTGGGGGACTATTTTATGCAAAGGAATCAGGATGCACTCCATAACATGTTTTTAACCAGGTTTTCAACCAGGTATTAGAATGGTGTGTGTCGTTAGGCAGGTGGGGGTCGGTTCGTGCATGGTGGCATCAAACTAGGGGTTTCCGGGAATGTGGTGTATAGTAAGAACATGTAGAGAGCATGCTTGAGATTGCGTTTGGACTCGTTCCGTCCAATGTCGGACTCGTTCTCTAAGGTCATAGTCACCGTTACTGAAAATAGTAGTTTTGTCTTCGTCGAGCCACTTAGTTTCGTTGATAATATTGACATCAAACTTGGTGTATAGTAAATGTGTTTTAAAGTGTTTTATTTATTATAGTGTCGCCCCTATTTAAAGGGCCAGCCAATTCTGACTTATTAGACACCTACTTTCTGAGCACATTTACTTCCCTAGTCCTATCCTTTTAATGCCAGGCACCAGGCAGGTAGGCGCACACTAACCATTATTTAACTTGCTGACGGCTGACCAACCAGCCATATCAGAACGGACCCCTGCCGGGATTCAAACCTTCTACCTACTGCTCCAAAAGCTGATGCCTCAACCACTCGACCAAGCGAGTAAGAACATGGGTAGCACTTGGGATTGCTTTTGGGCTAAGCGAGTAAGAACATGGGTAGCGCTTGGGATTGCTTTTGGGCTCGATCCGTCCAAGGTCAATGTTACTAAAACCTTATCAGTTTCCACTTGATACTTTCGCTATGCGTAAGTGTATTGACATCAAATTTGGTGTAAAGTTGTTGCATATATATATAATATATCTAAGTGTGAGTGTGTGTATGCATGTATCACCTACGTCACCTTTTAAGAATTGATGATCATCATGTATTCATTATACAAATAGAGCCTTGGTTTTGTGAAACTTAGTTCACAGCTAACCTTAAAATTTCTTTTTTTAACCGGGTTTTCAACGGGCGGGCGGTCATCAAACTGGGGATTTCCAGCGAATAAATTGAGTTTCATTAATTATATTGACTCCAAATTGGTGTATAGTAATAACATGTGAAGAGCTCGCCTAGGAACACTTTTGGGGCTGCTCCGCCAAAGGTCAATTGGAAATCCTATGTCATCTTGACTCCAATCTTGGTGTATAGTAACAACATGTGAAGTGCTCGCTTGGCATTGCTGTTGGGCTGGCCCCGTTTGAGGTCTAAAAATAGTAAATTGTTTTATGACAAACAACTAGGTTGAAAACCTGGTTTGGGGAATTTCCCATTTCTTGTCTGATTTTTTGAAATACCAACATAATAATGATGAGGGATGAAATCATCAATTTTCTGCCGATTTAAAAAAAAATCCTTCATGATTAGTCCTAAAGATTCCCCACCAACTGTTTGCAAAAGTATTAGGGGGTAACATTTTCATTGTGATATGTGACAGAATTAAAATGGCGATTTTTCACCCATATACATTTCAGTGAGTTGTTTGGAAACAGTAGCACAGGAATCAATTTTGACAAATACAACGATATTCCTGTCGATGCCACAGGAGATGATTGTCCCCAAAATATAACGGAAGTAAGTTATAAAATGAAATTGAGCTAGTCTGGCCTTTTTTAGCTCACCTGAGCACTTAGTGCTCATGGTGAGCTTTTAGGATCCGTTGTCCGTCGTCGTGCGTCAACATTTTCTTTAAACAACATCTCCTCCTATACCACTGATTGGATTTTGTTCAAATTTCACAGGAATGATCCTTGGTGGGCCTCTTTCAAAGTTGCATACATCGTTCCTGTCCGCTGCATAATTAGGTCACAGGAGCTAAAAATGGATTTTAAAAGTGTAAACTTTGAAAATCTTCTTGTCCAAAACCTTTAGGTCTAGAGCTTTGATATTTGGTGTGTAGCAATGTCTAGTGGTCCTCTTACAATGTTCAATAAATTATTAGGTTTTGTCAAAAAAGATGGCCGCCAGGGGGCGGGGCTTGTTCCCTATATTTATATAGTGGAAACTATAAACATCTCCTCCTAAACCACTCAATGGATTTTGACCCAACTTCACACGAATGATCCTTAGGTGGTCCTCTTTCGAAGTTATGTAAATGGTTCCGGTCCGTTACATAAGTAGGTCACAGGAGCTAAAAATAAAGTTTAAAAGTTTAAACTTTGAAAATCTTCTTGTCCCGAACCATAAGGTCTAGTGCTTTGATATTTGGTGTGTAGCATTGTCTAGTGGTCCTCTTACAAGATTGCATAAATTATAAAGTTCTGTCAAAAAACATGGCTGCCAGGGAACAGTAACTCATGATTAGATTTTAGCTTTCTAAAAAGCTGTAGCTATCAGTGTGTAAAATTAGAAGTGTGTACCTAGCTCAGATAAAATGTTATATCAATGTTAACTTTGTGAATGAACTTTTTTAACGCCCTGTATATTTGTACAGCATACTTTGAACTTGCTTATGCAACTTTGACAAAAAAACATGAGGGGGGCATTATGTTTAACAAACATCTATTGTTTCAAAGGTTTTGCCTAAACTCTTATATTTTTTATGCAAAATTTCCTATATTATTCCTATATTTTGTTGACTAAAACTGGTTGACGGCCTGAAATGGGTATAATAGATATGCATATATGCATGTATAGCATTATAAAATTATTATAATTGGCGGGCTCGTCATGTTTCCCTTGGGTATCTAGTAATAGTAGTTGCAGGCCTGTACCAGTCTTCATGGTAATCTGTACCAGTCTTCATGGTAATCTGTACCAGTCTTCATGGTAATCTGTACCAATCCACTAGCCTGAAGCCGGGTTAGTAACTTCGATTTTGGATTTTCAGAAATTCGTAGATGCTAGCCTGTATGGGCAATGCTTAATTTTAAAGAATATACTTTTCTGGGAAATAGAATAAATACATAATTCATCCATGGTTTCAACAAATTGTACAGATACTAAACCATGACTTGCTGCTTTGTACAAATTATTTGAGGCTAATGTTTGGCTAAGCAACTTGCCCAGACGGGCTAATTCTCAGGAAAAAAAGGGCAAGCCTACTGTTTATTATGCTCCCCGTTCCTGAAGGGGGGGGGGGAAGCATATAGTCCCCGCTTCGTCCTTCCGTTATATATATATTAATAGTTAGAGAAAATGGTAGTATATTTGTAGGATCTTTTCTATTGGGAGTCTGGAATCGTCTTGATTAGACTGTACGGACTGGGGGGGTGCAGCCTGTGGCTGCTTTCTTAATGATCATGCCAAGGTGAAAGATGTATAAGAGTCAAAAGACCTGTCTATGCAGACTTGTCATGATGTATTCTAGTTAGCAATTTATGTCTGTGAGTAATGCAAAGTTCTGCACAAATGTATGTAACAACTCCTACTTTTTTAGTTCAAATTTCTTATTTTTCCTACTTTTCTCCTACTTTTTGGTAAATTTTATTCCTACTTTTTGAAAGAAGATATCTTGACAGCCAGTCTGTCATGTTGGGTCAAAAAGTAGGTCATGAGGTCAAATCATTGAAAATCCTCTTGGACTCTTGAAGCCAACATGGCAATGTACTCAGATGAGCAATAGCATTATGGCCCTCTTGTTTACAAATAGTTCTTGTATTTTCATATAGTTTGATGATGTTAATTTCGGGGAGATTGTTCGTAACAACATCAAGTTAACCAAATACCAGAGTCCTACACCAGTACAGAAGTATTCCATTCCTATCATCATGGGAGACCGAGATCTTATGGCTTGTGCTCAGACTGGTAAGTTCCTGAATTGACTTTTTAGTTCCCTATTATATATGTAACGTTTTCTTTCAGTCAATTTGTATAACTCCTATTTGGTTATATTTCCATGGCAGCATATGTAGAATTTTTTCCAAAATTGCATGTAGAATTTCCCAACAGTAATAGTGAAAAATATGTTCAGAAATGGTCCAAGTATTATCTTTTTTCATTCACGGACGACTGCCAAAACTGAAATTGATACCAACATGTGGGGTAAAATTATCTGTATTGGTGTATATATCAGTATGTCTTCAACAGTCTTCAATTATACCAATTTCATGCAAAAATTCCAAATATTTTATTTTGATACCATGATCATTGATTAATTCAGGTTCTGGAAAGACTGCTGCGTTCTTAGTACCAACTTTGAACAAAATGTTTGAAACCGGCCCTGGAGATGCCCCAGTAAATGGTGTACCCCAAGGTGGTAAGACGGGACGCAGAAAGCAGTTCCCTCTTGCCCTTGTGTTGGCCCCTACTCGGGAATTGGCCTCACAGATCTATGATGAGGCCCGAAAGTTCTCATACAGGTGAAGTGTTTTTTAATTTTCTTTGATCAGCATTGGTCTAACTGGATAGGAATCCTTCAACAATATTACAATCCCTTTGTTCATAATTATGTTCTTTGTCTTGACTAACCTCGAGTGGTATCGAGTTTGACAGTACATGACATTTCTGGAAGATATTTATTGAAGAAACCTAGAAAAAAAAATTATGCTTGATTCAAGACATGCAAATAATTAAGATGTGAAATTCTTGTCTGAGCTTTTCTGTAGTACTGTATGAAAGTCTTGTCTGAGCTTGTCTGTAGTACTGTATGAAAGTCTTGTCTGAGCTTGTCTGTAGTACTGTTTGTAAATCTTGGAAGATTTAAGGTGGGTAGGGTAGGTTTATGATTTACAACTACTCCACCCAGCACCTAAATCATTTAGGACTGGTATCGGTGTGTAACAACATATTTTAAAGCATATTGTCAAAAATTGTGAAAATGATAATGCTGTATATTTGTTAATTAATTTTTTCTTGCCTAAAATATTTTTCTGGGTTCAGACAAGGTTATATCAAATATTGTGGCAATTTTAGAAAAATTATAGTTTGATATTTTATTTTAGCCCATGTTCAATTTAGCAGCAGCTGTTTGCTCATGTATTGTTCTATTGATACAGATCCCGTGTACGTCCATGTGTTGTGTATGGTGGTGCTGACATCGGTTCTCAGATGAGGGATTTGGATCGTGGATGCCATCTACTGGTAGCTACACCAGGACGTCTTGTAGACATGATGGAACGTGGAAAAATTGGAATGGATCATTGCAAGTAAGAACAACACCAATTTTAGAGTTTTTTGTAGCATGATTTTATGTCAACTAGCTGTAACTTCTTAGGAATATGCTGAAATCACTTAAAGTGTCCGACTACCTGACATCTCATTAAAAAATTCTTTGAATCTGGAAATTTTATCAAAAGATCAGAATTTTTTTCAGTGTAGTGAAAGTTGACTTCATGTGGGAAATGTTCCCCTTAACTTTGTCTGGGTTTTTGTCCCATTTGTGCAAAATCAGGCCTTATATGTAGTAAAGATGGATGTTACTAAAGGTGGTATGTATTATCTTGGCATAAAACTCTCCCGATTTCGCTCAAATAGTACTGCTCCTCTGTACACCAGGATTGGTAGAGCTAAACACTTAACAATGCCTTCTGATAAACTGCTTCTTGGATTGGTGTGTAGTGTCCTTGCATTCAGGTGAGCAACTAAGAACCTGGCCCTCTTTTATCTCTTTTTTTTGTGTCACTGTTATTATCATTTTGTTGGTCTTTCAGATTCCTCATTCTAGATGAGGCAGATCGTATGTTAGACATGGGTTTTGAACCTCAGATCAGACGTATCGTCGAGAAGGACACAATGCCCCCCACTGGCAAGAGACGTACTATGATGTTCAGCGCTACTTTCCCTAAGGAAATTCAGGTTGGTATTATATTGCAGTCGTCTGTTTAACCCACTTTTCCAATGCCTCGGACTGGTAAAAATGTATTTAGGCAAGCACCAGTCAGAATAAATCTTTTAACAGTCCTGATAAAGAAAATATAGTATACAACAAACAAACAAAATTTATCAGTCATAAAGACTGCTGGACAGTAATACCAGTTCTAGGTGAGTTTTACTGAAGAACTGGTGTCCCATCAAGATTAAATTAAAAAAATGGCAAATTAATCACTTATTGCATTGTTGCTTATTGCAGATGCTAGCTAGAGATTTCTTGGAGAACTACATCTTCTTGGCTGTTGGTCGTGTTGGTAGTACTAGTGAGAATATTACACAGAAAGTGGTCTGGGTCGAAGAGATTGAGAAGAGATCTTTCTTGCTGGATCTGTTGAATGCGGCAGGTAATGGAGAAATCTGTAAGTTAAAAAGTACATGTCTGAGGCTGTGGCGTATGTACTGGTACCATTAGATCAGATCATTCCTTTTTCCTACAACTAGACATAATTAACCCTCTATTTTTACTTGACGCGTGATCCCAGTCTGATTTTCTTACATTGAGAAGGATTTAGTGGTGAAATAAAACATCCTTATTCCAGTGTTTTTTTAAAAGATGAACCAAAATATCTAGATATTCGAGTCCATGTTGTACCCTTACTGAGCTATTTATTGTTTCTTTATCAGAATTGAAAATTGGCCTTCATTGTCTCCAGTATGTTTCGTCAATCCCTCAAGTTTTTAACCTGCCTGAGATTTTCTGATCGATCTTTGTTCGACACTATACAGAAATACAATGAAGAGTCTGGATTCGTAAAAAACATGGCTGCCCCCTTTCCTATATGTATACAGTGGAAACTTCAAGTATCTTCTTGCCAAAAAGTGCTGAACCATGTTTGATATAACTTCACTCAAATGTTCCTTAGCTGACCCTCTACTAAGATTGTTCAAATGTTTTTGACTTGTCAAAAAACACGGCCGCCAGGGGAGTGGAGCCATTATTCCTATATGTAAAAATATTTTCAAAAACTCTGGTCCAATTTTGAAATAAAAACAGTAGGTCCTTGGGTGAGCCTCTAACAAGGTTGATTGATATTCGTTTAAAAAAATGACCAACATGGGTGGAGCCGCTCTTATATGAGCTGCACCATGACAAAACCAGTATTGGTGACATTAGTTAAAGTATTTCCCAATCAAAGTTTTGACATCACAAACAAAGTGCTTTGTCTGAAGATGTTTTGGAGGCTTGCTTAATTGTGATTTATAGAATTAAATGAACAAGGAAATATTGATACGTGTTAATAATTTGTCTTCTATTAGGTTCATTCGGCGCGACCTCATTATTTTGTAGCTTACTTTTGCATCTTGTTATTAATATTGGAATAGTCATAAAAAGAAAAGCAGACTTTTGATTTTAATAATTTTGGTATTAAATGAAAGTTGAAACATATAATTGTCTGTTAGAAAATGTAAAATGGTGCAGCTCATATGTATTTTAGTTGAAACTTCAAAAATCTTCTGGTAAAAAACTACATGCCCAATTTAGAAATAATTTCACCTTAATGTACCTTAGGTAACCCTCTACCAAGATTTTTCTATTGCATGGGTGAAAGTTTTCCAGATTATTCTGTATTTTGAGTTTTTCTCAAGCCATTTTAGCTCTACTGGCCTTTGGCCAGGAGACAGAAGAGCTTATGCGATGACATGGTGTCCGTCGTGCGTCTGTAAACAATTGCTTGTGAACATGAAAAAGTCTTCAGTTTTGATTGTATCAAACTTGTACAGTAGTTAGATATCCATGAGATGCATGACTAGATTATGGCCCTTGAAATTGTCAAAATTGCTATAACAGAGATTGTGAACACGATAGCACGTTCATTTATTATCCAATGTTTACCCAACTTATACAGTTCTTAGATATCCATAAGAGTTCGGATGTTGACCAAACTTATCCAGTAGTTAGATATCCATGAGAGTTGGGTTCCTTTTGAAAATCAGTCAGAGCCACCCATGCATGTCTGGATTATGGCCCTTTAAATTTGGAAAAAATCCTATAACTGACCTTGTGAACACAATAGCAACTTCATTAATTATCTGATATTTAGCAAACATAATCAGTAGTTGGATATCCATGAGTGCTAGGTTCTTTTCGAAAACCAGCCTGATCCGCCTTCGTGACTTGATTATGGCCCTTTAAAATTGGAAAAATTATATAAGCTTGTGAACACAGTAGCGCCTTCATTTATTATCTGATGTTTACCAAACTTTCACAGTATTTAGAGGTCAATGAGTGCTCAGTTCTTTTGAAAACCTGTGGTGTTATGACCCCTTAAAAAAGACAATATTGCTATACATGAGCTTGTTAATAGAGCTTATATTTTTATTTGATCTTCACCAAACTTTGACAGTACTTTAATATCCATGAGATCTTGGTTCTTTTTGAAAAAAGACATATCTGCACATGCATGACTGCATTAAGGCCTTTCAAATTGGTGCCTCCATAAATGCCTTCTAAGAACATGTGTGTGCCTCCTGGTGTGTTAGGTATTGTTTATGTGTCCCCCACCTGTGTGCCTCCTTGCATGTTAAGTTCTGATATGTTAATATGGCCTTCTCTGTTCTGCATTATTTCATGAATATGTTAGTACAAAATCACTACAAACATGTATTAATTTTACTAGATACCAATTTCAAACTTAAATACTAGATTAATGTTAGTGAAACCAAACACTAATGTACTCATACCAGGAGAAGTTGGAGAATGCATGCACTTGGACTTCCTGACATGTGGTAATATTATTTTCAGGTCCTGATTCTCTCACCCTGGTATTTGTGGAGACCAAGAAAGGTGCAGATGCTTTGGAGGATTTTCTTATCAGTGAAGGTTACCCAGCTACTAGTATCCACGGTGATAGAAGTCAGAGAGAGCGTGAAGAGGCACTGAAGTATTTCAGGACTGGAGAGAGACCAATCTTGGTGGCCACAGCTGTATGTATTGATTTATTGTCTGTAATAGTATTGTGATTCTCTTAATGTAAACATGAACCATTACAGACTTCAATATCAGTTTTTCAGTGTCTACATGTTGTAAAATTTACGTCGGCTTTAATTTTTCCCCCATTGAAGGTTTTCAAATCCTTCGGCTGTTGACAGTAAGACAAAACGTAGAATCCAATAAGCTGAAGTAACAAATGCTGAAATCAAGCTATTTTTATGAGCATAAACAAGGTTCGCACAGGTCTTAAAAACAGGGTTTGCACAGTCTTGAAAAGTGCTTGCTTGAATTTGAAGCCTAATCCTTGAAAAGTACCCTAAAAATTATATTGCTGCGAAAAGAAAAGGGAAGAAAAAAAACCAAACACTCAAAATGACGAAAAAATGTCAGAGCTATCTTCAGCATTACGAAATAACGCTCTGAACTAGAGCAAGATTTGGTGGTAAAATACAGTACGGTACTTGACTGGGTTTTATGCCCTCTTAATGCTAATCTTAGGCTGTGTAATTTTATCTGTGTTGTTAAAAATCAACATGAGTAAGAATAAGTGTATTTTCTCAGTTAAGTGGTTAACAGACGAACGCTACAGACCGTGGCTCAAGGGGTATAAGAGAAAATGTATGTGTACCTTTTGTGACAGATTGATTGATATTACGTCAATAGGAGAAAGTGCATTACAAACGCATATGAGAAGCGATAAACATAACCAGAACTGCGGTGTTAAAAGCTCAAATGAGACTATTACATCTTTCTTTGCACCCAAACCCATAAATCAAGATATCAACAACAATGAATTGACAATCCCACCCCCTGAACCCACTGAAAACGATGACATCATTGGACTGTTACTTTATTAAAGACAAAACATAAACAGCAGAAATGTTGTGGACCATAAAGCTAATTACTACGCACCAGTCATATAAATCATCAGAAAATACTGATTACTCTCAAGAAATGTACCCAGACAGTACTATAGTGAACAAATTTAAATGCGGAGAAAGGAAAGCAGCATACTTGGCAGTTTTCGGAATTGGAGAATACTTTAAAAATCTTCTACATAAGTTGTTGTTGTTTTCTTAGTTTTACTTGTTTCAAATTTGAATTCTGGGTGTGGTAATTCATGATTACCATATCAAAAGTTGAAATCTCCAGAAAAGTTACTGGGTAATTATAAAATTTTAATTTTACGTGAAACTTATGTTTCAGTATTTAATTATGCATTCAGTTTGATTTAAAAGACACTCTTTTCTGAAGTCATTCTGCGACTATTCTAGTCTTTGAAAAGTACTTGAATTTTTTTTGGGAAGTTCTGTATGAACCATGAAAAAGTCCTTGAATTTGAATGCCTACTCCTTGAAAACTACTTGAATTTGTAACAGCCAAAAACTTTTTGAATTTTGAAAATATACATTTTGGTAAATTGCCATTAAATTCTTCTGCTGCGAATAGGAAAAGGACAAAAAGTAACAAACAAGAGAAAGTTAATGCAAGTCCCCAGGAAAATATTTAGCAAAATAATTACTGTGAAATATTTGAAGGAAATATGTAGAAAAAAATGCAATATTACTGTGTAGGAAATGCACATATACATTATTGATGAAAATAACAACAAAGGGCAAAATCGTCTTTTTCTTTGGAAAAAATGTCATAAACGACTTTTAATAAAAATATTATGCACATAAGATGAAATACATTCTCAGTATTACAGATGGTGTATTGGAAATATAAAAGTCATTAGCGAGTGCTAAATTTGATCCCTGTTACCGAACATAACTTCTAAATGCTGAAGGAGGTAACTGCTGTAAAATCAGTTCATCATGATAGACACAGGTTTTAGCAGATCTCTTCTGGGATTAACTATTTTTAGCACAGGTTTTAAATCGAGAGAAAAAATACATGAATGTTACATTTTCACTGAAATGTAAACATTTCATAGAACAATTATGCACAATAAGTTTTTTATTGTTTTTATTTTTTTTAAATTCCCATTTGAAATGCTTTAAACTGCAACCGCTCCTCCCATGATCAAAATGAAAAAGGAATAAAGAATAAAGTCCCCACCGGCGACTTACAAACCAACAATGATGACAAAAATGCGAAGTATGTCTGAGCTATTTTAGACAGGGATTACCACCGAGAAGGCATGTATGGTAATACAGATGATACGGTAGTCGACAGGGTTTATGCCCTCTTGAAGTAATTCTTGTGCTGTGTAATTTTATCCATGCTGCATTGATGGTCATCTCAGGGGGGATAAACTTGAATAATACACTGGATCCCTTCTCTATACCATAAAAATCTACATTTTTAGTCTTTGAAAATGGGGGAAAAGTACTTGAATTTTTTTTGGGTTGTTTTGTATGAACCATGATAAATATAATCAAATCAAGCTGTTGTGGAACTTTCTGCAAATTAAAGGTAATTTTTTTATCTTTTGATTTCTGTTTAGAGATAGAAGTTTTGACTGAATCAAACTCGTCATTATACATTTTTTGTTGAAATTGCAGGTTGCCGCTCGTGGTTTGGATATTCCACATGTTCGTCATGTCGTGAACTTTGACCTTCCTAGTGATATTGAGGAGTATGTACACAGAATTGGTAGAACTGGTCGTGTAGGAAATCTTGGTAAGTTTAAGCATTTTTATCTTACTTTAGTCATTTTCCTCTGATTTGGCGGGCGGCGTCCACATGTTGTCCGCTCTCTAAGTCAGAGTTTTCATCCGATCTTTACCAAACTTGGTGAAAATATTTGTGGGCATAATATCTCGGCCAAGTTCGATAACCAGGCACTTCGGAATTATGGTCCTTGAATTATCCAAAATTGGTCAAATTAGCCTTGTCCGCTCTCTAAGTCAAAGAGTTTTCATCCGATCTTTACCAAACTTGGTGAAAATGTTTGTGGGCATAATATCTCGGCCAAGTTCCATAACCAGCCATATCGCTCAAGTCACTCGGGAGTTACCACCCTTTGATTTTAGAAATTACCTAAAATTTGTCTTGTTTTAACTCTGAACTCTTGACTTATGACGGGTGTATTTTGTGACAGTTTGCCACTCTTGTTAGTAATTATATTGAAGTTAGACTTGGCAGCTTGCTAAAGACCATCATGACAAGATGCTATAGTCCACGACATGTTGTTTGGCCCTATATTTATTTTGTAAACTTCTTTCTGTGCATACACCCATGATATACTACATTTCTCATACAACTGCTTTTCAGAAGTGTTACAGTTGAATAGGAATTTTAGTTACTAAGTGTTTTGCGCAATGAATTTGATGTTACAAATATCTGTTCCAGGATTGGCTACATCGTTCTTCAATGAGAAGAATAAGAACATCACTCGTGATTTGATGGACTTACTTGTTGAATCTAAGCAAGAGGTCCCATCCTGGATCGAGTCCACTGCCTATGACTCTCGTCCAACTGGTGGTGCTAGAAGAGGAGGACAAAGGAGGTAGCTATGTGTTGTTTTGTCTTGCGCTTGCAGTGAGCTCGATATATACTGAAGAGAAAAAGAAACGCCTCATCAAAAACTGGCGTTAATTTCGATACAAAGTTCAAATTTGGGGGGAAACGTCTGAAATGTACATGTACAAATTTAGCCTCGTCATTATCAGAAACTGGATAATCGTCAGAAAAACTCTAAAAATAACACATGTTAGTCGACATATATCCATATTTTTAGAGTTTTTCTGACGATTATCCAGTTTCTGATAATGACGAGGCTAAATTTGTAAGACCAAAACGCAAGACTAAGTCGCTAGACGTTCATCACTCATTGGTCAATATTATGTCTCATTTGACGTGTCAGAGACACGTTAACTTTTGCCGATAGGCCACGTTCAGGTAGACAGCGTGTAACGTCAGTACGGCAGGATAATTACATACGTTAACGCCATCTGCGTGACAGATTAGAGATGGCTGAATCCATGTCACGTTTAGTGGTAGGTAACCGTGGACGCCCTGTAAGTCGACGTACAGTCAGGAATTGGCTTAGAGATTTGGGAGTTAGCTGTAGCAGGCCCTTCTGTCCAGTTCTTACACGACGTCATCTTCGCCAACGTCTTATTTGGGATTGCAGTCGGCAATGGCAGGACGTAATGTTTAGTGATAGTCACGTTTCAACTTGTCGAAAGCCGACAGATGTATCCGTGTATACAGACTATGTCATGAACGCTACGCTCACAATTGCAATCTGCAACACAACCTGACGGCTTGTTAGCTTTCTCACGAATTTTGCATCATGGGTACATTGGTGTTTGTTACTAGAAAATCAGAAAATATAATTTAAGCTCTATTTGAAATTTTATGCCATGTGTTTTGGTTGTAAGGTCAGCTATAGTCTATAATTCTTTGGCCTGTTGATGTATTTGGAACTACATAACAAATGTAAAAGAAAGGTATTTTAAACAATATAGAATGCAATAACTGTTGGTTTATGAAATCTTAACTATTTCTGTATGATTTGTAGATTCAACACAACATTTGGAAGTCGTGACTATCGTCAACAGAACAAGGGAAATCCACAGCAAGGTTTCAAGAGTAATTATGGAGGGCAGCAATTCACTCCAATGCAGAATCAGTTTACCAACTACAACAGCAGCTATGGTGGAAGCTATGGGGGCTCCTATGGGGGTGGATCCAGTGGACCAGACTGGTGGGGCAACTGAAGGGTGTTGTTTTGTTAATCTGCATACAGCCACAAAATTCAGACTTGATGAAAATATATGCCACTTTTACATTTGCACCTCTATCGGTTACCCATGTGTGGGGATGTTCAGAGAATTGTTGGAAGTCTGTGACTGGAAGGACATGAATAATTAATGTCAACTTGTATTCATCGCATATGGTAGATTGTAACTCCTAGATGACCAAGATAGTGCTGTAACATGTAGAGTCAACCTCTCTTAAAGATTTTTAAAAACAATTTTATTTTGAAGACTTGAAATAATGTCTGCTGAACATGAGGATAACAGCTTGCTGTTGATATGAGGTGTTGATATTAATATCTCTATATTTGCTTATAGACTGGTCTATATGAAGATCTGTGATGTTCATTTAGGGGAGAATATCTTGCTGCAAACCTCTTGCATGTAGAAATTGGCAATTTCTTGGTGTGGATTGGTGTTTTTATGGTTACTGTATAATCTCCATTAAAAATGGCATTTTACTGTTTGTTGGGAATATTTTACATCAACTTGACTTCATGTGTCGGTTTTACTAGCAGATTGTTGGAACAATGATGCAGTTCTGATAAATGTGAAAGTTTCACTATGCTTGTGTACTGGTGTGATAATTGGCTTGAAAACTGAAGTATGGTTGATGTTGAATATGTCCACCTTGATTTGAATTGATGGGGAACAAAGTTATTTGTTTGAATTTACACATATTTTGTTCTGTTTCATACATATTGTGGAATAAGATTTTTTGACATATGACTTATTATAGTGCTTCAGCATTTTATCCAACTTGGTATGTTTTTGTGGGTTGGATTTTTTTCATGACAAAGGAACAGAAATAATTGAGCATTTCTAAAACTCCAGTTGACCATCTAAACTAGTCTTTACAAGATGTGGTGTTTTCTTGGGAGACACGATTTCCACACAAATGTTTGCCAATTTCTTAAAAAAGCTATTTTGAATCTTATAACTAGAAAAGAAACAACTAATGAATTCATTTTGCATTTGTATTCTGAAAAAAATGTTTGTGGAGGAAATATTCATTCATTTACAGAATTATTTATCTTTTTCTTACAGTAACTTCACTTTTATAGTGAGGTGCTTTTAGAAAGTGTTTTGGTATGAAAGGCTCTGTGTAATAAGGCTGGTTACATGTCACAATCCAATAATCTCCTCATATATTATTAACTTAGATAAGCTCACAAAGTCGGAGACAGTTTCAGTATTTTTAAGTCGGACAATACTGTGACCTCGGCCTTAGTTTCATTTAAAACGTTATTACTGTACTCTTGTATTAATTAATTTTTCCATGTACTACTTGATTTTACATGCATCATAAGTATAAGTATATTAGTCACATTAATTTGAAACATTCTTATATTCTTGCCATTATGTAAATGTTTCCATAAATATAATTTATTATGTTTGTTTGTGCTTCATGATTTCCTTCTAGTGTGAAACATGTGTTGAATTCTGTAGGATAACTGGTAACAATTGACTTGAATTAACTCCCTTTGATAAGATGTACATGAGTTTTTCTTATGGTTTTATTTTAATTGCTATCTTTCATGACTTTGTGTACTGTGTGTATATGGTCAAGTGCTTTTCTGCAATATGAACAAAATGATGGACCCTTAATATGACTCCTAAGTTACATATTTCCAAGTACTTCCCAGGGGTCATCCTGTGAACATTACCTTGTTAAACAATGACATTGTTGTTATGATTTGTCTGCATAGATATAATCTCAACTGGCATCATTGTCTATGTATAAATAGATTATCAACTAATTTAATTTATGGGAGAAGTGCAATTGAGACCAAACACTCATTCTGCAGTATTTCATTGTCTTTCATCATGGGACATTTTTCATTGTTGCCAGTTAAGCTATGTATGGTATAAAACTGCTGTATATGAATGCTGAAAACAGTTATATGTAGCACAGCAAAGCTATCTGTAAAAGTGTTTACCATGTTTGTAGTTTGTTACTGATTGCACAACATTGATCGTATTATGGACAAAAAAATTCAGTTTATACTAAGCCAAATGTAAGAATTAAAATTAGAGCCTGGAGGCTTACCATTGGTCAATATTTATTCTGAGTTTGGCAACAACCTCCATTCTTAAAGGTACCAATTTTAAGTACAAATTAAGCTAATGAGACTTTCCTCAACATACCCATTAATAGCTTCTATACTTGCTTAACTTAATTAATGCTCTTCTGAATCATGACAAATAACAGGTGTATTCATTTCGGGCATTTTTGTGCTAATTTTTTTCATAATCAAGTTTTATGTTATTATTCGATGTATTTTGACAGCAGTTTCTGTTATAAGTTTAATTGATAAATTATGGTATTAGAAGTCACTTTTTGAGCTCTAGATAGGTGTTGTAATCTTGACTTGATTTTTCACAGTTTTGTATTATTATTTTTTTATATTACTTTGTTCTGTGTAATCGTCTGTCTCATTATTTGTTTGTAATTTCCTTGCACCAAGTATCCATTTCCGTATGTAAAGTCGTTAAAGAAGTTTGTTATACAACAGTATTGTTGCTGATTAAATTTCTTGTTTGTTCTGTGTCGAGTACAGACTCTGTGTGTTTAAAAGCCTCAGCAAGAAACGACCCTGTTCTGGTTTTTATTCCTGAATATTTTTACTTAAGTAATGAACATTTGTGATATTTACTTGTTGATATGTTTCAGTCACTTTTTGGTAAAAGTATTGCATAGCAAGCTTCAAATATGTAAATTCTCAAGTTTAAAGCAGAATATTTTTTGGGGGAAATTTTCATTTCTGATGCTCGTGCCAAAGGATTATAATACTTGAGACTGCATTCATGAAATATTTGCTGCAGTGCACACAAGTAGTTATTAAGAAACTTGATGATGAGACAATTTGTTTGGATTTGTAGTTTCCAAAACAGAAAGCTAAACCTTGTCTTACTTGGCCAATTTAAATTAGTGAGCAAAATATGCTTGTATACAGTATAGTTTGCTCTCTGGAAGCATGATAAGATCTGATTTTTAATCTTGTGGCATGCTTGAAATTGGGTTTTCTAATGAATGTATTTGTAAAATGTACACATCTGCAAAGCTAAACAACGATCTATTTTTTGGCTGTGTATAAGTATTTGTTTTTTACACCACATTTGTGTAACTTTCTATCAGACAACTTTCTTTGAATTTATGAAATTGCCGTCTTTACAAATTTTACATGCAAAATAGTGAACAGCAGTACAATGTGAGTTTTTTCTTCTGACTATCTGAGATTTGTTTATATATGTATTTATATATTTCACTAACTGCCAATATGTTTGGATCTGTGAAGTTAATGATGCGCAGTTTTTTATCAGTAATGAGATCGTAAGTCACTAACGTAAGTAATATAACACGACTTTAGAGTATTAAATATTTACAGGATTATTTCTGTAAGTTTGATCAACTTTGAGGACATTAATCTAATGGACAGTTATGTCCTTTTTATATATAGATGTTGTCAGTTTATCTTCATAAATAATCTGTCAAAGTTTAAATGAACAATAAAAAACAGAAAAGTTGATAAGATGGTGGCTAGATATCCAACAGAACGGCTGTTGGATAGTTTTGTTCCCCCTTTTTCACTACGATTTGTAGGGATTTTGTGGAAAAGAATGGTGATGTCTTTCAAGTCGTTTAAAATGTGATTTATTCTAAAAGGACCATTTTTATTTCGTATCAGGGTCATTTGATTTAGTTATACTTTTTGTTGATTGTTTAACTCCACAGTTGGGGTCAGAATTCCATTTTTAGCCAGATTAAGTGGGGACATGTACGTGTGTGAGATTTAGGGTCCACCACTTACGAAAATATAAGATTTCGATATGATCTCACATTGATGAGAATTATTTATAATGCTGAGATTTTTATGCATTTATGTTGAAATGTGTTCATTTTATGGTGATTCAAAACCATTCATTTTAATATTCAGTATATTTTTTGTGATATTGCTGGGACTTAAAAGATTACAGGAAGGATCTAGTATTTTTAAGTGGAAGTGTGATATGAAGCGTGTATGTATTGGTTTAAAACCGGATAGTCTTCGTCTGTCTAGAATCATAATCCAATCTTTGTGTATTTTTAATGAGTGGTCAGGGGAGGGGCTACTGACCTATTTATAATAGGTAATATCTGTGATCATATTTAATGTGATGCGTAGAAAGTTATGTAAAAAAGTCAGGATGTGGTACGATATTAATAAGCCCCTGTTCAGTCCCTAATTATGAATGAGTGGAAGCCCTTTTCTGGTAGTTGTAGGGACACGTGTGGCTTATAAAACCATTCTTCGTTTGATCTCATTTTCGAAGGTGTGCCTTTATTAAGATCAGTGCTCATTTATTTGTTAAGTCTAGTCCATGTAACAGAAACCATGTTTATACATTTATTTTATTACTGTTTTTTGTATTAAAATTGTGATAAAGAGTTTTTATATATATGAAAAAACTGACAGTATTCTAATCATGGTGCCTATTGATATTGTGATGCCTAAACATATCATTTTGTTGTGTTCAGAATAAGTAGCGAATAACGTCTCTGGATTTGTGTTACAATAGGGAAATGTTCCGTATAAATACTGAACGTTGTCTTTGGGTCGGTGCAGTAATGGGGAATAATTATGCCAAAAATATAGTTTTTCATTGATCAGTTTATAGTCCGCTCTTGTTGTATTATATAGAACATTCCTTGTAATGGGTAGACTGCTAGATTCATTACCAGTGGGTTTGAATTCTGCCACAGCCAGATTCTTCCACGGTCTTACTAAAAGTACTGGTAGAAACCCAGGTAGCAGTCATCGCGAGTGATCAAAAAATCAGTAATAAGTAAATTTACACTAATGAAATGTATTGGCAGGCTTATGTCCTTTCAATCCCACTGGTCAAACATTTGTTTCATTAGCAGCATTTATTTAAATGACTGCTTTATTGAAATAAGGCTTGCATGAACCAACCTTTGTAGCTTTATTGAAATAAGGCTAGCATAACCAACCTTTGTATAATCTAATTGCAGTATTATTTTACTCTTAACTGTTGACACAGAATGCTGCTGTTTAAGTTAAAGTATATTAGAATTTGGCCTTGCCAGCTGTCAATGTTCTGATATTCCTGATGTGTTGTTAAAGAGATGTTATTTATTGAATATGACATCAGAATTGTCATTATTCTGATTCAAGATGCACCATGATTGTGCTGTGTCCATTTTTGTGTCCATTTTTATTAACAAATGAGCTGCAATGTACAATTGTGTGTATGTAGCATGTTGTAGTGATGGTACACACCATATGTGACCGACTGATCAGTCGACCTCTACAGTGCTGTGTGAACTTCTGCAAAACTGCTTCACAAGTTGGAACATTACAACACCAGCTTGCTCCTCCCACATATTGTATATTGCAGTTCATTTATTGAAAGACACATGACTATAATAATGACAGCCAAATTTTTTTTGTTTTCTGGATTTTTGAACATATGGTTTCTGTGAGGGACAATTTTATGTGTTATGATAAAGTCATAAAACTGGGCACACCTAATGATAAGGAATGGTCAATTTAACTGAATATTATTGTCTTTTGAAAATGTAAGTATTATATATTACAGCGTAATGACAAGGGTACCATATTCCACTTAGTTGTTATTGGCTTGAATATCTCATGAAATTATATTTTGTAATGCTGGAATGAAATGAGTGTTGCATTGTTTTCTTTTTGGTCACTTAGGTCAATTAATTTAATTAATTTTCTAAAATCAACTTGGCAAGTATTTGTCGAGTGATCATTCGAAAAATTGTAACATTCCATTTAAAGTCTGGAATTTGGAGCTATTTTAATTGTGGGGGAATATTTTCATTTTTCTGTTTCAAGTGTTTGTGGGCATCGAAATTTTTGCTTTTGAGTTCTAATAATTGCTGGTACATTAAATGCTGCTTGAATTTGGGAGGAACTAGAATATAAAGACAGATTTACCTAATATATAAGATGTTACAGTGCACTAGTTAATCCAGATAATTGAAATGTTTTTGTTGAACTGCTCATCAAATTGTATTTTGATTTTAAGTGCAACACTATTCTAACTGCATTCTTATATCCTGTGCATTTACAACAGTTCTGCACTGAATCACATGATACAAGAATCTGCAATTCTATATAGTTCATGGATCCAAACCAAGAAATTATTGGATGGCTTTTTTGAAATTGTCAAGAAAATCGTGTTTAAGCTGCCCTGCAAGTTTTGGTGAATTTTCATATCGTTTTCCAGTATTTTTTACTCTGGTCACAACAAGTTATTGTCACAACTTGTATGTTGAAATGCTGTTTATTTTTCAAAAAAAGCATATAAATGAATTGAAAGTTGTTCTTCCTAGAAGGTCAACTCGGATCTGTTACCGGGCAGCGTGTTAAGTTTTGTTAAAAGCCTTCATTAATCAGTAAAGTAAATATTATTATTGCAACAGATTTTTGATAAGGAAAAAAGTTGGCAGAAGTATTTTTATGAAATGATATATAAACTAGAAAAGGCACATTGTTATTCAATATTGACGGCAGTTTATCACATTGTTATATAATATTGACGGCAGTTTTTATCAAATTATCTTGTCTGAAAGGTGTAAAATGTATATAAAAAAATATTAATCAAATTTGCTTGATATCTGTTGAATAATGTGAAACAGAGTAGACATTGCTTGGTTAATATTTACTAAGTGGCGAAGTCTTGTCACGGCAAAGAACCACTTTGTTTGACTTTTGTGTAGTTATTGTATATGTGTATTGGGGTACAGTGATAGATTTCAATTGTACTTGAGTTGTGGCTTAGATAGGCCTTTCATTTTGTAAAACTTTTGCAGGATTGAAAATTGCTCTATAGTCAGACAAACAGCCAAATTTGCAGAGCTATGACTCAAAAATTTCTTGATAAAGATTTCATTTTACCTGTTTTCACTTGACCTAGTTTGTTTGGTGTATGGTAACTAAATACTACTATTTCAATGCTATGAACTTTGTATTTCTTGTGTTATGCAGCTTAACTTCATATATTAAGGCTGTATTTTGAATGATGTGCACAATTTATAAAATCTATTTTGCCTTTCAACTTATGATTACTTTGTTCAAATGTTCTTCACTTAATGTGTCATGAAAAAAGAATGTTTAAAGGAAGATTGACACTAAAATAAAGTCAGAATTCTTTTGTCTGATTTTTTTTTCAGATGTAAAATTTTATTGTGGTTGTATGCATTAAATCCAGAAAACAAAGTTGTGTTGTATTCACTTTGAATAAAATTGCCCTTTGAATTGAAGATGAGGATCCATCCATTCCAAAGTGAGGATGGTAAATGATGGGCGATTCCATTGTTCATTGTAACGTGGGAAAGTTCCACAGTGAGGATGGTAAATGATGGGCGATTCCATTGTTCATTGTAATGTGGGAAAGTTCCACAGTGAGGATGGTAAATGATGGGCAATTCCATTGTTCATTGTAATGTGGGAAAGTTCCACAGTGAGGAGGGTAAATGATGGGCCATTCCATTGTTCATTGTGACGTGGGAAAGTTCCACAGTGAGGATGGTAAATGATGGGCGATTCCATTGTTCATTGTGACGTGGGAAAGTTCCACAGTGAGGATGGTAAATGATGGGTGATTCCATTGTTCATTGTGACGTGGGAAAGTTCCACAGTGAGGAGGGTAAATGATGGGCGATTCCATTGTTCATTGTGACGTGGGAAAGTTCCACAGTGAGGAGGGTAAATGATGGGCGATTCCATTGTTCATTGTGACGTGGGAAAGTTCCACAGTGAGGAGGGTAAATGATGGGCGATTTCATTGTTCATTGTGACGTGGGAAAGTTCCACAGTGAGGATGGTAAATGATGGGCGATTCCATTGTTCATTGTGACGTGGGAAAGTTCCACAGTGAGGAGGGTAAATGATGGGCGATTCCATTGTTCATTGTGACGTGGGAAAGTTCCACAGTGAGGATGGTAAATGATGGGCGATTCCATTGTTCATTGTGATGTGGGAAAGTTCCACAGTGAGGAGGGTAAATGATGGGCGATTCCATTGTTCATTGTAACGTGGGAAAGTTCCACAGTGAGGATGGTAAATGATGGGCGATTCCATTGTGACGTGGGAAAGTTCCACAGTGAGGAGGGTAAATGATGGGCGATTCCATTGTTCATTGTGACGTGGGAAAGTTCCACAGTGAGGATGGTAAATGATGGGCGATTCCATTGTTCATTGTGACGTGTGAAAGTTCCACAGTGAGGAGGGTAAATGATGGGCGATTCCATTGTTCATTGTGACGTGTGAAAGTTCCACAGTGAGGATGGTAAATGATGGGCGATTCCATTGTTCATTGTGACGTGTGAAAGTTCCACAGTGAGGAGGGTAAATGATGGGCGATTCCATTGTTCATTGTAACGTGGGAAAGTTCCACAGTGAGGAGGGTAAATGATGGGCGATTCCATTGTGACGTGGGAAAGTTCCACAGTGAGGAGGGTAAATGATGGGCGATTCCATTGTTCATTGTGACGTGGGAAAGTTCCACAGTGAGGAGGGTAAATGATGGGGCATTCCATTGTTCATTGTGACGTGTGAAAGTTCCACAGTGAGGAGGGTAAATGATGGGCGATTTCATTGTTCATTGTGACGTGGGAAAGTTCCACAGTGAGGATGGTAAATGATGGGCGATTCCATTGTTCATTGTGACGTGGGAAAGTTCCACAGTGAGGAGGGTAAATGATGGGCAATTCCATTATTCATTGTGACGTGGGAAAGTTCCACAGTGAGGATGGTAAATGATGGGCGATTCCATTGTTCATTGTGACGTGGGAAAGTTCCACAGTGAGGAGGGTAAATGATGGGCGATTCCATTGTTCATTGTAACGTGGGAAAGTTCCACAGTGAGGATGGTAAATGATGGGCGATTCCATTGTGACGTGGGAAAGTTCCACAGTGAGGAGGGTAAATGATGGGCGATTCCATTGTTCATTGTGACGTGGGAAAGTTCCACAGTGAGGAGGGTAAATGATGGGCGATTCCATTGTTCATTGTGACGTGGGAATGTTCCACAGTGAGGAGGGTAAATGATGGGCGATTCCATTGTTCATTGTGACGTGGGAAAGTTCCACAGTGAGGAGGGTAAATGATGGGCGATTCCATTGTTCATTGTGACGTGGGAAAGTTCCACAGTGAGGATGGTAAATGATGGGTGATTCCATTGTTCATTGTGACGTGGGAAAGTTCCACAGTGAGGAGGGTAAATGATGGGCGATTCCATTGTTCATTGTGACGTGGGAAAGTTCCACAGTGAGGAGGGTAAATGATGGGCGATTCCATTGTTCATTTTGACGTGGGAAAGTTCCACAGTGAGGAGGGTAAATGATGGGCGATTCCATTGTTCATTGTGACGTGGGAAAGTTCCACAGTGAGGAGGGTAAATGATGGGCGATTCCATTGTTCATTGTGACGTGGGAAAGTTCCACAGTGAGGAGGGTAAATGATGGGCGATTCCATTGTTCATTGTAACGTGGGAAAGTTCCACAGTGCAATCTTATTTAAAGGGACGAAGTTGCTCCACAAAATGAGAGGTGGACGATGCCAATTTAGAATCAGTTGGGTAAGAGAGAGATGGATGATTCAATTTACTTTTGTACTTGTTGGGTGATTCCATTTTGTGAAAATACGTATATCGTACAGATTTTTCCATTTAACGAATAGAGATTTTGGGATTGTCCATTTTATCAAAAAGGGACTTGGTGATCCCATTTATTAGTAAGGTTACGAGCCAATTGCTATAGTAGGCGAAATCCCAGACACTCATTGGATGAGTCATCAAGAGTCTGTAATTCTGAACCGCCTAATTCTGCTACATACTCGCGAAGAAAGTAGTCCTCTCCTCGTCTTGGAAAAAATAGCAGTTAAGCGTTTGCAATATCAGCTGGAAAACATATTTGAGCTGACATCGCTTACGCAAAAGAAAGAACCCCAAAGATACTTTCTGTTGAAATATTGCAAATTACAGAAAAAATGTCGCTGTATCGTGTTAGAAGTGCATGGGAAATGCAATTTTCCGTCATCGTTCTGTTGAATATCGATGATTTACGAAAACTGTTCTAAATTGAATAAATTCACATACTTTTTGTTTTATTGTCGACTGTTAAATATTAGCAATTTAAATATTAATAATGACGGGTAAAAAAGTACAGCACAACAAAAACAAAATGATAAAATAATTATTTCCATGAGTTATGACGTAATCATTGATTTCCCATGAAGTTAACAAAATGGGGGCGTCCACAAAAACGGAGAAAATATGTGAACTATACTGTGCGCAGAAGAGATGTGTTTAACCAGTTGCATAGAAACAGAACTCTGTTGTAACGGTACTTCATTTTGCATTAATGATTTGTGTACAGAATGTGCAACTAGGTGACAGTTGTCAACTGCATAATCCTGGGACAGATTGTCGAGTTTGACATGATGATGATGCCAAAACAACAGATTTGCTACACTCCGCCATACAGGTAAATTTATGTATGACTCTGATCCTTTTTAACTCTTCCCGAGGTAGAATTGAGCAAAATTTATGAATATATTATTCTACATAACAATTTCAGTCTGCTATCATCTTGGATATCAGACTGCAGGCAAATGACATGTACCTACCTACGAGTTCTGACAAAATTCTGTTAAGTATTTTTAAGGAAAGTTTACTAGCTTATGCTATCAAGTTGTTTTCAAAATTATATCGCTTAAAATATAAAAAACTAGATTTTCCGGTCCGAATGTTTGTTTAGGCCAAGGCCAATTTGTGGGGTAAAAAACGAGGTTACTAGTTCCAATTTTAGTAAAACCTTGTTAACACCATAGAGGTCACATTTTTGACTAGTTTATATGAGACATGGTCAAAATGTTTGCCCTAATAAAATCTAGGTCGTTTGAAACTGGGTCAGAACCAATTATAGTAATTCGCGAACAATAACTAGATACAGGCTGTCGAGCGGTCCTTATTTTTCCTACTTTTTCCTTATCTTTTATTTCTTCCTACTTTTTGGTCCAAAATTCCTTAAATTTCCTACTTTTTGGGTTCAAATTGTGTACTTAACAGAGACCTTATATTAATAGTAAGAAAATGGTAGTATATTTGTAGGATCTTTTCAATTGGAAGTGCATAGAAGACTGGAATCATCTTGTGAGACTGTACAGACTTGGGGTGCAGACTGTGGGCCTGTGGCTGCTTATACTTAATGATCATGCCAAGGTGAAAGATGTATAAGAGTCAAAAGACTTGTCTATACAGTCTCATCAAGATGTATTCTAGTTGGCAATTTATGTCTGTTTGAAAGAAAGTCACTTGACAGTCTAAAGATAACCAGTTGTATAAATCTATTTATAGAATCTTATCTATATAAACTACTTATTATGTTACATATTAAGTGAAATTCGCACAAACCATAACTAGATAACCCGCTAGTGTAATACATCAAAAAAAGGTAAGAGGTGGCAGTTCTGGGCACTTTCAAGCCTGTTTCTAGTCTTATGATATTTATCTTGCCGAAAATGTATCGCAAATATTAACTAGATAGCTAGATAATGATCGCAATCATTTAGTGCTTAACACGAAACAATTCGCGAACGCTACATGCTAAATGGTGCAGTAATATGCCACCATACCAACAGTATATTGGCTAGACTCACAAAACTTTACAGGGATGTTCATCAGCATGTGTAGTTGTGCACCAGGAGTTTCTTCATGTTTGGCTCTGCCCAGTAAGTGCAAAATTATGGCCCTTGACTTATTGAATATATATATATATATAGCATACAGAGCATGCAGTATTGTGTAACAGTATATTAGCTAGACTCGCAAACCTTTACAGGAATGTTCACCAGCATGTGCAGTTGTGCACATTGGGTTTCCTGGGCTCTGCCCAGTAAGTGCAAAGTTATGGCCTTTGATTTATTGAAAATATAGCATACAGAGCATGCTATCTTGTCACACGTATCTCCAAAAGTATAGATCCCTGACTCACAAAAATTTACAGGAATGTTCACCAGCATGAATAGTTGTGCACCTATGGTTTCATGTATGTCAACGCCCAGTAAAAGCAAAGTTATGACCCTTGCCTTATCACCATAATCTGTAAATTTGTTCACTTGGTAATGTTGCTATACATTCACAAACTATGAGCAGAATAATAGGATTTGTTTGTGCAACAGAGGCTGAAAGTGGGGGCATCTGTGTGATATGGACACATGTCTAGTTTAATTCTGACTGGATTGCCATTCTCCCTTGAACTTAGATTAGACATAATTGATGTGTGTCTCTGCTTTATATCTATACTTTGGGAAACTTGTTACATAAATTATGGTATGTTGCAGGTAAAACAAGTGATGTATTGAAATGTGCTGATCAAAGTACTGAAAGCACATTAAGCATCGGACGAGTTGATACTAACAGAACTATGGAACTTTATATACGATCCATACAAACCCTTATAAAGGTAGACAGTGTTATTTTGATAAAAAAATTGATCGTCGTAAATTTCGGAATTTCGCACATTAATGTCTTCATACAGACATGTTCTTTCATTCTGCATCATTACTTTTCTTAGGAACCCCTTAAAACCATAAAAATATAAACTTAAAACAGGTATTTCCTATCTTGGCCTACGCGCCGAGTTAGAGCTATTTATATTCCTTGCCAATTTTTCGAAATGCATTTTGGGAATGTTTCGTGAGATCACAAGGTGAAGATCGCTACATAAACAATGCCTGGTCCGTCGATAACGGTAAATAGTTGGATTCAAATTATCATGCTGTGTGCGCATGCCCAGTACAGTCTTAAAAATAGATCGAGGATTCCGCTTGCGGGCCGGGGGTAAAATTTGTATTTAATTATCAATAGCCCATTGCCATCTTTCGGATTTTTGGCTGAAATCTGTCAGCTTATGTTGATTGTAAAGAAATTGCCTGTTTTCAGCGAATAAGTAAATTTTTCTATAAAATCGCACTATCTACCTTTAAGTGCTATTTAAAAACATTTGCGAGCAGGAATGAAGCACAAGGGAGGTACTAGTTGAATCCATTAAACAGGAATGGTGTGTGAATACATTCTAATAGAACCAGACCTTTCAATTAACACTTATTCGAAAACAATATCTTAAGTTTGTATTCACACTTCATTAGCACAAACTTGTTTTGATACCTTTATCCATCATAAAAGTATTATCATATTTTTAATATGTTGGTCGATTGCTGATAGTCTTTTAGTACTATGCCATGTATAAAATGCAATGTCGGATCACTATAACTGAGTCCTTCTGATACTCTCCATTTATCACAAAGCATAACTGTAGGTCTCTCGAACAGAGATAGGTCCAACACTCGAACATGTTTGTGGTCCCTAGCTACCATTTCATTCCTTTTTTTCCATATATAGGTTGAACAATACAGTACTTAGCACCTTTGATTGATCAGTTGAAATCCTTTTGTTTGTTGTACTAATTACTTGCCTGTTGTACTATAAACAAGAACTTATGTGATAAACAAATCACTTAATAGATCTATTAAATGAACACCAAATGGACTTTTGTTTATTATCTATTGAATTGCAGAGTAAATAAATTCTAAAACAACAATTAATCACTTTTATAAATTTCCGTGTGCCGAGTCCATCAAAGTCTCAAAATTGATATAAGTTCAACCCGAAATGTATTACCTTAACCATAATGCATAGTACACTCGTACCGGGAATGGTCAGTTGGTACATCTACATGAATACCATAGATGCCTTGAACAATAGATGGCTCAAACTAATTGCTAGATCCGATGGCAGTTTGAGGTTTCGAAGTTTTACCACATGTAAATTCTTTTTTTTGTATTTGAATGTATGTATCATATCAGAAAATATCACATCAGCATGTAATTTTATCGATTCATATAGTATTGTGTGATGCCTGTATCGTCTCATGCCCAACATGTAATACCCGTTGAAAGTGACAACAATGTTTGTTTTCGTTTCACAATCCGAGTTTGCCTGCTTGTCATCCAGTTAAAAACGCGGAATTGTTTACAATACGCTGAATAGGGTAGTGTCTGCATACTGTTCAGGTCTGGCATTTGCCAGATCATGAGTTTAGCCAAAAAGATATGCGTTTCCATAAAACCTATCTTCGTTTAGTTTCATCAGGTTGTATGCAGGTTTTCAGCATTTTTATGCCCCCACTCTGAAGGGGGGCACATAGATTTGCCCTTGTCCGTCTGTCCATCCGTCACAAAATCTTGTGTCACTCATATCTCCAAAAGCCAGAGTCATAAAACTTTGCAGGAATGTTCACCAGCCTTTGTAGTTGTGCACCTGGGGTTTCATGTATAGTTATGCCCAGTAAGTGCAAAGTTATGGTCCTTGACTTATCACCATAATCAGTACAGTTGTTCAATTGGTAATTTTGATTACCATTCACAAACTATGAGCAGAATAATAGCATTTCCTTTTGTGACAAAGGTTGCAAGAGGGGGCATCTGTGTCCTATGGACACATTTCTAGTTCTGTCATATACAGCTGCCGGTTGACCTAACCGGTACTGCCAACTACTCCACATGTGCAAGACATTATCGTAGCCAGTGTCACTGAAGAACATAGCCTGTCCAAACTCGGAATCGAAACCGAATCTGCTGGGCGATAGTCTAGCGATCTACCAACTGAGCTAGCCTGGCTGGCTTCTTGTCTTTGTACAATGCAAATTATATTAATGTCAGAAGTTGGTGGAAAAACTAACAGACTCACATGACAAGACGATCTTAATTCGTCCCATTGATATCTTAGCTATTGCTAGCGTCAGCATATTAATTTTGTAGTTGGCCTGACTTATACCACAGGTCAACAATAAAAATTACATAATTAAGCTAACATTTAATCTAACTTTAGTTTGAAGACTCTGCTCATAGTCATAGACATTGGGACCATTTCGTTCCGTGTCTTAGAACGCCATATGTATCGAGACGACAAAAGCGAACAATATCATCTTAGAAAAATGTTTTCCAAGTTTATATGAAATCCGTTATGGTAGTCAGTTTATGTATTCTTTCCATTCATCTCAGTTTAATAGTGAGAATTGCATCCCACGAGTGCTCAGCAAATAAATTCTCTTCTAGCGTGACCTTGAACTCTACCTTCAATCACGACATCTCGGCAATTCCCATACAGTGCAAAAATCAGACTATAGTCGATGTGATTTGATTGTTCTACCTTAGTTTATTTGTCCACAATAGAATGAATTGTTTTTAAAACATACAATAGAGATTAACAGTAACTTCAGCTATTATTTAACAATTTTCTATAGTATTCTGTGTACGGTAAAGTAATGGTCAGAAGCCCTACCTGCACTAACATCACCTGAAACCTCATTGTCACCCATAGCCCTACCTGCACTAACATCCCCTGAAACCTCATTGCCACCCATAGCCCTACCTTCACTAACATCCCCTGAAACCTCATTGTCACCCATAGCCCTACCTGCACTAACATCCCCTGAAACCTCATTGTCACCCATAGCCCTACCTGCACTAACATCCCCTGAATCCTCATTGTCACCCATAGCCCTACCTTCACTAACATCCCCTGAAACCTCATTGTCACCCATAGCCCTACCTGCACTGACATCCCCTGAATCCTCATTGTCACCCATAGCCCTACCTTCACTAACATCCCCTGAAACCTCATTGTCACCCATAGCCCTACCTGCACTAACATCCCCTGAAACATCATTGTCACCCATAGCCCTACCTGCACTAACATCCCCTGAAACCTCATTGTCACCCATAGCCCTACCTGCACTAACATCCCCTGAAACCTCATTGTCACCCATAGCCCTACCTGCACTAACATTCCCTGAAACCTCATTGTCACCCATAGCCCTACCTGCACTAACATCCCCTGAAACCTCATAGTCACCCATAGCCCTACCTGCACTAACATTCCCTGAAACCTCATTGTCGCCCATAGCCCTACCTTCACTAACCCCCCCAGAAACTTCATTGTCACCCATAGCCCTACCTTCACTAACACACCCAGAAACTTCATTGTCAACCATAGCCCTACCTTCACTAACACACCCAGAAACTTCATTGTCAACCATACCCCTACCTTCACTAACCCCCCCAGAAACTTCATTGCCACCCATAGCCCTACCTTCACTAACACACCCAGAAACTTCATTGCCACCCATAGCCCTACCTTCACTAACACACCCAGAAACTTCATTGCCACCCATAGCCCTACCTTCACTAACCCCCCCAGAAACTTCATTGCCACCCATAGCCCTACCTTTACTAACATCCCCAGAAACTTCATTGTCATCCATAGCCCTACCTTCACTAACATCCCCAGAAACTTCATTACCACCCATACCCCTACCTTCACTAACACCCCCAGAAACTTCATTGTCACCCATAGCCCTACCTTCACTAACACCCCCAGAAACTTCATTGTCACCCATAGCCCTACCTTCACTAACACCCCCAGAAACTTCATTGTCACCCATAGCCCTACCTTCACTAACACCCCCAGAAACTTCATTGTCACCCATAGCCCTACCTTCACTAACACCCCCAGAAACTTCATTGTCACCCATAGCCCTACCTTCACTAACATCCCCAGAAACTTCATTGTCACCCATAGCCCTACCTTCACTAACACCCCCAGAAACTTCATTGTCACCCATAGCCCTACCTTCACGAACATCCCCAGAAACTTCATTGCCACCCATAGCCCTACCTTCACTAACACCCCCAGAAACTTCATTGTCACCCATAGCCCTACCTTCACTAACACCCCCAGAAACTTCATTGTCACCCATAGCCCTACCTTCACTAACACCCCCAGAAACTTCATTGCCACCCATAGCCCTACCTTCACTAACACCCCCAGAAACTTCATTGTCACCCATAGCCCTACCTGCACTAACATCCCCAGAAACTTCATTGTCACCCATAGCCCTACCTTCACGAACATCCCCAGAAACTTCATTGCCACCCATAGCCCTACCTTCACTAACACCCCCAGAAACTTCATTGTCACCCATACCCCTACCTTCACTAACATCCCCAGAAACTTCATTGTCACCCATACCCCTACCTTCACGAACATCCCCAGAAACTTCATTGTCACCCATAGCCCTACCTTCACTAACACCCCCAGAAACTTCATTGTCACCCATAGCCCTACCTTCACGAACATCCCCAGAAACTTCATTGTCACCCATACTAACATCCCCAGCAACGTCATTGTCACCCATGGTTATTAGCTTGCCAAGGAAAAAGGGCTGGCCTGATCATATCGCTTGACATTTTACAGACTTATTGACAGAGGGACACACACAAGATAACTGTTGTGATAAACTAGTTCTACTGAATTTTCATTTAAAGCAGCATTAAAATTCAATAGAGAATTTGTTTCTTTAAAAAAAAAAGGTTAAACAATAATTTGATGTTTTCATTATTTTTAGGAAATTATCCTAAGATAGATTCTAGATCTACCGAAATGAAATACTAGTACAATGGCATGGCTGATTATAATTGTCCTTTAGATATATTTGTAAATATAAATTACTGATATTTAATAAGTTATTATTTTGATAGTTTATGAGCATAATAGTCATCAAAGATTGTGTATAAAAACTAATATCTAACCTAGAAATAAACTGTAGAATATTGGAAAAACAAATAGCTATCAGTTCTGTATTCGTGAATACCTCAAAACTTTTACCACAAGGCATGTGCATGTATGTAGAACAGTTTATAACCTTCATAATACCTTGTGTGACACCATAATCCACAAGGACAGTGTATGACAGTGCATGATTATCAATGATCTTGTGCACTTAGAACTGTTTCCCATTTAACAAATCGGTATTTAAATGCGTAAATTTAACTGCGAAACAGTTCTAAGTAATTAAACCTTACATAATCAACTTATCAAATCTGATAGTATTACATTATTATAACTAATGTAATCTAACATAAAAAGGGCATCATTTACAATATTTAACCTTATTTTTATTTTTTTTAATGCAGTTAGAACTTTTTTAAACCCTAATATATGAAAAGCGAAAAGGTTCTAACTGCCGATTGCAGTTAGAACCTTTTCGCTTTTAAAAAAAAAATCAAATTTCACTTAGAACCTTTGGACAAATTTTCATTTCACCTTTTTATAAACAAACCAGATCCAAGATATTTTGACATAAGATGCATATGGACATCAGTGTAACAAATATATAAAAAAGTGAGTTTTGGAAATAATGTCAGTTAGAACCTTTTCGCTTTCACCCCTCGATATATTTAAGCCATTACTGCAGTGCCATTGGTTGCATTATGAAGAACCATTTGCCACACTTGTCTTTATTAAAGCACTTGGCAAAGGCGATATCTTTAAAGGACCTTCTCTCCTCTAGCATAGGGCACATAATCACCCTCTGTTTTATAACTCACGCACAACTGATATTTTCTATATTTAGACAGGCGAGTTGACATTCGTCCACAGCCTTTCAGCAAGCCGCTTGCAACGACTCGCTCATGTTCTAAAAGTAAGACAGTAAACATGTGTAAATAAAGCTTAAGCGAGTGTGCATTGAATAAACAGCTTTCCCTGTCATAGCAATGGCGCTGTGACTATGAAAATTGCTAGGAAAACTAAATAAATCAAACGTAAGTGACTATCGTTTTGTCGGCATGCCAAAATTATTGCGATGCCTGTAAATGTGTTGTGATGTAAGGTCATGTAACCAGCTGTAGATGCGGAGTCTGCGTACATTTTGAAATGCGTCATCTCGTTACTTGGCATCTTGTTACTCAAATTCGCCATGCTATTTAATATGCATCAGTACAGTCCTCGATGAAAGAACGAAACACTACATTCTGTAAATTAAAAAGGACATGAAATAAAACTGATTAGCTAGATAGTCAACCCTCGACACGAAAGGCTATACATTTGATTGGTTTTAACTAACTTTTAACACTGGAAAATACCCATCTATTATAAACTCAGCAGTCACGTTATCATGCCAACCAACGAAATTTAGTATCAGAAACGAACGGTGATTTCGTTTACTGCAACTAAATCATTGGTTATATCAGAAAGGTTAAAAATGTCAAATATCAAAATAAACTGGGTAATACAGCAGCGTGTGAATGTAACGGTAGTGGAATCAAAGCGGAGTTGTGTAAGATGGCGCTACAAGTTTCACTAAATTGTGACCTAGCTGAGCCAGTACTAGAAAAGTTCAAGCCATCATGATTCATGGAAAACATGGCTGTCATTGGGTCAGGCTAGGTTTCCCTAAATATCTCTAAATGTAAAACTTACTGCTTATATAGCAAACACTTCAACAATCTCCCTGTTTGAAACTGCCCTTTAGATTTCAGACCCTAACTGAACTTGTCAATGCTATTTTGACTTGTTGTAAACACAAATGTCACCGAGTAGGGTAGTCTGTATGCTTGAGCTGTGAAGTTCGGATTAGTCATATAATGCCATCAAATTCCTCGTTTTCCTTAATAACCAACTATAACTCTGAGTAAATATCATATTTATTCATGTACATAGGAATGTAGAGGTAAAAGATTCATACATGTATTTTGTGACTAAGTAACTAAGTAAGCATTATACAGTAAAACAAAAATAAAGAAATAAATTATATGGCAGAAAATATCTGAACGTTTTTCTGTTCATGACTCTTAAAAACCCTGTAGTTTTCTATCGGGAAAATAATCCAGAAAATGAGTTTTTGAATATCGTTTTTTAATCATGGAACTTATATCAAAAGAAATGAAAGAAGGCCATGAAGAGCCTATATCGCTCACCTCAGTACACTGCCATTCTGAATGAATCAGGCGTATGTGCCAATATGTTGGAATAGGTTCAATAAAAACCCACTCAGCAGTTCAGGAGGAGATATTGTTCAAAGTTTCCACTATATACATATAAGCATCAAGGCAATGGCCCCAGGTGAAAGTTTCCACTATATACATATAAGCATCAAGGCAATGGCCCAAGGTGAAAGTTTCCACTATATACATATAAGCATCAAGGCAATGGCCCCAGGTGAAAGTTTCCACTATATACATATAAGCATCAAGGCAATGGCCCAAGGTGAAAGTTTCCACTATATACATATAAGCATCAAGGCAATGGCCCCAGGTGAAAGTTTCCACTATATACATATAAGCATCAAGGCAATGGCCCAAGGTGAAAGTTTCCACTATATACATATAAGCATCAAGGCAATGGCCCAAGGTGAAAGTTTCCACTATATACATATAAGCATTAAGGCAATGGCCCCAGGTGTCAGCCATGTTTTTTGACAGAACTTATTTATTTATACAATCTTGGAAGAGGACCACCCACCACATAACAAAACTACAGTTTATTGATTTTGAGCAAGAAAATTTTCGAAGTTTTGACTTTAACAAAGCATCACTTCCTGGCGACCACGTATTTTGACGGCCAACGAGTCACTGCTACACACCAAATACCAAACCTCTAAGCCTTACGGTTTTGGACAAGAAGATTTTCTAAGTTTTCGCTTTTAAAACCTATTTTTAGCTCCGGTGCCCTACTGACAGACTGGAACCATTTATAAATTTTGAAAGAGGACAAACTAAGGATCATTCCTGTGAAGTTTGGTCAAAATCCATTGAGAGGTTTAAGAAAATGTTGTTTATAGTTTCCACTATGTACACATAGGGAACAAGGCTCGCCCCCTGGCAGCCATATTTTTGACGGAACTGAATCATTTATGCAATCTTGTAAATCGACCACTAGACAATGCTACACACCAAATATCAAAGCTCTAGGCTTAGCTTAATTGCTTTGGACAAGAAGATTTTCAAAGTTTACACTATTTAAGCTCCTGTGACCTACTTATGCAACAGCCCGGAACAATTTATGCAACTTTGAAAGAGGCCCACCCCAAGGATCATTCCTGTGACAAAATCTATTAAGTGGTATAGGAAATGTTGATGTACGATGCACACCGCATGACGACAGACAACGGACATCCAATGATCCTAAAAGCTCACCTTGAGCAGAATGAAATTCAAATTCAGCAAAATGCCTGCTATTGGTCAATTGTTACTGATGAGCCAATGAAATTCTTCATTATTTGGAATGGGTTTGATTCTAAACACAGAATATTTTGTTTTTGGCCAATACTACTTGATAGGCAAATTTAATCAAGTTTCAATACTAAGTCAATATGTCCTGATTGTGTTTTAAAATCTCTTTCTTGCCCTCATATTTGCAAGCTAATTTGAAAGCAAGAATTCTTAGGAGCATTTAACAAAGTTTATCCCATCTCTTTGAAGTTTTCTTAAGTTTCCAAAACAAATGGATTTCAGGATAATATCACTGCGCAAAGAAGTCACAAACCACAAAAAACAAAACAATGACTAACAACAATCAAAGAAAGATACTGTAGGTTTGGTGCCTTAGATAGATACTGTAGGTTTGGTGCCTTAGATAGATACTGTAGGTTTGGTGCCTTAGAAAGATACTGTAGGTTTGGTGCCTTAGAAAGATACTGTAGGTTTGGTGCCTTAGAAAGATACTGTAGGTTTGGTGCCTTAGATAGATACTGTAGGTTTGGTGCCTTAGAAAGATACTGTAGGTTTGGTGCCTTAGAAAGATACTGTAGGTTTGGTGCCTTAGATAGATACTGTAGGTTTGGTGCCTTAGATAGATACTGTAGGTTTGGTGCCTTAGAAAGATACTGTAGGTTTGGTGCCTTAGAAAGATACTGTAGGTTTGGTGCCTTAGATAGATACTGTAGGTTTGGTGCCTTAGAAAGATACTGTAGGTTTGGTGCCTTAGAAAGATACTGTAGGTTTGGTGCCTTAGATAGATACTGTAGGTTTGGTGCCTTAGATAGATACTGTAGGTTTGGTGCCTTAGAAAGATACTGTAGGTTTGGTGCCTTAGATAGATACTGTAGGGTTGGTGCCTTAGAAAGATACTGTAGGTTTGGTGCCTTAGAAAGATACTGTAGGTTTGGTGCCTTAGAAAGATACTGTAGGTTTGGTGCCTTAGAAAGATACTGTAGGTTTGGTGCCTTAGAAAGATACTGTAGGTTTGGTGCCTTAGAAAGATACTGTAGGTTTGGTGCCTTAGAAAGATACTGTAGGTTTGGTGCCTTAGATAGATACTGTAGGGTTGGTGCCTTAGAAAGATACTGTAGGTTTGGTGCCTTAGAAAGATACTGTAGGTTTGGTGCCTTAGAAAGATACTGTAGGTTTGGTGCCTTAGAAAGATACTGTAGGTTTGGTGCCTTAGAAAGATACTGTAGGTTTGGTGCCTTAGAAAGATACTGTAGGTTTGGTGCCTTAGAAAGATACTGTAGGTTTGGTGCCTTAGAAAGATACTATAGGTTTGGTGCCTTAGAAAAGACCCAGAAAACACAAGTGGAAATTAAAGACAAAAAATTAAAGAAACAGGGTAAATTGCTAGTGGCACAATCCCTTTGAAATACAATAAGGACATTTTGTAACCTAAATAATTTGTCCCTAATTCAAGAATTTCAAAAAATCCATTGTCCCCTCAAACTATGACAAAATACCACTGCAGCAAACACCAAATGAAATATACATGAATGGCTTTAAGTTTAATGTTTAATCAACAAAAAGTTGTTCACATGAAATACCTAGCAAATGTCCAATGACAATTGTTGAATATAAAAAATATAACACACACCAAACTGATATAAAAGCACCCTTTTTGTGCAACATATTCTAGTGCAAGAACTTATAAGAAGAAGAAAATAACAAATAGCAATAGTTGCCCATTCAATTGAAATTCAAAATTAATGCACTTATGAAAATATTATATATCTTAAACACATGATATTGCCACTTCACTATTCACTAAATAAATAATCAACAGCAAGGATTCACAGTCATGAATCTCTATATAATATACACCAATGTCAAATGATTGAACACAAAATACTGCAATGGCATAACACACATGTATGTATTAGCCACATACAGATTAACATGTCTTAAAACAATATCAGCTTGGCATAAAAAAGCAAGATACCTCAGTGTGCACTTAGTTGTGCAAGAACAAAATTGACATTTAGCCTCAAACAAAGCCTTGAACATATCGCTTAATTCTGCTCATTCAATATAACCATAAAGTAATATAATAACAGTTATTATTCAATATTTAATACCACTTGTTATGTGTGTATGGTGTAATATTTAACAAAATGTATATATTGATGTACATGTATTATTTAAAAAATATCAACTGTATACTGTATTTAAATAAAACTTAAAGTGCAGTTCTTTTAAATGTTCACCACACCTTTCTACTAAGCCTCATTGTAGAATAGAACACAAATATATTTCCCTTAACTGTTCACTAAAACTTTAGCATTATAAAGCTCTAAAAAGAGACAAAAATGATAATATAAGGAAAATTTTGTTACATATACACTGGTATAAAAACAAGAATTTGTTACATATACATTGGTATAAAAACAAGAATTTGTTACATATACACTGGTATAAAAACAAGAATTTGTTACATATACACTGGTATAAAAACAAGAATTTGTTACATATACACTGGTATAAAAACAAGAATTTGTTACATATACACTGGTATAAACACAAGAATTTGTTACATATACACTGGTATAAAAACAAGAATTTGTTACATATACGCTGGTATAAAAACAAGAATTTGTTACATATACGCTGGTATAAAATATATGTGCCAATAAATTGGTATAGGTTCAATCGCAGGAGGGCCATGGTGGCCCTATATCGCTCACCTGATGACATTGCCATGTTGGTTCAAGAGAGTCCAAGAGGATTTTCAATGATTTGACATCGTGACCTTCTTTTTGACCCCACATGACCTAGTACCACACTGGACTTGCATTAGATTAAGACAAACATTCTGATCAAGTTTTATGTAGTTCCGGTAGAAAATGCAGCCTCCCGAGAATACACAAGGATTTTCTAACATTTGAACGTGTTACCTAGTTTTTGACTCCAGATGACCCATTTTCGAGCTTGGTCTAGATATCATTGAGACAAACATTCTGACTGTGTATCCCATAAATCAAGTAAATAAAGTAACATCTGGAGTGTTAACGTAGATTTTACTATAATTTTGTAGAATATTTGTATGCAGGTATATCAAAATTGGGTCAGTAGTTTAGGACAAAAAGAAGATTTTTGAAGTTTTCACTATATACATATATGAAGAGGGCTATGCTCCCTAACAGGCATGTTTTTTGACGATTACAAACCACTCGTTGTATTTTGTGTCACCCTAGTAATCTTTTGTTTACATTTGAGAAAACATAAGTGGACAATTAATTTCAATACGAACATCTTTTTAGGAGAAACTTTGTCAATCCCAAAAGCACAATAATAAATTTGAACACCCCCTCCCCCAAAAGAATTTTGAGCCCTAAAATGACCGTCAGGGTTTGAGAAGAGAAGTGGATATAAAATGCTAACGAAGATTTCATTTTTGCAGTCAATGATCAAACAGACATTTGTCTGTCCACAGGTCTTTTTTCACTCAAATCTTCCATTAGGATTTCAACGCTCTCTGGATCTTTCATTGCATCTTGGCGTAATAAATGACCTGCATTCTGTGAAGTTTGTGTCACTACCTTTGGAGCCCGTTTTTGTTCTGCTTCCTTGTCATTAGTGGTACTATTTTTACCACTGTCATTACTGGTGCCCTGCTTAGCTGCTGGAACTGTACCCGGCTGAACACTGGACTGACCCTCTTCCTGATTCTGGAATGTGACATGTTTTGCTTCTGGAAGTTGTTCCAAGTTTTTATCAGTGAAATTATTATTTGTGAGTAAAGGCCTATCTGGCTGCGTTTCTTCTTCCACCTCGAAAACCGTGTCATCAAGTCCGAAGGTAGGCGTCATCGGTATGTGCACTGGTAGACCTGAGGTCAGATCCAGAGTTAGCGCCCGACCAGATCTGAGATTTAGTCTTGTATCAGATGTACGACGAGTGGCTAAATCTGAATGGTCTTCATCCCATGATAAAGCTCTCTCAACTGGTCGATGGAATGTGCTTAATCTTGCATTCTTTTTGTACTTGTTTCTCAAGTGGCTGACGTAATTACGACGCTCATCTTTGACAAAATTCTTGTCATGGAAACGTAAACTAGTTTGCTGAAAAGACATACACACATAGTTTATCTTTCTAGCGTAAAAGATGTACCACATTAATCCAATTCACTTTACACAACTTTAGACTAAAAATATATCTAGGTATAAGATTTTATCATAGCAATTTTTATTGGATTATATGAACAGTTCTACAGAACATAAATATGTACGAATTGCACATTGACAAGACACATGAGCTTCACATCCAAGACTGCCATCCATTGTTGAACAGCATATTTCACAGTCCATTGATTTCCATTTGATAATGCGAGTTGAAAATTCAACAAACTTATGTTTTACCATATTTATAGAGAATAATAGGTTGGTGACATGGATGGAGAACATTTATCAGGCAAGATGGAGGAATTAATTGGGTGAGACGAAGGCGAAATAAACTTTCTCCATCCATTAAGTAAGGCCACGCCAAATTGAAATTTTGTTAAGCGTCAATAGTCTGGGAGCCAACTGCCATTTTTCCCCTTAACCTTGAATTGTTGTATTAAGTTTGTTTTACTGTTGATTTTGGTAGCCAAGGGTCTCTATTTTCAGAAACTGCTTGATGACATGTTGTCACCATTGAGCAATTTGAGAAATTCAAGATGGCGTCCAAGATGGCCGCCATTACATATAAATGACCATAACTCCCTACCTGTTCATCATAGGAAGGTGATTTTTGTCTCTATACCTAGGTTTTAGGGGTCAAGCTATCCATTAGAACTAAGTTTTATGTTAATATCGTATTACATAATGGTAATTTCCAAGATGGCTGCCAAGATGGCCGCCATTACCTATAAATGACAATAACTCCCTACCTATGGCTGATACCGGTCTGTCAGATATAATGTCCTCTGTGTTTGGCGGTGTGTTGAAAATGCTCACTGGAAAAAAGTTTCCCCAGAACGTCAGAGCATTACGAATGGTAGCTGAAGAGGCACTTCGCGGAATCATTCAGGATAAACCACTATATTGCAGTGGTGACCTCATGCAAATTCTCGAAACCGAAGCCAGCAAGAGTCAAACTACCAAACTTTGGGTCGATGTCTTGATTAAACCTGTCCTGCTCACCATGATGTTCGTACGGGCTGAGCGCGAAGGTGACCTGACAACCTACAAGCAAATGCTACCATACTTCTTTGCTGCGGGGCATGTAAACTATGCGAGATATGGGTTGTGCTACCTTCGTGAGATGGAACGGCTACCACAAGAGGTGTTGTCACACTTTATGAAGGGTGAGCATGTTATGCACCATTCTGCTGGCTTATGGAATGGCATCTGGAGCGATATGATGATTGAGACGACCTTCATGCGGTATGGGCATGCTCCTGGGGGGATAGTTGGCATCACGCTTAAGCCAGAAACGCTGAAGGTATGGGCCCTTAGTTTGCATGCATGCAGCAGGTTGGAATCTGATCTGGATGACATGACGGATGAGGACTATCAAAGTAAGGTGGTGACAACACACAAAGAAGAGGCAAAAGCCAGGATTGCTGAAGACAAGAAAGACCGAGATGGAATCAGACAAAAACTCGACACTTGCATTAATCCTTTAGATTCTGCGGCACACCCCAGTGGTATAGTCAATATAGTTAGCGGCCAGATTGGTTCAACTGAAGTCAATGTCCACAATGCTGTCACAATCGGGACTGAACAAATGACAGTTTTCGAAAGTCGGTTACCGCAGGGATTTTATGAAACCATCACGAAAAAGGTTGTTACTATGGATCATGCAAGGAAGCATGTGAAGGTCGGAGCTGTGAAAGTATTTGATACCAATTTGATTTACGCAAGGGTGATTGGCCTACAGGTGAGTGGGCGGGACATTGACATTAAGGATGTGCTTGGTCATGAACTTGCGCCAGTTCCAACGTCCATGTTTGATGATACTGGAGATATGAGGATTGCGAAATCTAAATCGACCTTGAAGAAAATTCTCCAAGTTGAGGTGTCTGATAGAGTTGCTGGTGGTGCAAATGTTAGTGTACTCGATGGCTCAGCAATACTTTGGGTTGTTCCTTGGCCTGCTGATGGGTCTGTGAAAGACTATATAGCGAACTTCAAATATGCCATAGGAAAAAGGACGTGTATCTGATATTTGACAGATATTATGATTACAGCACGAAGAGTGTTACCAGAGGATCTAGGGCAACTGGTGTCAGTAGGGCTCATCATTTGCAAGTCAACAGTAAACTTCCAGCGCAGAAGATTCTACTAACCTCTTCCAAAAACAAGAAGCAACTGATGCAACTGATAGTTGATGATTTTGTCCAGGATAAGAAGTTTCATGAGGACAACACACAACATCACAAGTTAGTGGTAACAGGAGCAGATCCGGTGCCAATCGAAATCAGTGAAGGTGGAGTTGTCATCTCACGGGCAGATCTGTCAACTTCACACGAAGAAGCAGATAACGTCATTGTCCAACAGGTCTTGAGTTGTGCCGCGGAAAATGCAGAAAGCAAAATCACTGTTGTTGCCGATGACACTGACGTCTTTGTACTGTTGCTGCATTATCATCACATGGCAAATCTCAAGAATGTTGTATTGATGGAGTCCCCCATCAAAGGAAGGGCGGTGCTTGATATAGGCAAAACTGTGCAGAAGCATTGTCAGATAGTCGAAGGAATACTCCCGGCACATACACTTTCTGGCTGTGACACCGTCGCCTCCTATTTTAAAATTGGAAAGGCTACTGTACTCAAAATACTTCGATCGGGACACTCACTTAACTTGTTGGGTGCACCAGGGCATTCTATGGAATCTGTTATTCAACAGGCTACCTCCTTCATTTCCGCGTGCTATGGACAAACAGACTGTAGTACAATGTCAGAGACAAGGTTAAAGGTATGGCTGTCACAAACAGGCAAAGGGTCATCAACACCGAAGTTGTGTACCTTGCCACCAACAACTGAGGCATTCAAAGAGAATGTTAAAAGAGCTCACTATCAGGCTTTGGTATGGCGGTCACTGGAAGAGCAGAATCCACCCGAGTTGGACTCAACGGAATATGGTTGGGTAAAGGATGACCAAAACAAGTTCCTTCAACCAGTCACCCTACCTGATGAAGTCGAACTAGCCCCACAGATGGTACTACGTCTAATAAAATGTGGATGCCACAGTACTACTCCATGCAGTTCACGTGCTTGTAGTTGCAACTCTGCAAACATGAAATGCACAATATTTTGCGCCTGCTATAATCAGGGTTGCTGTAACCTGACATCATAGCTGATTGCATGTCTTTGTGATGCACATGGGCAACACAATGTACAACAGTGTAGATTATTTGGTAAAGTGGTAGCCATCCTTAATTATGAATTGTATAATATGCTGTTGGTAGTCTGTGAGAATTCAGATTTACAATTAAAGAACATTTGTTATAATATAACACCTGTGGTCGTTTACCTTTTCATATTTTCCACCAAGATTGAATAGTATAGAAGATATACCAGTGCTTGTAAACTGGCAGCCATCTTGGATTTGTAGATGACATCATCAGTATATGAACTTTGATCTGATACAGATAGATGTGTCTCCAAAATACTCAGGGATAGACACCTTCACGACTAATTTGGAGTAAATAGTATATATGCCAGTTTTAGTGTTACGGCGGCCATCTTGGCAGCCATCTTGGAAATTACTATTATGTAATACGATATTAACATAATACTTAGTTCTAATGGATAGCTTGACCCCTAAAACCTAGGTATAGAGACAAAAATCACCTTCCTATGATGAACAGGTAGGGAGCTATGGTCATTTATATGTAATGGCGGCCATCTTGGACGCCATCTTGAATTTCTCAAATTGCTCAAAGGTGACAACATGTCATCAAGCAGTTTCTGAAAATAGAGACCCTTGGCTACCAAAATCAACAGTAAAAAAAACTTAATACAACAATGCAGGGTCAACCATCTCTGCCCCCGGACTACAACCTTAGTTCGTGAAACCTTGCTATTTATTCAAAAAAACAAACAAACTCATAATGAAAAAACAAATATCCTCAGATAATAAGCTATGCATAATTTTAGATATTTTAATTAAAGAAACATCCTAAAAACAAAACAAAATGGTTTGTTTCAAAACTAGATCTATACATGATTCTGTTTGATTGCGGTATTGATAAAATGTTAAATAATAATCACATTGTTGTGGGATCTCAACTAAAATTGCCGTTGTCGAATCATGAACATCGAAAATATTAGAATTTTTAGCTTAGAAAAAATGTTGTTTTTGGCACGAAGAGGGCAAAACCTAGGCGCACGCGGTTGCTTAACAAAATTCCAATTTGGCATGGCATAAGGGGAAATACCTTAAATTTCAAATAATAGCAAGTTACATCCCCTAAATTGTGAAGTAATTTATCTTGTGACGTGTTGAACATCTTGTGACATATTGAGTATTATTATGGTAAGCACCTAACGTCAAAACAAATAGTTCCCTTGACTCTGATACATTTTCAATAGCAATATGTATCTATCTGCCTTTTGGGGCATCTGATGAGCATTAATCAATTACATTATCTAAGAATCTACAATTTAGTAAGAGTCATAAACATTATAATTAATTCATTCCCATTTTCCCATGGTTGTTTACAAATGACAAGAAATGTCAAGTGCCGCAGAACATGTGAACACAGAAATGATATTTAAATTTACTACATAAATATTATATTAAAGTTCTAGACATTTAAAACTGTACTAGAAAATAAAGAATTCATCTGTGCATTCAGTCTATCAGTGTCATTTAAGATTGCAAAGGAATTTCAGGCACAAATGGTTGAAACCAGACAGGGATTCTAATATTGAGAAGATGGGTGGGGTACGTACTGCTATTGCTACTGATACGCTATTTTCGTGAGAAACTCGACCACACGGTCATCCCTGACGAGTTCAAACGAAGATGGACTCAAATTTCCTACATGATGTTGTCCAGATGGTGTGAACAGTCCACAATAATTGTTTACTACAACTTACAGTAAGCACTTGCAGACGGAGTTTGTCTAACAACAGAATAATTAAGCACCGTTTGAATGAAAACAGAACAATTTGGGGGAATTGCATGTATTACACAAAAATATGAAAAGTATGATAGTAAAAATCTATTGTTTGAGTAAGTCAGGAAAAAAGATAACATCGCGATACTTGACTAAAATAATAGTTTGGCTAGTCACGAGGTCATGTGTCGTGAGATAATAGTTTGGCTAGTCACGAGGTCATGTGTCGTGAGATAGTAGTTTGGCTAGTCACGAGGTCATGTGTCGTGAGATAATAGTTTGGCTAGTCACGAGGTCATGTGTCGTGAGATAATAGTCATATGACCTGATAAAGCAAAGAATATCAGGCACCCTGTTATGGGGTCGAAATTACTGCAAGTGACAGGTTAAGTTCTAATTCCTGAATTATGCAAACATCCCTGTTTTGCCTAATCAATGGGTCAGTGGAGCATATAGGGGACTTAAGACAGAACATTCCTGTTTTGCCTAATCAATGAGTCAGTAGAGCATATAGGGGACTTAAGACAGAACATTCCTGTTTTGCCAAATCAATGAGTCAGTGGAGCATATAGGGGACTTAAGACAGAACATCCCTGTTTTGCCTAATCAATGGGTCAGTGGAGCATATAGGGGACTTAAGACAGAACATTCCTGTTTTGCCTAATCAATGAGTCAGTAGAGCATATTAGGGACTTAAGACAGAACATTCCTGTTTTGCCTAATCAATGGGTCAGTGGAGCATATAGGGGACTTAAGACAGAACATTCCTGTTTTGCCTAATCAATGAGTCAGTGGAGCATATAAGGGACTTAAGACAGAACATTCCTGTTTTGCCTAATCAATGGGTCAGTGGAGCATATAGGGGACTTAAGACAGAACATTCCTGTTTTGCCTAATCAATGAGTCAGTGGAGCATATAGGGGACTTAAGACAGAACATTCCTGTTTTGCCTAATCAATGAGTCAGTAGAGCATATAGGGGACTTAAGACAGAACATTCCTGTTTTGCCTAATCAATGAGTCAGTAGAGCTTATAGGGGACTTAAGACAGAACATTCCTGTTTTGCCTAATCAATGAGTCAGTAGAGCATATAGGGGACTTAAGACAGAACATTCCTGTTTTGCCAAATCGGTGGGTCAGTGGAGCATATAGGGGACTTAAGACAGAACATTCCTGTTTTGCCTAATCAATGGGTCAGTGGAGCATATAGGGGACTTAAGACAGAACATTCCTGTTTTGCCTAATCAATGGGTCAGTGGAGCATATAGGGGACTTAAGACAGAACATTCCTGTTTTGCCAAATCGATGGGTCAGTGGAGCATATAGGGGACTTAAGACAGAACATTCCTGTTTTGCCTAATCAATGGGTCAGTGGAGCATATAGGGGACTTAAGACAGAACATTCCTGTTTTGCCTAATCAATGGGTCAGTGGAGCATATAGGGGACTTAAGACAGAACATTCCTGTTTTGCCAAATCGATGGGTCAGTGGAGCATATAGGGGACTTAAGACAGAACATTCCTGTTTTGCCTAATCAATGGGTCAGTGGAGCATATAGGGGACTTAAGACAGAACATTCCTGTTTTGCCTAATCAATGGGTCAGTGGAGCATATAGGGGACTTAAGACAGAACATTCCTGTTTTGCCTAATCAATGGGTCAGTGGAGCATATAGGGGACTTAAGACAGAACATTCCTGTTTTGCCTAATCAATGGGTCAGTGGAGCATATAGGGGACTTAAGACAGAACATTCCTGTTTTGCCTAATCAATGGGTCAGTGGAGCATATAGGGGACTTAAGACAGAACATTCCTGTTTTGCCAAATCGATGGGTCAGTGGAGCATATAGGGGACTTAAGACAGAACATTCCTGTTTTGCCTAATCAATGGGTCAGTGGAGCATATAGGGGACTTAAGACAGAACATTCCTGTTTTGCCTAATCAATGGGTCAGTGGAGCATATAGGGGACTTAAGACAGAACATTCCTGTTTTGCCTAATCAATGGGTCAGTGGAGCATATAGGGGACTTAAGACAGAACATTCCTGTTTTGCCTAATCAATGGGTCAGTGGAGCATATAGGGGACTTAAGACAGAACATTCCTGTTTTGCCTAATCAATGGGTCAGTGGAGCATATAGGGGACTTAAGACAGAACATTCCTGTTTTGCCAAATCGATGGGTCAGTGGAGCATATAGGGGACTTAAGACAGAACATTCCTGTTTTGCCTAATCAATGGGTCAGTGGAGCATATAGGGGACTTAAGACAGAACATTCCTGTTTTGCCTAATCAATGGGTCAGTGGAGCATATAGGGGACTTAAGACAGAACATTCCTGTTTTGCCTAATCAATGGGTCAGTGGAGCATATAGGGGACTTAAGACAGAACATTCCTGTTTTGCCTAATCAATGGGTCAGTGGAGCATATAGGGGACTTAAGACAGAACATTCCTGTTTTGCCAAATCGATGGGTCAGTGGAGCATATAGGGGACTTAAGACAGAACATTCCTGTTTTGCCTAATCAATGGGTCAGTGGAGCATATAGGGGACTTAAGACAGAACATTCCTGTTTTGCCTAATCAATGGGTCAGTGGAGCATATAGGGGACTTAAGACAGAACATTCCTGTTTTGCCTAATCAATGGGTCAGTGGAGCATATAGGGGACTTAAGACAGAACATTCCTGTTTTGCCAAATCAATGGGTCAGTGGAGCATATAGGGGACTTAAGACAGAACATTCCTGACTGGCATGATTTAGACACACCCATTTAAACCACCACATAGAAAATAAGAGTTGCCAGAATGTACAGTTTGTCTTGATCCACCATATGCTCCCACTGTCCCCAGTGAGGTCAAACAGTGAAAGGTATCAAATTATGAGAGAAACAGATATAAGTATATAAATCAAATCACGAAAAATAAAAAAGCTACCCGGTCCAGTATATAAGATACACATTGGTGAGTAGGTGCATTGGTGGGTGTTACTTAATACTAGCAGCATCACAACATAAACATGTAATCTAGTTCCAGGGGTGAATTAAGGAGCAGATACACTTGTTTCCCTTTCACCTCTTGATGTGGACTACAGTCCAAGGTCAAGCATTATTTTTCCAAGGTTGTTTACATGGAAGTATATTCACACATGCATCTGAGTGTTATATCACATACACACTTATATAGAGGAAATCGGTGATGTGAAGCTTGCCAGACTTACACCCTGCTTGAATGGGTATAGCTTTGATTAAATTACAAGTAGGCCTTAGGATATAAATTATGTGTATGTTGTGATGATTCTATTTAACATTTTAGTTAGCATTTTAATACAAAATAAACCCTATATTAGTGTCTACAGCCAGTGACATAATATGGACAGCTCATTTGTGGTTTTACAAATATAGATCATTTCATACTTTTTTCATGCTATTCATTTGAACACCAAATTCCCTAAAAAATCAGTTAGGGCCAATAACTTGATCAGTCTGCAAACAACCGTGTTTTTAGACATGACTTTATCAGCTTTATCTTATCAATTATCAAACAAGGGCTCTCATAACACTATCCCAAATCATCCAAGCAATTCATTATTCTCTGAAGTTGGCTAAAGCATTACATGTAATATTAACCTTACATGTAAATTCTCCCGATTTGCGCGGGAGACTCCCGGATTTGACAGCCAACTCACACTCTCCCGGGCCGGGAGCCACAATCTCCCGATTTTCGAAGTAAACATCGTAAATTTTTGTTATGGGGTATTTTTTAGTTCATTCCCAACTGGTTTGCTGAAATAACTTGTCAAATTGATAACCGAAAGTGTAAAATCGGTATATTAGTTTGAAAATCGTATATACCACGTTTTGGGGGTTATATAGCTCTAAAACGTAGAATCAAGCCCTTGGTGACACTGATCAAAATACGATGCGACCCTCACTTGTCATGGTGTTTATTCAAATTTCACATGTTTCTATTGTATTCAGATATGACAATTGGCAATAAAATTGTTAATTGGCAACTCTATTAAAAGGATGACCCTCAGATTACAAGTTAATATGCAGAATATTGCTATTTAAACAGCTTATGATACTGATGAAGACATAACTTTACAGCTAAACCAATTCTTTCAGCATATATTTACAGCTAAACCAATTCTTTCAGCATATATTTACAGCTAAACCAATTCTTTCAGCATATATTTACAGCTAAACCAATTCTTTCAGCATATATTTACAGCTAAACCAATTCTTTCAGCATAACTTTACAGCTAAACCAATTCTTTCAGCATAACTTTACAGCTAAACCAATTCTTTCAGCATAACTTTACAGCTAAACCAATTCTTTCAGCATAACTTTACCACTAATATCAGCATAATTGTTTAACATTAACCAATGTCCACATTATGTCACAGCAAATACTGGCATACAATCCAACCATACATTTACCATCTCTATAGGAATACAGTGTACATACCTTCTCAAACTAAAACATAAAGCAGACCAAAAATAAAATACTGAACTATGTAAGCAACAAGAAAATAATCATAATGGGCAATAATAGTAACTTTCACAAAGTGATGTGCTTGGTAAGAAGTAATGAAAGCAGATTTTCACACAAATTTGGCTATGAAAATACAAGGTTCTCACAAATTACCGGACACATATTCCCCGATTTTTCCCTGACATTGAGCAATTCACCCAGACAATTTTATTACATATTTTACATAAACAAATACAGTAGACATTGTATTAAGAGACCACCCAAGGGATGGCCAAAAAGTGGTCGTTTAATAAAGTGGTCTCTTAATAGATACCAACAAATTTAACGAAAGTTAAGTACAAATGAATGTCCAACTGAACAAACAGAAGTATAAATACCATCCTCTTTCCATTCAAATGTATCTATGGTGTGAAACAAAGCTCGTAAATTTAAACCACTCTATCAGCTAACTAGAACATTAAGTATGGACAAGTGCCTAATTCTTAAATTCCACTTCAGATATCCAATGTGACAAGGTTCATGTACTTTGAATAGTGTAGTTGCCTCGTGCTTAAAATTCAAGAATTTTCTTATCACACATGGGAATTTTTCTTACTAACGCGAATGTAAAAGGCGAAACACAGACACACACATTTACACGGGTAAATAATAATTTTCAGTCTATAAATACAGTGTACTCATCACAGTAAAGCGAATCTGCAAATGGCGTGACGTCTTGAATTAAGTGACGAAGTTTTGACAGCTATTAACTGGAATAATTCTAAAACTGTTCTACATGCGTATTAAAACAGGCTGATAGTAATAAACTTTTTTTTTCCATAAGGCAATGATTTTATGGGGACTTTAAAATGGATTACATACTAAACAAAGTGAGCGTTTACACATTTGAACCAAGAGTTAAATTATGCGATGTGGTTTTGTCTGATGTTTTCATTCTCTCAGTGAGTATAAAGAAGTTTGTTGGCACGACGATCTTTCAAGTAAAGATAAAAGCGGGCGAGTCGGCACACAAATGACATCTCCCATATTTCTTCTCGGGACATCGTAATGTAAAAACTCGGTGACATCAAGCAACGTAAGTCCCTTAGCAACGACGTAACATGAACTTGGTTCTCGTAGAAATTATTATCGTTATGCTGTGTAATCCATTTACATTTAAAACTCGCGCTCAAACGGACACATATATGCAACGATTTTTACATGACGTTTTATAACTGTGTAACCGAGTAATTACCTGGTCGAATTAATCACGCCTAATTGTTTATTCAATTGTTTATAAAGGACAATGCGCGAATGCAGTTGGTTAAATAATCCATTAAACGACCGCATGCACTTAATCCCATTGGACATTTCACACCTTATTCACATCTATTTTACCTGTCGGGACTGGTTTAATGCGGTCGCTGGTCGCGTTATAGAAAAGTTGTTTAATAGATACTATTTAAATAGTAAAAACGCTCCGGCTCAAGTAACTGTTTATAGGAACACTGTTTCAAACAGTAGGCTACATCTATGTCTGTAGCCAGCTTTTACTACTGACTACCGAAACCAACTGTGATTGGTTGTTTCTGATCTCTTTTTAACCAATCACAAGGCTTCATTCAAATTTAGTTTTTTAACCTCCAAATATGGTCCAAATGGTTTAAATGATATTGACAGTTTGACATACAGTGAGCAATGTTTATATGTACAATTACAAAGCAAACGACATACAACACAAGGAAATGTGAGCTGTTACATCATACACAACTCTATAAAGCCACATAATAAAATTTATAATAAGTAAGTAATAATCAGTCAGTCTTCACTCTGGTAAAAAACAGAGACTTACAATAAACAAAGAACTAATTAAGTTTTTTGTCTGGTAAATATTGCCCAAAATGCACTCCATTTCAAATTTGACCCATTAAAATCTGACATGAAAAGAAAATGAGGCTCAACAGTCTTTTTAGTATACAAGTGGTTTCACTTCATGAAAATATGAAGAAATAAGAAAATAAATATAACTTTCCATTATCGGGTTATTATTAAAGGCTAAAAAAAATTCAGAGAAGATAAAGGGCCATAACTTTTTTTGGAATGGTAAAAAATTATAAAATTTCATCCACATTATTAAATAGATTGAATCAACAACTTCATTTGCCACATACATTGTGCCCATTAGGGTTTGAAATCCTTAATACATAACTAGATGTGACCATAGAACATCGAAGCCCTGGCTAAGGGCTTTTCAAGAGTTATTCAAAAACCAAGCTAAAAACTCCTCCAAAAATTGGTGGAATGTAATAAAACTTGACCTGTATTTTATATCATCCATCCTTTCAGGAGTTATTGACCATAAACCATTGATCAGAAGCACGGATGAACAGGGGCAACAATCAATACCCCTTTGCCTCAAATGGATACAGCATAAAACATAATTCAGTATAATTAGGGGATAAAATTAGATACCCCATTTGATATTCTACCCCTTATCATGCAAGTACATGTGAACTTACATTACTGGATGTTGCGAGTGCATGGCGGAATAATTTTTGTAGGTCAACTCCTTCTGGAGTCTCAGCACTGCGTAGTGATCGCTGAGAAGCCAACCGGCCACGTCTAGACTGAATCCTCTCTGTAAAATAACACAATTTCTTTTATCTCCATTACAAAACCAATTATCTAATTTAAGGATGAATCACATACTTTGATAATAACAATATATTAAGTTACCATAACAACTAAAATATGGGATACTTCAGTCACTTTTAGCGAAATATCAATTATTCTGAAAACCCCAATAGTAACACGAGACATAAACATCAATATTCATACAATAAAACACTTCCCCCATCCATCCTAAATTTACGTGTGGATGATAATCTTAAATTTACCAGAAGGCCAAGATGGCCCTAGAACGCTCACCTGAGTCTCCAAGTGTAAGCTAGAAATCAAGTGACCCCCCAGCAACTTCAATTTTGACCCCAGGGACACGATCAATCTTCATAGAGAATGAATAGACAACGAGACATATCAAATATCTAAGCTCTATGCCTAGAGTTTTATCCATATACAAGGATTGCTCAGAATTTATTGAGACACAGTCACTTGTACACAATTTTCGCAACGGTTTTGCTTCAAATTTGGTACAAGCATGCAGAAATGATTGAGACACAGTCACTTGTACACAATTTGGTACAAGCATGCAGAAACCTCATAATTCAGAAGAAGAAAGTAATAGTGAGGATTGTGACAAAGTTGTTTTTACATATTTGTAGAAATTGTTATGGGTATAGGCACCCGAAGCACCCAGTAAAAAGTGATTGTTAGAAATATAACCTCTATGTACAGTTGTAATGAAAATCTAAAAATAGCTGGAAAACACCATGATCATTAATGCCATTAAGATGTTGTGAGTCTGGCTTCATTCTGTGAAATTCTTGTGAGATTCCATATAAAAACAAATAGGTACATTGTGTTCAATGGAAGCTGTTGAAAAATAAATTGTAGGTGCCATCACAAATTCATAGATTAAGGCGCAGTAGCGGACATTCATTTGTGTTCAGTTGTGATAGACGACAACGAAATTAAGAAAATGTTAAAACAAGAGGGCCATGATGGCCCTTATATCGCTCAACTGAATACACTGCCATGTTTTTTTTACCGAACTTAATAATTTATGCAATCTTTTAAGAGGACATCTAGACAATGCTTAACACCAAATATCAAAGCTCTAGGCCTTATGGTTTGGGACAAGAAGATTTTCAAAGTTTACACTTTTAAAATCTATTTTTAACTCCAGTGACCTACTTATGCAACCGACCGGAACCATTTATGTAACTTCGAAAGAGGACCACCTAAGGATCATTCCTGTGAAGTTTGGTCAAAATCCATTCAGTGGTATAGGAGAAGATGTAGTTTAAAGAAAATAATGACGCATGACGCACAACGCATGACGACAGATATTCATCGATCCTAAAAGCTCACCATGAGCACTTTGATGTGTTTAATTCAATAAGAATTGGTGATTGTTTGAAAACTTTCCTTACAAAAACAGAACATAAAATCTTGCCTTAAAACATAAGTCAGTTAAGTGTCATATGAAATTCATTCAGCTGATTGATTTTTTCTTTGAGCAAATGCATGGGTAATGATGTTCATTAACATTTGCTCCGGGTCAAACGCACTGATCCAATACTGACACACCCTGACTGAATCTAGTTATCCCAATACATAGATGTTTGTATTTAGGGAGCAGTATTGATTCAATATTCCATGCTGTAACTGAAGTTAGTATCTCTTTCAATTTATCTATAATTTATGATGTCTCAATAATTTCTGAACAAGACTTAAGTCTGTGTAAAACAAGTGACACCACCAAGTGGGGTCAATGTTAACCCCAGGGGCATGACTTTAACAATGTTGGTAGATGAACACTAGACACATACCAAATATCAAACTCTGGGCCTTGTGGTTTGGACAAGAAGAATCTTTATATTTTTCCCTTTGGTGGTCATGGCAACCAGAGTTCTGCATGAAACTGAAGTATTTTAACAATGTTGGTAGAGGACCATCCAAGGAACAACCTTGCAAAGTTTCAGCTTCCTTCACACAACCAGATGTCATGTAAATAAGTGTGGATGAACAGACAGATGGACAGTGAGTGATCACTATAGCTCACAACTTGAACCTTTGCTAATGTAAGCTAAAATGCCCTTAGTGAAGAGGATTAAAATATTAGAAGAACATTACAAACCATCTCTCAGCAAAGCTTTCTGCTCATATTCATCTTCCATTCCTTTAAGGCAGGCAGAGCTATCGACATTTCTCCTATAAATGACACAAGACAAATAATTAGAAGATTCTAATGTATAAGCCCAAATTTTTTAATTGAATCCAGATCTAGGTATATCAATAAAGTAATGACTGAAAGATTCAATACATTCATTTATGAACTATTAGAAGACTGGATCTCTAGCCTTAAAGATGGATATAACAAACATGGCTGCCACAATCAGGTTCCCACAAAGCTGAGAAAATAAAATTCCCCTACATTTCCCTGACCAAATTCCAGTCTTCCCTGACAAAAACTTTCCGTGTTCACAGAAGCTTAATTGGTTGGCAATGACTAAACAGACCTTATGATAGATAAACTGTCACTTTCGGATGTGAAATGTAAAATATAGAGTGCTTGCCGAAGATTTGTAAATATGCTTGGTTTAGCCAAAATTGAAGAAACTGCCCAAGCCTTTTATTTTCTGCTGTTTTACAAATTGATTCCTTGACCCTTGACCTCTGGTTTCAAATTTCCCAGACCTATCAAAAATACCCGGACTTTTCCCTGACCTTGAAATTATTTGTTTTCACCAACTTCTCTGATCCCTGCACCAATCTGTTTTTCATTTTTATTTGCAATTATAAGTAAAAAAGACTAATTCAGATACACTGTAATAACATCAGCAAATCCAAGTAAGTTTTACACACAGACTTCTAATACTTACAACTCTGAAGCAACTCTGGGAAGATTAGACGCTCCACATAATTTCAAATTCTTATAATGCTCCCTGTAATGTGATTGTGAAAATAAACATAAAGATGATCATAACAGCAAATGAATGTGGTAGGCAGATACATAGTAGTTATCCACATTAATGTTGACAGTATCCCCTAACCCTATTATCATCTAAATTTCTATTCAAACATGGACATTACAAAAGCAGTCACATACTGGTAAAAAACTTGCTCTCCAGACTTGCAAAAAGCTAGATTGTGAACTGATTCAAAGCTGGATTTCCAAACTAGTTGAAAATTGGACTAGCAAAAAGCTGATTTTCAGAGTTGGCTACAGAACAGGTTGTAATGCAAATTTAAGGCCAGTAAATTCATTTGGAAAGTCGTTTCAGAGATTATTGCATACAACTTACTTCATCATGAGTTTTTCATAGTATTGGCTGATTTCATTCATGTCACATTTTGTTGGATCCCTGAGTAGAATTGGTCGTATCAGTTTGTCATCAAGGCGATCAAATTTCTCCTAAAATACAGAACACAAGAATTATTAGTGTGATACATGCACATTTTGTATACATTGATATCAGAGAACACAATTTTATAGAAAGAACATTTTGTCATAATCCAATGAGAAAGTTTCCATATACAGTAGACATTGCTTGAGCGACCACCTGTAATAAGCAACTTTTTTATGAAACGCCTGAGCGTTTTTACGATATAAATTGTATCTATTAAACGACTTTTCTCAAACGCGACCAGCGACCGCATTCAACCAGTCCCGACAGTTTAGAAAGATAGTTAAATAATCCATTAAAACGACCGCATGCACTTAATCCCATTGTGCATTTCACACCTTATTCACAACTGCATTCGCGCATTGTCCTTTAAACAATTGAATAAACAATTAGGCGTGATAAATGCGACCAGGTAATTACTCAGCGACAAAGTTATAAAACGTCATTTAAAAATCGTTGCATATATGTGTCCGTTTGAGCGCGAGTCTCAAATATAAATGGATTACACAGCATAACGATCATAATTTCTACAAGAACCAAGTTCATGTAACGTCGTTGCTAAGCGACTTACGTTGCTTAATGTCACCGAGTTTTTACATTACGATTTCCCGAGAACAAATATGCGAGATGTAATTTGTGTGCCGACTTGCCCGCTTTAATCTTTACTTGAAAGATCGTCGTGCCAACAAACTTCTTTATACTCACTGAGAGAATGAAAATGTCAGACAAAAACACATCGCATAATTTAACTCTGGGTTCAAATGTGTAAACACTCACTTTGTTTAGTACATTTTAAAGACCCCGTAAAATCATGGCCTTATGGAAAAAATCGTTTAATTATTACTATCAGCCTGTTTTAATACGCACATGGATAAAGTTTTAGAATTATTCCAGTTAATAGCTGTCAAAATTTCGTCACTGAATTCATGACGTCATGCGCACCATGCGCAGATTCGTGTTACTGTTATGAGTACACTGTACAGTTATTTATTTATGGACTTAAAATTATTATGTACCCGTGTAAATGTGTGTGTCTGTGTTTCGCCTTTTACTTTCGCGTTAGTTAGAAAATTTCACATGTGTGATAAGAAAATTCTTGAATTTTAAGCACAAGGCAACTACACTATTCAAAGTACATGAACCTTGTCACATTGGATAACTTACGTGGACTTTAAGAATTAGGCACTTGTAAAGTGTTTTATTGCCTAGTGAGCTGATAGAGGGGTTTAAATTTAAGAGCTTTGATTCACACCATAGATACATATAAATGAAAGAGGATGGTATTTATATGTTTTGATTGTTCAGTACGACATTCATTTGTACTTAACTTTTCGTTAAATTTGTTGATATCTATTAAGAGATTACTTTATTAAGCGACCACTTTTTGGCCGTCCCTTTGGTGGGTCCCTTAATACAATGTCTACTGTATATTACGACACATTATGTTGAATACAGAACACACATTAATTTCATATTTTATCACTACAAACTTAAGTACACTTTAAAACAGGATCAAATTTGAGCTTGGAAATTGAGATGAATTCTTGCTGTCAACATAATGAATTTACATCAAAAGTTAAACTAACAACTTACTCGAAGCAAGTATTTCCCGGACACACCAACAATTTCTTCTATACCAGCCATCAGATGGTCAGAAACCTAGAAAGCGGAAAACAAGATAATCATAATAATCTAAATTTTCACAACTGAAACTGATCATTGCACTTGAACCTACTAACAATGGTATGAAAAACCAGTACTCCCTTTCATCATTTTCAGTTTTCAACTGACGAGGTCACATTTTTGGATAAATCACTAATTGTAAAATGGAAGCTCATAATTTCATAAATTTGGTTGGAACTTATTAACTGGGAAATCTTGAATTTCGTAATTGAACAAATTCATGCTATAAGAATATATAAACAATCAATTACAGAAGAGTGATCTATTAGACTTCTATAACTATTTATCAGCTAAGTACATTAGTTACATGAGTGATATCATTATTTAACTGAAATTAAAATATCAATTATATATGCATACATGTGAACCTGGCAAATCGGGAGATTGCACTCCGAAAAGTGGGAGATTGAGACTCAAAACGGGAGATTTTTTCCGTGGCTGAATTTTGTCAATACAAATACATAATTCCCACATCTACAATATTTACCTCCCTTGTACTTATCTGTTGGCCATTTTGATAGGCAAAACTGATAAGCCCTTATAGGAGCAATTATATATATTAGTCACGTTGTATATTGATCAGTGTCGTCAAGCTCTTGATTTCATAGTTAAGAGCGTCTAGATAACCCCAGAAAACGTAGTATGTACGATTCTCAGACTGGTATCCTGATTTTAGTACTTCCAGTTATCAGTTTGACACGTAATTTCAGCGAACCAGTCGGGAATGAACTAAAATATACCCCATAACAAACATAACGATGTTTTCTTTGAAAACCGGAGAGATCGCGGCTCCCGGCCAGGAGAGCGTGAGTTGGCTGTCAAATCCAGGAGTCTCGCGAGGAAATCAGGAGAGTTCAAACGTATGTGTATGGTTCTTTGATTGAAGAAAATATGTCTCGACTCAAATGAAAATATCTTATGACACCGACATTGGTCACATGACCTACATTCTCAATTTGATTCCTTGTATAACAATAAATTCTGACAGATAATGATCATTTTATATGGTTACAAGACCTACTATCAATAAGTTATTTGTTATATATAACAAATTTCCAATTGCAAATGACCATATCACACTGTATATATTTAGTCACATGATAAAGGATTTGGTGGTTTGTCCCTGTCACATGACTTACATGATCATTGAGCTCCTGGTAAAGTATCATATCCTTGGATGATTCTTGTAGCGATACTCTCAACCATTTTACAAGCAATTTGATGGTACCACCCTACAGAAAAACAAAATTCAGTTTTTAATATCATATTATTTTTTATAGTTACAAGGATGTAAGAAGATCCGAGCTGGACACCTGGTTAGAACCACTGACTGACTGTAAGTTAGCTGAACACCTGGATAGAACCACTGACTGTCTGTAAGTTAGCTGGACACCTGGATAGAACCACTGACTGTCTGTAAGTTAGCTGGACACCTGGATAGAACCACTGACTGACTGTAAGTTAGCTGGACACCTGGATAGAACCACTGACTGACTGTAAGTTAGCTGGACACATGGATAGAACCACTGACTGACTGTACGTTAGCTAGACACCTGGGTAGAACCACTGACTGTCTGTAAGTTAGCTGGACACCTGGGTAGAACCACTGACTGACTGTAAGTTAGCTGGACACCTGGGTAGAACCACTGACTGTCTGTAAGTTAGCTGGACACCATAGCTACTCACCCACAGAGGCTCCCAAAAATGTAAAATACAAGAGAAATGTCCAAAAGCATCATAACATGCTTATTTCGTCAATGAAACTTACTTAGAAAGATTATACCAGCTTCTGAACTAAACTACTGTGATTGTCCGTCCTCTAATTGTCATGGGGGACTTATGTAGCTGTTTGTTAAGGTATACACAAGTCCTTTAAGAAAGGATCAAGGTTCTAGCTGGCAACTACCATCTCATTTTAATCAATTCTGATAATTACTTCCATGATGTTGTTACATTGGCTAAAATATCTTTTAATAATATAAAACATTGGAATGTGTAACCAATTATAAGAAATCTTGTTTTATCATATTACTTACAGACAAAAGCTTGTAAATTAGCCTGATTGTGAAACAAGAGGCACACGAGGACCTGACGTTCTGAACATTTTTCTGGATTAGGGTCATAAAAATGAACATAATATTAATTTAATATTTTACTTACCTGTATGAACACAGTAAAGAATATTACAAATAATGTTGTGGTAACAAACATGTTCTTCATAGCAAATTCCTTTTCATTTAATAAAGCCACCAAGGAGAAACACACAGCTCCGCGTAATCCACCATAACTCTGTAAAGATAACAGATTGCCAGCTCAACCAAATCGGCATTATGTTTTTAACTGTAATTTTATTACAGAGGTATAGACGAGTCATTTTCCAGTATACACATGTATATACACAGTATATTTCAAGGGGTTTTCGGGGGCAAAATTCTATATCGCTGCAGCTGCATTCTGAGGCATTTTAAAACATATTTTATCAAAAACAAGTACAAAGTTTAGCTGTTTTTGACATGCTGACACCTTTATAAGCTCACCCCCTTACCCTCCCATTTTTGTACAATTTTTAGCCATAATTATTTTTTCAAACTTATGTTACACAGTAATGTTTACAATCCTGACACAATACTGAACTTACTATCATAAACATCTCATCCGGTTTAATTTTCCTGACTCTGTAGGTATCACATCTGTTGATCAGGAATGATATCACAAAGGTTACTGTCAACAAGAAAAATAATTAGTTATACAGTAAATGGTTAACTAATGTAATGCAGCTAAAATTTGGTGGGTGGGGTGACTGGTGTACTTGTCTATGTTGTACATATATGTTTAACTTGAATATTTTCATGAGAGTTCAACAAACAAAAATGTGAAGGTGTGAGAGTTAAGGCTATGTCATACCTTCACACCTAAATGTAACAAAAGTAAAAATCTGCAGAGCAGAGAGGCCACATTCACACAATAGCACATTTGTATATTATCTGATGTTTACCAAACTCATACATTTGTTAGATATACATGAGAGCTCTGTTTGTGTTGAAAACCAGCTAGATTCGCCCATGCATGTCGGGGTTATGGCCTTTTGAAAATGACAAAATTGCTATACATAAGCTTGTGAATAGAGCTTCCATTTTTATTGATCTTCACCAAACTTGGACAGTAATTTGGTATCCATGAGACCTTGTTTCACTTTTGAAAAAAAAGACAGATCCGTGCATGCATGACTGCATTATGGCCCTTGAAATTGGCAAGATATCTGTAATCAAAGAACCTCCATAAATGCCTTCTACAAAAACTGACTTCACAAGCAATTGTTTATGGACGCACAGACGGCGGACACCGTGCCTTTGGCCAGTGCAGCTAAAAAACTACTTCAAACAGACGAGAAGGTACACACTGGAAACACAAACAGATGAAAAGGTACACACTGGAAACACAAACAGATGAAAAGGTACACACTGGAAACACAAACAGATGAAAAGGTACACACTGGAAACACAAACAGATGAAAAGGTACACACTGGAAACACAAACAGATGAAAAGGTACACACTGGAAACACAAACAGATGAAAAGGTACACACTGGAAACACAAACAGATGAAAAGGTACACACTGGAAAAACAAACAGACGAGAAGGTACACACTGGAAACACAAACAGATGAGAAGGTACACACTGGAAACACAAACAGATGAAAAGGTACACACTGGAAACACAAACAGATGAAAAGGTACACACTGGGAGGAAACACAAACAGACGAGAAGGTACACACTGGAAACACAAACAGATGAAAAGGTACACACTGGGAGGAAACACAAACAGACGAGAAGGTACACACTGGAAACACAAACAGACGAGAAGGTACACACTGGAAACACAAACAGATGAAAAGGTACACACTGGAAACACAAACAGATGAAAAGGTACACACTGGGAGGAAACACAAACAGACGAGAAGGTACACACTGGAAACACAAACAGATGAGAAGGTACACACTGGAAACACAAACAGACGAGAAGGTACACACTGGAAACACAAACAGATGAAAAGGTACACACTGGAAACACAAACAGATGAAAAGGTACACACTGGGAGGAAACACAAACAGACGAGAAGGTACACACTGGAAACACAAACAGATGAGAAGGTACACACTGGGAGGAAACACAAACAGACGAGAAGGTACACACTGGAAACACAAACAGATGAGAAGGTACACACTGGAAACACAAACAGATGAAAAGGTACACACTGGAAACACAAACAGATGAAAAGGTACACACTGGGTGGAAACACAAACAGACGAGAAGGTACACACTGGAAACACAAACAGATGAGAAGGTACACACTGGAAACACAAACAGACGAGAAGGTACACACTGGAAACACAAACAGATGAGAAGGTACACACTGGGAGGAAACACAAACAGACGAGAAGGTACACACTGGAAACACAAACAGATGAGAAGGTACACACTGGGAGGAAACACAAACAGACGAGAAGGTACACACCGGGAGGAAACACAAACAGAAGAGAAGGTACACACTGGGAGGAAACACAAACAGACGAGAAGGTACACACTGGGAGGAAACACAAACAGATGAGAAGGTACACACTGGGAGGAAACACAAACAGACGAGAAGGTACACACTGGGAGGAAACACAAACAGACGAGAAGGTACACACTGGGAGGAAACACAAACAGATGAGAAGGTACACACTGGGAGGAAACACAAACAGAAGAGAAGGTACACACTGGGAGGAAACACAAACAGACGAGAAGGTACACACTGGAAACACAAACAGACGAGAAGGTACACACCGGGAGGAAACACAAACAGACGAGAAGGTACACACCGGGAGGAAACACAAACAGACGAGAAGGTACACACTGGGAGAAAACACAAACAGATGAGAAGGTACACACCGGGAGGAAACACAAACAGATGAAAAGGTACACACTGGGAGGAAACACAAACAGAAGACAAGGTACACACTGGGAGGAAACACAAACAGATGAGAAGGTACACACTGGGAGGAAACACAAACAGATGAGAAGGTACACACTGGGAGGAAACACAAACAGATGAAAAGGTACACACTGGGAGGAAACACAAACAGATGAGAAGGTACACACTGGGAGGAAACACAAACAGATGAGAAGGTACACACTGGGAGGAAACACAAACAGACGAGAAGGTACACACTGGGAGGAAACACAAACAGACGAGAAGGTACACACCGGGAGGAAACACAAACAGATGAGAAGGTACACACTGGGAGGAAACACAAACAGATGAGAAGGTACACACCGGGAGGAAACACAAACAGATGAGAAGGTACACACCGGGAGGAAACACAAACAGACGAGAAGGTACACACTGGGAGGAAACACAAACAGACGAGAAGGCACACACCAGGAGGAAACACAAACATATGAGATGGTACACACTGGGAGGAAACACAAACATACGAGAAGGTACACACTGGGAGGAAACACAAACAGAAGAGAAGGTACACACCGGGAGGAAACACAAACAGATGAGAAGGTACACACCAGGAGGAAACACAAACAGATGAGAAGGTACACACCGGAAGGAAACACAAACAGAAGAGAAGGTACACACCTGGAGGAAACACAAACAGAAGAGAAGGTACACACTGGGAGAAAACACAAACAGATGAGAAGGTACACACTGGGAGGAAACACAAACAGACGAGAAGGTACACACTGGGAGGAAACACAAACAGATGAGAAGGTACACACTGGGAGGAAACACAAACAGACGAGAAGGTACACACCGGGAGAAAACACAAACAGATGAGAAGGTACACACCGGGAGGAAACACAAACAGATGAGAAGGTACACACTGGGAGGAAACACAAACAGATGAGAAGGTACACACTGGGAGGAAACACAAACAGATGAGAAGGTACACACCGGGAGGAAACACAAACAGACGAGAAGGTACACACTGGGAGGAAACACAAACAGACGAGAAGGTACACACTGGGAGGTAACACAAACAGATGAGAAGGTACACACTGGGAGGAAATACAAACAAGAACACAAACACTTACTCAGAAATCTGTACATGATACACAGAAATAGTGTCCATAGGACAAATCCTGTGTTCCACACATGACGAGGGTGTACAGTCTCCAAGCCAAGGAATAGGAAAATTATAATCTCACAGGTATTGCTGTAAAACAACAACATTTTACTGTACAAGTGGATATTATCACAACTTAAAGAGGTATCAAAAGCAAGATGTTAGCAAATCATTGTAATGAGTATACATAGGATTATTTTATTGGTACATTTAATAGACAAGTATGTAAAATATAGTTCTGTGAACAAGGATTTATTTCCTGGCTGGTAATTTGCCTTTTCCTTGAATTTAATAAATTGGCAAATGCTTCCACATCACAAACTTGACCACTTGTGTAGCATACAGTGGGTTGGAAAAATAAACTGCCTTATTCAGTACAGCTTTACTCTACTCTTCTACTTGTTTCGATAATTTCCCTTTCAGTTTTCCGTTATTCGGTTCGTTTATATATGAAATACTATATTTTTAAATTACTGATAATTAAAAGACTTGTAATGACCAGACATGGACATTTGACTGAACATTTGACTGAACATTTGACTGAACATTTGACTGGACAAGTAGAATTAGAACAATGTGTTACAATTTAAAATAAAGAAGAGCAATGACTAGAAATAGAACTTCATTATCAAGTAATAAATGCAAACAGTTCCAATAGCTGTGTAACTCAAATATTATGCGTATAAACTTATGATTTCTCTGACTAGAATAATGCTCCAGGAATAACAATGTCATCTGACGTCCTGAACCCAATAGTTGTAAGACAGTACTGAACCCAATAGTTGTAAGACAGTACTGAACCCAATAGTTGTAAGACAGTACTGAACCCAATAGTTGTAAGACAGTACTGAACCCAATAGTTGTAAGACAGTACTGAACCCAATAGTTGTAAGACAGTACTGAACCCAATAGTTGTAAGACAGTACTGAACCCAATAGTTGTAAGACAGTACTGAACCCAATAGTTGTAAGACAGTACTGAACCCAATAGTTGTAAGACAGTACTGAACCCAATAGTTGTAAGACAGTACTGAACCCAATAGTTGAAAGACAGTACTGAACCCAATAGTTGTAAGACAGTACTGAACCCAATAGTTGTAAGACAGTACTGAACCCAATAGTTGTAAGACAGTACTGAACCCAATAGTTGTAAGACAGTACTGAACCCAATAGTTGTAAGACAGTACTGAACCCAATAGTTGTAAGACAGTACTGAACCCAATAGTTGTAAGACAGTACTGAACCCAATAGTTGTAAGACAGTACTGAACCCAATAGTTGTAAGACAGTACTGAACCCAATAGTTGTAAGACAGTACTGAACCCAATAGTTGTAAGACAGTACTGAACCCAATAGTTGTAAGACAGTACTGAACCCAATAGTTGAAAGACAGTACTGAACCCAATAGTTGTAAGACAGTACTGAACCCAATAGTTGTAAGACAGTACTGAACCCAATAGTTGTAAGACAGTACTGAACCCAATAGTTGTAAGACAGTACTGAACCCAATAGTTGTAAGACAGTACTGAACCCAATAGTTGTAAGACAGTACTGAACCCAATAGTTGTAAGACAGTACTGAACCCAATAGTTGTAAGACAGTACTGAACCCAATAGTTGTAAGACAGTACTGAACCCAATAGTTGTAAGACAGTACTGAACCCAATAGTTGTAAGACAGTACTGAACCCAATAGTTGTAAGACAGTACTGAACCAAAGCGTGAGAATCCCCCCTACCTTGGTTTATCATTGCAGCCCAACCAGATCAGTGATTTGAACTTACTATCTCTGGTTGAAAGTCGAGCCTTCTGCAGACACACAACTAATCAGACAGACTACTACGGTATTCATTTCAAGAACAAACAAAGCCTTTGTTAGGAAGACAGATACACATTCACTTACCTCATGACTTTTGCAAAAAACTTGCAGGCAAGTCTGGATTTGTTTGTGATATTGTTGAATGCATATTGCATCTGGGTCAGACCGCATCCAATGATGCTAAAAATAAAACAAGAAAACTTCCAGTTTGTCAGTAAATAACGAAATATTAAAACTAGATGCTTACATAGGACATGGCTGCCCCCACTATAAGCTTCTCAGTATAGGCAAGTACTTTGTTTGTCAAGGCCAAATAATTTGAAGCAATATTCATTGGAAAAAAACAACAGTTTTTAAGTACAAAAAGGGCCAAAATTTCCTCAAAACATTTGTGGATTGTAATGGAAATCAAATTCTGTATTATATTATCCTATTCTTATTTGTCCAATATGAATTGAACCTAACCATCCTTTTAAGAGTTAATTGATCAGAAACCAAATTTTTAAGTTGAAAATGGGTCATAAATCCTCCAAAAATTGGTGAATTGTAACTTTATCAAACGTGTCCTGTATTTTATTATCCTATATGTATATGCCCAATATGAATTGAACCCAACCATTCTTTCAAGAATTATTGATCCGAAACCAATTTGCGCATGGATGGATGGACAGAAAGATGGACGGATATGGACAGAGGTAACGCTTTATGCCTCTTCACCATTCTTTGAATGGGGGGGGGGGGGGGATAACAAAATAACGTCATCTCTTGAAATTTGAAAAGTTTCGTTTTTTCTTAAAGTTTTCTGTTAATACATCAGACATGACTGACCCGAATTGGAAGTCCATTCATTCCTCGGCCTTAAGTTGTCCAAGCTACTGTAAAAACTGCCCATAGTAGAAATATTGACCCATTTCATAACAGTGGGCATCAGTTAAATGATAAGCAAATCGCTTGTACAGTGAAATAATTACAGTAAAACCTCATGATGCGACCAACTCGATTTTGCGACCAACTCAATATTACGACCGTTTTTTCCGGACCCGAATTTTTCTCTATATAATTCAATGGTCGCGCAACTCGAAATTGCGGGCAACTCAATATTGCTTAATTTGACCGCTTATTCAGGTCCCGATCAATAATGAAGAAACATTTTCAACTAAAACAGAGTTTTCTCTGAAAGAGAAAATTGATTTGATGAAAGACAGTCAAGAGGCAACCGGCTGATAAATATGGAATTGGAAAGACTCAGGTGATTTAATCTGACCTCTGCTTCACAAACTATGTTTATAGGACAAAGTAAATGTAATGACAATTTGCTAAGGAAGCAGTTATAAAATTTACAGCCGTTGGCCATGAAAGTTGAAAATTAACATGTTAAAATTAGATTTTTGAAGAACAGATACCGCTCAAGCCAGTAATTTCAGTGATAGAACTGTCCTGTCTGTAACATTAACTGTTATTATTATCATTACACACTTCTGGTGTTCTTTTTTATATAAACATGTACCTATAATATTTGATATGCTTTAATTTTCAGGTTCATTCAATCCTCAAGAAGATGGTGGATTTGGTGAAAGCCTATGAGAATTGTTTTTCAATAAGCTTTAGCTTCCAATTCTATCCACTTGTCTATAACATGCACTTTGTAATCTTGTATTTACTGTATATTATATGACAATTTAGACAAATAAATATGTTTAAACTAATTGTTTTTCCATATTTCATTGTTTATAGTGTATTTATCCAAATAAAAATTAGATTGTGTTATTAAACCTGTTTTGTTCCATTATTGAACTTTTATTTATAATCCCTCACATTTATGGGACACAGAAATGTTTAAATTAACACAAATATCTTGGAAAAAACATAACATTACAAGTACTGATACGCACAGTATGACTAAACTTAATAATGAGACCAACTCGATATTAAGAGCACTTTATGGCGGACCCATTGGTGGTCTCATTATCGAGTTTTTACTGTACATACATTTCACACACAAATTCGCGGCAAACCTACCTGATGATTCCTGAGAAATGAAACATTTCGGCCATAATGTATGACTGATAGGCAAAGCCAAATATGATAATTGGTTCAACGACCTTGACCGAATTGGTGAATTTTGTGATGAAAGACGACAAAAGACCAGTGACAACACCAATCAGCAAACCACCAAATACCACAACAAAAAACTTCACAATACCAAGCACCACCTGTAAATCAAATGACAAAATGTTAAACATCGTAATACATGTACACTTTAATTGGATTATTAATCACATTCTTGTTTTAATGCATTTTATCAGTATTTTAATTATGACTGGCTGTCAGCTGACCTAGGCAGCACACTGTACGGATGTCACGATATAAGTGAAACATACCACGATATATTGCAATACTTCACCAACTTCTGTTCTATCATTGTAGATACCTGACCTAGGCAGCACACTGTACGGATGTCACAATATAAGTGAAACATACCACGATATATTGCAATACTTCACCAACTTCTGTGCTATCATTGTAGATATTGCAATATTTCACCAACTTCTGTGCTATCATTGGTATGTTTCTTACTTAAACACTTTTATTCAACTCCAAACTCTTCAAACACCCCTACAGTCGAGGTCTTCAAACACCCCTACAGTCGAGGTCTTCAAACACCCCATACAGTCGAGGTTTTCAAACCAGTACATAATTTTGTTTAACAAGTACAAGTATTTTATTCATAGTTTTCCCAACTATTATTGACTTATTCTTCCACAAACAATTCACAACTACCCCACAACTACAGAGGCGGAGGACGAAAACATTCAAATGTAATCATTTTCAAACCATGAAGCTTGAGGAGTTATAAGTGAGTGAGTGAGTGAGTGAGTGAGTGAGTGAGTGAGTGAGTGAGTGAGTGAGTGAGTGAGTGAGTGAGTGAGTGAGTGAGTGAGTGAGTGAGTGAGTGAGTGAGTGAGTGAGTGAGTGAGTGAGTGAGTGAGTGAGTGAGTGAGTGAGTGAGTGAGTGAGTGAGTGAGTGAGTGAGTGAGTGAGTGAGTGAGTGAGTGAGTGAGTGAGTGAGTGAGTGAGTGAGTGAGTGAGTGAGTGAGTGAGTGAGTGAGTGAGTGAGTGAGTGAGTGAGTGAGTGAGTGAGTGAGTGAGTGAGTGTAGCATTACGTGAAACACTCATTTTAATACTAAATTGTCAAACACATCATGGAAACTACTAAATCAGGTAACTTTTTGGTCTACAATCATCATAATGGATGAATGTCCCTGGTGACTTAGAAACAATATGTAAAACAACAAAATAACTTCATCATGAAGGCAAATAATACATAACTTTAATAAATATTATTGAGCTCTAATGACAATCTATTGATTGTCTGTTTACAACTGCGTACATGGATATTAAAGGAAATAATTATCCAAATAGCAACATATAGGTTCATAATTATCCTGCTCGACAGTTCAGTTTGAGGGTTTGCTGCTAAATTACTGTACAACAGATTTGGTAAATAAGTATATAGGTTCATAATTATCCTGCTCGACAGTTCAGTTTGAGGGTTTGCTGCTAAATTACTGTACAACAGATTTGGTAAATAAGTATATAGGTTCATAATTATCCTGCTTGACAGTTCAGTTTGAGGGTTTGCTGCTAAATTACTGTACAACAGATTTGGTAAATAAGTATATAGGTTCATAATTATCCTGCTTGACAGTTCAGTTTGAGGGTTTGCTGCTAAATTACTGTACAACAGATTTGGTAAATAAGTATTTAGGTTCATAATTATCCTGCTTGACAGTTCAGTTTGAGGGTTTGCTGCTAAATTACTGTACAACAGATTTGGTAAATAAGTATATAGGTTCATAATTATCCTGCTTGACAGTTCAGTTTGAGGGTTTGCTGCTAAATTACTGTACAACAGATTAGGTAAATAAGTATATAGGTTCATAATTATCCTGCTTGACAGTTCAGTTTGAGGGTTTGCAGCTAAATTACTGTACAACAGATTTGGTAAAGAAGTATATAGGTTCATAATTATCCTGCTTGACAGTTCAGTTTGAGGGTTTGCAGCTAAATTACTGTACAACAGATTTGGTAAAGAAGTAGTTACAACAATTTTTTACGGAAGCCTTGCATTCTGAGAATGATATACCTTTAACAGATAGAAATATGTTCCATTACTTCTACAGAGAGGAGATAGTAGTACATGTGTACTACCTTGCTAAGTTCTTTGAGCATCATATAATATTGATTCGGGAAGAATAAAGAACCAAATGGTACATTTACAAATGAAAACTTTCCTGAAGTACATTGTTTAAACCTAAATGTCAATTAGTCAGCGATAGTTATGTCATGATGATGATAATCAAGATTTCAAAATCCGTCTTTAACGGAAAAAAATGCTTAAATGTTACTTTATCATCCATCTTTGAGAAAACTAGCCTAACAACGGACACCATATAAGAGGAGGGGAAGACCGAAACAAATCTGGAGATCAACAATAGTGAGCAAGCTGAGTAACCAAGGTATAACCTGTAGCAATATGCACAAAGACAAATAAGTATGTAAGTAAGTCATCATCGCTTTGTCTTATACCCAGGGACATGAGGGTGAATTTATCTCAAATTCTCTCCAAATGGAAATATTTACCTCGAAGGTTTGGGGCAATTGTATTGTAACTCAAAGATGCTGTTACTCTGTCTCTAAGCTTGAAAGTCCCCTCAATATTCTCTGCCACGAAAAACTTGAAAGTCCCCTCAATATTCTCTGTCTCCAAGCTTGAAAGTCCCCTCAATATTCTCTGTCTCCAAGCTTGAAAGTCCCCTCAATATTCTCTGCCACTAAACTTGAAAGTCCCCTCAATATTCTCTGTCTCCAAGCTTGAACGTCCCCTCAATATTCTCTGTCTCCAAGCTTGAACTTCCCCTCAACATTCTCTGTCTCCAAGCTTGAAAGTCCCCTCAATATTCTCTGTCTCCAAGCTTGAAAGTCCCCTCTATATTCTCTGTCTCCAAGCTTGAACGTCCCCTCAATATTCTCTGCCACTTAACTTGAAAGTCCCCTCAATATTCTTTGTCTCCAAGCTTGAAAGTCCCCTCAATATTCTGTCTCCAAGCTTGAAAGTCCCCTCAATATTCTCTGCCACTAAACTTGAAAGTCCCCTCAATATTCTCTGTCTCCAAGCTTGAACGTCCCCTCAATATTCTCTGTCTCCAAGCTTGAACTTCCACTCAATATTCTCGGTCTCCAAGCTTGAACTTCCCCTCAACATTCTCTGTCTCCAAGCTTGAAAGTCCCCTCAATATTCTCTGTCTCCAAGCTTGAAAGTCCCCTCAATATTCTCTGTCTCCAAGCTTGAACGTCCCCTCAATATTCTCTGCCACTTAACTTGAAAGTCCCCTCAATATTCTTTGTCTCCAAGCTTGAAAGTCCCCTCAATATTCTGTCTCCAAGCTTGAACGTCCCCTCAATATTCTCTGCCACTAAACTTGAAAGTCCCCTCAATATTCTCTGTCTCCAAGCTTGAAAGTCCCCTCAATATCCTCTGCCACTAAACTTGAAAGTCCCCTCAATATTCTCTGTCTCCAAGCTTGAACGTCCCCTCAATATTCTCTGTCTCCAAGCTTGAAAGTCCCCTCAATGATCTCTGTCTCCAAGCTTGAACATCCCCTCAATATTCTCTGTCTCCAAGCTTGAACTTCCCCTCAACATTCTCTGTCTCCAAGCTTGAAAGTCCCCTCAATATTCTCTGTCTCCAAGCTTGAAAGTCCCCTCAATATTCTCTGTCTCCAAGCTTGAACGTCCCCTCAATATTCTTTGTCTCCAAGCTTGAAAGTCCCCTCAATATTCTGACTCCAAGCTTGAACGTCCCCTCAACATTCTCTGTCTCTAAGCTTGAACGTCCCCTCAATATTCTCTGTCTCCAAGCTTGAACGTCCCCTCAATATTCTCTGTCTTCAAGCTTGAACGTCCCCTCAATATCCTCTGCCACTAAACTTGAACGTCCCCTCAATATTCTCTGTCTCCAAGCTTGAACGTCCCCTCAATATTCTCTGTCTCCAAGCTTGAACGTCCCCTCAATATCTTCTGTCTCCAAGCTTGAACGTCCCCTCAATATTCTCTGTCTCCAAGCTTGAATGTCCCCTCAATATCTTCTGTCTCTAAGCTTGAACGTCCCCTCAATATCCTCTGTCTCTAAGCTTGAACGTCCCCTCAATATCTTCTGTCTCTAAGCTTGAAAGTCCCCTCAATATCCTCTGTCTCTAAACTTGAAAGACCCCTCAATATCCTCTGTCTCTAAACTTGAAAGTCCCCTCAATATTCTCTATCTCCAAGCTTGAACGTCCCCTCAATATTCTCTGTCTCCAAGCTTGAAAGTCTTCTTCAAGTCAATGGCAACATAAATGTTATTGAGGATTAATGTAGTGACCTTTACCAGTTTCACAGAAGTCTCAGATTTACTTTGCAAAATTTAACCATGTTTCACATCATTAGATGCCAGCCAGAAGCCAGCGACTCTATTTTTATTCCTTTTTCATTTTGTTCATGGCAGGAGCGGTTACTGTTAAGTGATATTTAAGCATTTCAAAAGCGAATTTTTACAGAATAGAAGCAACCGAAATGGGTTCATAAAAACTTATTATGCATACATGTTCAATGAAAATGTTTACATTTCAGTGAATGCATGCCTTTTTTCTCTCGATTTTAAACCTGTCCTAAAAATAGCAAATTTCCAAAGAAACGGATGATTTTGCCCTTTGTTTTTATTAATCATCTATATATCATATTTACATTAATCATCATCTATATATCATACATGTATTTACATGGACTTTCAAGTTTAGTGGCTGAGGATATTGACGGGACTTTCAAGCTTGGAGACAGAGAATATTGAGGGGACTTTCAAGCTTGGAGACAGAGAATATTGAGGGGACTTTCAAGCTTGGAGACAGAGAATATTGGGGGGACGTTCAAGCTTGGAGACAGAGAATATTGAGGGGACGTTCAAGCTTGGAGACAGAGAATATTGAGGGGATGTTCAAGCTTGGAGACAGAGATCATTGAGGGGACTTTCAAGCTTGGAGACAGAGAATATTGAGGGGACGTTCAAGCTTGGAGACAGAGAATATTGAGGGGACTTTCAAGTTTAGTGGCAGAGGATATTGAGGGGACTTTCAAGCTTGGAGACAGAGAATATTGAGGGGACTTTCAAGTTTAGTGGCAGAGAATATTGAGGGGACGTTCAAGCTTGGAGACAGAATATTGAGGGGACTTTCAAGCTTGGAGACAAAGAATATTGAGGGGACTTTCAAGTTAAGTGGCAGAGAATATTGAGGGGACGTTCAAGCTTGGAGACAGAGAATATTGAGGGGACTTTCAAGCTTGGAGACAGAGAATATTGAGGGGACTTTCAAGCTTGGAGACAGAGAATGTTGAGGGGAAGTTCAAGCTTGGAGACAGAGAATATTGAGGGGACGTTCAAGCTTGGAGACAGAGAATATTGAGGGGACTTTCAAGTTTAGTGGCAGAGAATATTGAGGGGACTTTCAAGCTTGGAGACAGAGAATATTGAGGGGACGTTCAAGCTTGGAGACAGAGAATATTGAGGGGACGTTCAAGCTTGGAGACCGAGAATATTGAGGGGACTTTCAAGTTTAGTGGCTGAGGATATTGAGGGGACTTTCAAGCTTGGAGACAGAGAATATTGAGGGGACTTTCAAGCTTGGAGACAGAGAATATTGAGGGGACTTGAAAGTCCCCTCAATATCCTCAGCCACTAAACTTGAAAGTCCCCTCAATATTCTCGGTCTCCAAGCTTGAACGTCCCCTCAATATTCTCTGTCTCCAAGCTTGAACGTCCCCTCAATATTCTCTGTCTCCAAGCTTGAAAGTCCCCTCAATATTCTCTGTCTCCAAGCTTGAACGTCCCCTCAATATTCTCTGTCTCTAAGCTTGAACGTCCCCTCAATATTCTCTGTCTCCAAGCTTGAAAGTCCCCTCAATATTCTCTGTCTCCAAGCTTGAATGTCCCCTCAATATTCTCTGCCACTAAACTTGAAAGTCCCCTCAATATTCTCTGTCTCCAAGCTTGAATGTCCCCTCAACATTCTCTGTCTCTAAGCTTGAACGTCCCCTCAATATTCTCTGTCTCCAAGCTTGAATGTCCCCTCAACATTCTCTGTCTCTAAGCTTGAACGTCCCCTCAATATTCTCTGTCTCCAAGCTTGAACGTCCCCTCAATATTCTCTGTCTTCAAGCTTGAACGTCCCCTCAATATCCTCTGCCACTAAACTTGAACGTCCCCTCAATATTCTCTGTCTCCCAGCTTGAACGTCCCCTCAATATTCTCTGTCTCCAAGCTTGAACGTCCCCTCAATATCTTCTGTCTCCAAGCTGGAACGTCCCCTCAATATTCTCTGTCTCCAAGCTTGAATGTCCCCTCAATATCTTCTGTCTCTAAGCTTGAACGTCCCCTCAATATCCTCTGTCTCTAAGCTTGAACGTCCCCTCAATATCTTCTGTCTCTAAGCTTGAACGTCCCCTCAATATCCTCTGTCTCTAAACTTGAAAGACCCCTCAATATCCTCTGTCTCTAAACTTGAAAGTCCCCTCAATATTCTCTGTCTCCAAGCTTGAACGTCCCCTCAATATTCTCTGTCTCCAAGCTTGAAAGTCTTCTTCAAGTCAATGGCAACATAAATGTTATTGAGGATTAATGTAGTGACCTTTACCAGTTTCACAGAAGTCTCAGATTTACTTTGCAAAATTTAACCATGTTTCACATCATTAGATGCCAGCCAGAAGCCAGCGACTCTATTTTTATTCCTTTTTCATTTTGTTCATGGCAGGAGCGGTTACTGTTAAGTGATATTTAAGCATTTCAAAAGCGAACTTTTACAGAATAGAAGCAACCGAAATGGGTTCATAAAAACTTATTATGCATACATGTTCAATGAAAATGTTTACATTTCAGTGAATGCATGCCTTTTTTCTCTCGATTTTAAACCTGTCCTAAAAATAGCAAATTTCCAAAGAAACGGATGATTTTGCCCTTTGTTTTTATTAATCATCTATATATCATATTTACATTAATCATCATCTATATATCATACATGTATTTACATTAATCATCTATATATCATATTTACATTAATCATCATCTATATATCATACATGTATTTACATTAATTATGCATAATATTATATATGTGTATTTCTGTGTGTTATTACATCACTTTTTGTTTTATTGTTTCTACATATTCCCTATATATATTGTTTCTACATATTCCCTACATATATTGTTTCTACATATTCCCTACATATATTGTTTCTACATATTCCCTACATATATTGTTTCTACATATTCCCTACATATATTGTTTCTACATATTCCCTACATATATTGTTTCTACATATTCCCTACATATATTGTTTCTACATATTCCCTACTTATATTGTTTCTACATATTCCCTACATATATTGTTTCTACATATTCCCTACTTATATTGTTTCTACATATTCCCTACATATATTGTTTCTACATATTCCCTACATATATTGTTTCTACATATTCCCTACATATATTGTTTCTACATATTCCCTACTTATATTGTTTCTACATATTCCCTACTTATATTGTTTCTACATATTCCCTACATATATTGTTTCTACATATTCCCTACATATATTGTTTCTACGTATTCCCTACATATATTGTTTCTACGTATTCCCTACATATATTGTTTCTACATATTCCCTACATATATTGTTTCTACATATTCCCTACTTATATTGTTTCTACATATTCCCTACATATATTGTTTCTACATATTCCCTACATATATTGTTTCTACATATTCCCTACATATATTGTTTCTACATATTCCCTACATATATTGTTTCTACATATTCCCTACATATATTGTTTCTACATATTCCCTACATATTTTTTACAATCATTATTTGACTAAACATTTTTCCAGCGACATTGATGCCCTGCGTCAACTATCTGTTGTAAGACACTTATACTTCCACGCTGGTTATAGAGCAGATCTAATTTATCATACTTGACAAATCTTTGGCAGTTGAATTAATCAATAGCTTCATTAAAAGCAGTAGTAATTCCAGCTATCAGTGGCAGTGATAAATACCCTTGCAATAATGCTTAGGTGAAGAAAATAAGAACTGTTATAATTTCCTGCCAGATAATCAGTAAATTAAATACAAGAAACACTGAATAATGGAAGACAGTAAGAGAGGAGAGTGAAGGAGAGTCAATAGGGGCATCAGTTCTGGGGTTTTCTTCATGTAAAACTGGGAAGTCATCAGATGACTTTCAAAAGTGTAGGTTACATTATCATTGGGACATCCACAGACATTGAGCTAAATGCAACTTCAATATTTCTGTGCTGACATAGATGCCGATCAATCAACAACAATAGCCCTTTGTTTTTTCAAAAAAGACGAGCTTTCAAAAATGATACTGACACATGTATTTAATTAAACTGTAAAGTTAAGGTACCTGGTCAGCTTCAATGGTCTCCATTCGGTTATATGTCTGCATAACGTTATATAAAACAACTGTAACTCCATCATTTAACAACGATTCACCAAATACAAGAAAATACAGCATGTTGTTAACACCAACTTCTTGAAATATTGCCAAAACCTGAAACATTAAAAAACAGTATAATCAACAAAGCAGCTGAATCTTTTCTGTCTGGAGCATGAAAAAAACCTTCAGGACAAAAAAACTCTACCATCAGTTTTTGTCTGCCTGAGAAAAGAACGACAGAACTGGGCATTGGTTTAGCAATTCTTGAGGTCATTAATGGGTACCATTCCCCTACTAAAATAATATATATTTCCCCCTACAGTAAAACTTGAAAACCTCGAATCTACCAACTATTTAAAGCCATCAACTGTTCGAGGCATATATGATATATGCCGAGCATTATATCATTTTTGCCGTCGAGTTTAATAAATTCAATAAAATGTGAACACGAATGCTAGATTCTATTTATCACATAACTTGTAAACGAGCATAAAACAAAAAAAATCGCAAATACTAGTTTCTCTAGCCGCCCCTGCATTGACGTCTTTTGAAAAAATAGTTCCAAAGATTTTCACAAAATAAAAACCGACGATTGATACCGACAATTAAACCAGATTTAATGTCGACCCATGTTGAAACTTAACACAAACAAATAACGAACAACATGATCGATAATTTACTACAGTTTTAAGCAAAACATTGAAGAAGTTCAAAATTAAGTGCACACGCGCTTTTGTGACGACATGAGGCCGTGACGTCACCGAGTAAATTCTTAAGTAAATTAATTGGATGTACATGACGTAAATAAACAGATCTACGTTGACACAGTTGGATATTGTGAGTGGCTTTCGCTCTCCATCAGTTGTACTCGTTTTCTCGGAGGACGGATTGCATCAGCGTGTGGTCTATTTTGATAGATGTTCAAATAAAATATTTCCACCACAGTCTGGATAATGGACAGCGAACCAAGTGTTGATACCTCCAGACAAGCTTAAATGTGCACTTGCATCGGATTTGAGTACGCGTTCATCTCGCAATGGTAGGAATTCGGATAAACTTTAGTTTATGAAGCTGTTTGACATTTAGATGATCGCAAAATGCTACATATTTGTCGTAGACCGATACGCGAAAGTCGGCCATGTTTGTTTGGATTTCTGACAGTGCGTATTAATATGTGATGCGGCCCTAATTTGCATAAATAATATACTAGTGTAATACAAGAAATAATGCATAGGTTATAATCACTCCCGCGCCGTATGTTATGTGATCAACATTTGTACGTACAAACTAACTCTTCCCAGTACAAGTGTACTATTCATTATAAAATGGTTTAGATAATAAATTTCTTGTCAACATAAGTCACTTAAGTACATGTATATAGTACAACAGTCAAGTAATTAATTCGACATGCAAATGAAATGTGTCACCAATCTCAAGCTCAACAAACAAAAGGATTTCAACTGATCAATCAAAGGTGTTAAGTATTGTATTGTATTGTTCAACATATCTATGTAAAAAGTGAATGAAATAGTAGCTCGAGACCGCAAATCATGTTTGAGTGTTTGACCTATCTCTGTTCCAGTGTCTTCTGTATAATATGAAATAAGAAGGCATTTCGTTGAAACTTTGTTGAATCTGTTTGATATATCTAGCCAAAACTGTTTGAGGTTTCGAAGTTCTATTGTATTTCCATTTAATATTCCCCTAACAAAAAGAGATAAAACTCCCTATAAGATTAGCTGGGGTTGATCCATATTTCTGCAAACAGAAGTTTGTCCGAAAATACTGTATATTTGTCATAACTGATCTAAAGATGGCAAGAATTAATGATACATTGCAACTCCATTACACCGCGGTCGGTTATAGCGCGATATCAATTGTAAAGCGATGTTGTCATGGCTCCCGATTATTTTCATGAAAAATCCTAAAATTTGTCAAAAATGGTAGATCAAAATCGTATTTTTCCGCGATTTGCTGTCTGCTGTTTCGCGAAATCACGTGCTGTTAAGTTTACAAGTTTATTTTACTAAGCAATTGGGAATCAACAAGATTACTCAAACTGAATATAGGCACCATTAGAGATATATGTCCAATTATGATAACCATCAATATTTACACAAATGTCACCTTCTAATGTTTTTCAACACATTTCATAAACATCAACGTAATTTGACCTTGGATTGTGCAGAATCTATGACGTCACGGGAGTAGCTGATAATGAGTCTAACACGCCCACGTTCAATTATTCTCCTTATCTTGACCAATTAGATGATCGCGCACCGGCGAGATTTCTTTTAATTGAATGAATGACAGTAGGACAAGTCAATCATGGAACAAAGCAGTGTTAATCCTCAATAAACTAAATGACAATGCAAACCTGTTTGCGGTATCCGGATGCACTAATTACGATTAATACAGCACTTGTTGTTCACACATATCTACTAGATGTGTGGATCGACTATTTCTCAATCTGTCACAAAAAGTAGTTAAGTCGGCAAAAGCAGACAAATCGGCACGGAATGTTTGAAGTGCTGCTAGTCAAAAACAATGTTCTCGCAGACTACAAAGGCGCCACGTCTCGACTTGTTAGATAAAGTTGTCGGCCCAATGTTCGATGCGACGCACGTGGACAATTTTCTACTCGCAGAGTTCAAAGGCGCCGCGTCTTCTAGTTTCAAAGGTCGACCGTCGTGGGTGGTGATTTTGTCAAATGCACGTTTTGATTGACGTGAAATGCTTTATGAGACGTATGTAATATAGATACAACCGGGCGTGGTGCAAAAACTGTAGGCCATTGCATTTTTCACGCGTGATTGTTGGTCGAATCAACATTTATACGCGATGGATTATTCTTTTGTTCTGGTGAATAATGGATAAATATCGATAGGTACGAAAATACAATTAGATATAATTATTGAATTAATTCTCACTCTAAATCTGCAATGTTCACATGTATTTTGTGAGAGTGTCACAGGGGGTAATTTCACGGGTAACAAATAATACAAACACCGCCAAAATAACGCGGTTCCGTAAGAGAAATGACCATATTTTAGCTTTGTTTTAAATAATTAATGAGTTTTGTTTTGAAAGAGTTTCAAATAATAACGCATAAATAAGTTTTATATATTTTCATCTACCTATTTATTAAAACAAATGCGAAATTTATGAAAACGTTGTATGCACAACGCTATATTGGGTGGTTAGGGTAAGTTGGTATCCCTTCTCTATGGTTCATTTGTCTTTAGATTTATACCGCAGTCTTTGGACCCCCCTGATCGTGTTATAATGGAGTTGCAGTGTATAACTTTGGCTCAAAATTTCCCCATATCACCTTGTAAATTCCCCCATTTGTAGGAATGCGTATCAGGCACCAAAAGCTGTCAAGCTTCCTGCAGAAGAAGTTTTGTGCTTGAGGGGGGTTTGTCCTCACTTATTTAGTTTCTTTAGTTTCAAATTATTGATTTTGTATGCATTGCAAGACATCTTCTTACAACTCATACTAACCACTCTTGATGACTGGATCCTCAGTAGCTAAACAGTACTCATACCAAATTCAGGGATTATAAAGTTCCTGATCTACCCCCGCTCAATGCAACACTTGAACTCCCAACCTTCGGATCAGGAGTTAGATCAGCTATCTGAATTAACCACCGACAGTGTTTCCTAAGTCTGTCGTAGCACCAGTGCATGAGTTTATCAAACTGAGATTGGAGACCAGTCTGAGAATGCAGCCTCACCAGTGCATGAGTTTATCAAACTGAGATTGGAGACCAGTCTGAGAATGCAGCCTCACCAGTGCATGAGTTTATCAAACTGAGATTGGAGACCAGTCTGAGAATGCAGCCTCACCATTGCATGAGTTTATCAAACTGAGATTGGAGACCAGTCTGAGAATGCAGCCTCACCATTGGTCACTCATATGACCAATTAGATATTTTCACTTTGAGACTAGTCTTTATGATCACTTTTATAACCTTTGTCTCAGAATGATCAAATTTAGATTCTCAGATTATTCATAACACATCAATTTGGGCAAATCTGATGGTCATAAAATAAGGAAGGAATAATAGTCTACATTGAACTGATCTATTATGCACACGAAAAAGGCAATACAATGATATTTATTACTGATAAAAAGCAATTTCGGAAATGGAATAATGATGTTTAGAATCCAATGTGTAAGTGGAAGGAGAGGCAGCTAGACACATACACTTTCATTTTACCATACATTTCACAGCAAGTATATGTACTGAAGAATATTTCTGATGGTAAAACATGAAAGCTGAGAGGGCCAAGATGGCCTTAGATCATTCGCCTGAGTCACCAAGCACAAGTTAAACAAGGTTCTCCAAGATTTGATTAAGTGTTTTACTCTGGACTACACAGTATCAAACTTGACCTAGATTTTGCAAAGGCAAATGTTCCAACCATGTTTTAAAAAACTCAGCCAAAATTGCATCCTCTACAGTGTACACAAGGTTTTTCTATGATTTGACCTAGAAAGCTACAGTGAACTCCACTTACAACGATATCACTTACAGATCTCATGGTCCTTGTACACTCCCTATATGTTTCTATTAAGTATACTGGGCCCGCTTTATCAATATTCGTTTTATCAACGCGGTCGTAAGTGTGACAGTGATCTTACGAATAAGAATGTTCGTGCGCACAGTAAATCAGTACACGCTCTTCACGGGGAGGTCAAAAGAGACGTATCTCGCGGATGTCAGGACCCTACGGACCACAGGCATTACGGACCTTACACTTCGGACCATATTTAGGGACATAATGGGCCAAGCGTTTTTTTTTTTAAATGACCTCAGTTCAATAATGTTTACCTTTAACGAATGCAGAAACTGATTGTTATATAATCATTATTCGTTATGTTATGCTAAAGTTGAGGTTAGATGGATACATATATAAGAATATCAACCAACATATAACACAGCATGCTTTTGCATGGCGCACTGGAAAACTTCCTTGTGTTAAAGGAGCCCAAAATTATGAATTAAAGACGTTTTAGCCATTGTAGCAACAGCACTGAATGAGCCCATTCAATTATTTATATTATGATGCATATTTCATTGTTATTTGATCATAATAATTCTTACCTAACCAGATGTTATTGTTATTGTTTTAATTTAACTTTTAATATTAATTTCTAAAATAGCTGTTCAAAAGCTGACATATGTCAATTTAAATAATGAGCATTTAGTTTCATGCTTATAATTCTAATATGTTAAGATTTTATCAATTTCATATAAAGCCATATGTTATGGCATGTGACAAACTTTCTTTGTGATATTATCACTTATTGTTTAGTTGTCATTGTTTGAAACCTTACCATAAATATTTTTGATTGTTTAAATTATTAAGAGTAGACAGTCCTGAAGCGGATCAGTGGTCCAGTGGTAAAACGCTGGACTTGTAATCCAGGGATCGCTGGTTCGATTCCCCGCTCCATCACTGACCGTACTAACAGTCTTTCGGACGAGACTTTAAAAACCGAGGTCTCGTGTATGATGCTTTAAATCGAGCACGTAAAAGAACCAGGGGTGCTTCTGGAACTGGGGCATCTTCTGTATCATGCACTATCCTCCAAATCTTATATGACTAACATTCTTCCAGAGGCGTCGCCCATGTGGGAAACCGGTGGCGACGATAAATAAAAGCATATACAACAGTCCCTTCCTAAGGAAAGACTTACTCAACATGTCAAAGTATCTTGACTAGTATATAAGTCTTGGAAATATTTAGTATAAAAAAACTTAAGAAATAATAAGAAATTTGAATTTAGAATTTGTACTTTGTGTACAAATAATAACTAGAGCTATCACTGAAGGTGATTAATACCCCCACAATACCGCTTTGTCAGACATATTTTTGATAAATTCAAAGATGGCCGCCAGTCAAGACAATGAAATTATCTATCACTATCTATCACTACAGGACCACAATCAGAATGTGCCGACAATATACACAACTAGGCTTGGTAGAAATAATTCATGGAAAACCATGTTATGTGACATGACGGAACAAGTGGTGATTCCCATATAGCCCCCATTGCATATTTTGAAGTGGGGTTATAATAAGAATTGTGTACATTTTAATATTTCGGAGGTGATATGAATACCACAGTATGGGAGTCAGGTCAAAATCAATAAAATAGAAAAAATGAACAGTAATATATAGCACTTTGTCACAAAGAAATATAATGATACATTCGACTAGAGTATGAACTAGTAACACCAATATATTTGATTTTAACTCCCAAGATCTGAACATTTTGCATTCAAATTCTAACAAATATAGCAACAAAGCGTATTAAATTGATACAATTTATATTCGCAATCAAGACATTTTGTTCCATTGTCCTTGACTGCAGTTTCACAGATTTAATCAAATAATCAAACTACCTGGATATAACATTATATTATGCCTTATTTCAATGGATTTTAAAAGAAATCCCGTTATTTTCACTGAAAGGCGAGTCTTCAACAACAAAAACAAACCATTTGCTAGTATCTGAATGTAATAAACCAAAAATGCTGCCAACAGAACAGTAAGAACTAATCAACAGTTCCTGTGAAATAAAAAACTGAACTTGTATAGAATTGCTCACAAAAAGCTGGGCAAAATGGAACTAAATCAATGCAAAATATATCAAACAATATGCTAGAAATAACAGTTATTTTCACAGAAAGATAAGTCGTTTACAACTAAAAACAAACCATTTGCTAGTAAGTGAAAGTAAGAGAAACTATTTTTAGTAACAGTGACCTTGACCTTGGCCCCACCAGCCCCAATATCGAACTTGACCTGTATCTTCTGATGTTACACCTGTGTACCAAAAATTTTTCAAATCTGTCTAGCCTTTCATGAGTTATCGTCCGGAAACCATGAAAACCGACAGACCGACCGACCGACCGACCGACAGACAGACAGACAGACCAACCGACCGACCGACCGACCGACCGACAAGCTCACTCCTATATACCCCCTCAAACTTCGTTTGTGGGGGTATAATAATATCACTTTGTGTGAATTTACTTTGTGTTAAAATATTCAAAATAATACACTTGTACTTTGTGTACATAATTAACTTTGTGAATAAGTATTTACTATCTTTGTGAACAAATCAATATAATAGTTATAGGACGAGAATAAAACGTCTCAAATTACTTAGAACTTTGTGTTCATTTAAACATTAACAACAGCGGTGGTAGCTTTTAGACATCGGCATCATCCAGGGAGCCGCTTATACATTTACAAAACACCACGGACGTCCAAAGACAAAAACAACACCGTTTCACTGCTTCATAATATTTATAAAAAGTGATTTCCTTATGACTCATCAAAGTCGAAAGAAAGAATGCATACAGGCATTATATTGTGTTGTGTTTATGCAAACATATTCTAGCCCACTTATTCAAAATACTGAAAAGAATCCCATGTCAGTTTTAGTTTGAATGGAAATTCTTTATACGACAGATAATACAAATTCAAAGCTTATAACATGTAAAACTGCAATTATATTCACAAGTAGATTGAAACGTTTGCATTGAAATAAAATTTATTTAATTTGTAATATAAGTCGACTTGAGTTAATCATATCTCACTTTATATTAAAGTTAAATTATGATTTATATATTGACAACAAATGGTTAAAATGAACTGAATAGAACATTATTCTATATTTAAAATGAAGTTTTAATAATACAAACCGATATTTAGACATGCAATTTTTTTCTTCATCAAAAACATTTCAAGTTTTCATTGTGTCATTTTAAACAAAAATCTCAACCTTACATTTTAAAAATTAATGCTTGTCATTTATTAAAAACACTTTAAAGCGGCAAGGCATATTCATGTAAAAAACCAGACAAACTAACTTCTCAGAGACAGACGAAAAAGCTTCGGTGGACAGCTGCTTAAAAGTACTGGGACAACGTATCAGAACACTGAACAGTATTCAATAAGATATGCCGGCAGATATGCCTGCCTTTTATTTCTTAAAACATCATGGGTGATCAGGTTTGTTATTGTATGTCTGATGACTAATTATATAAGTTGCGAACGTTTACCCAACAGGGGCTGGTCATAAGAGGTTCGAACTGAAATATTAAAGTACTGTAGTGGTGTGGCGCTTGATGAGGTACTCGAAGCCACGCCCCCTCTACACCAGCAGGGCGCTCTACCAACTGTACTGACCAGTTGACTGTATCACCCCACACCGCTGCTCTCCTCCCACTTACGTCACTATACTGCTTCATATAAATGCAGATGGATGTGCACCCAGTGTGGGGCTCGACCCCTCCCAACTCTTGCAAGGTGCTCAACCGTTTCGTCACACTCTAATAAACAGCTTAAAAACTAGTATATTGAGTGGTATTAATTGTAGCTCAGAAGAATAAAAACTTGCTTAAATAATTTATTATTTTCTTGAGTTTGAACTAGAAGATGTAATTTATTGAGGATTTAATACTTTACTTTGTAGTCAAATGTCATTGAGGATGTCATTTAGCTGGTGATGTTAATGATGCAGACTATTGTTAAAGAAAACGTGAAGTGCTGCCTAAAGTCATAACCACTGTAATTCTAATGATGTATTAGAGTTCATAATAGAAATAGTAATGCTCAAACAAACCATTCAATTGCCAAATGATAATAATTTACCTGTCTTAATATATATTCATCCAGTTCATGTCTTAACAGTTTAAAGTTAGACTTAACAGTAATAATAATACAATATCCAATTTAAAAGGTTGTATGACACAGTTGATTCTGTACTTTAAATGTAAACCTCACATTTTAATTCCATGTACAATGTCACATACGCACTTCTTATTCCATCTACAAAAGTCTTTTTGGTTGTCAGTAGATTTACTTTGTGACTGATTATATAACTTTGTTTGACTACTGTATCAGCTAGTATGTATGGAATCATCTTATACTTAGAAGATAACAATAAATATTTATTAATATATTTATTTAATTTTTTCAGAAATGCCAGACAATTTCATGTGATATGAAGTAGATGAATTGATAAAAAAGTTCATAACTGTTGTTGATTAATGTGAAATATTAATATCATTTTGTTACGAACGATACGTATGCCTTATTATTAATAATAACCATTCGTAGCATTTTCGTTAAAACTTACGAATTCGTAGCGACTGCATGCGTACGAACATTTTGATCAAACGCTCTTGCGAACATTTCGTGCGCAAGAACGTTGATAAAACGGGCCCACTCTGTTTCCAATGACATCGTCTACTGCCATATTTTGAATACAACAAAATAAATTTTGTGTCCCTAACTTACGATTTTCACACTTACAACAATATTTGCGACACCTCTAGGACTTTCTAACTGATTGACGAGGTTACGCTCGATTGACACCAATAACATACAAGATGTATGGTAGTTAGTTATCTAATCAATCTCGATAATGCCTGTCAATTAGCTGAAAGGTGTGAAATACCGACAATGTTAACAACCCTGAAGACTAAGTCCCAGTCAAAACCAGAGAACACGTTCCGACCGACTGACTAAATTGTTTCACCCTGGTGATGAGGGAGCCAGACAAAATTATCACTCATTTGTTGATGTAACTTGTTGAAAGAAAGACGTTAGAAAAGATAGATAGACAATTAATCTTCCTTGAGGCAAATTCATCAGTCTCCAGAGATCAATGAGATTACAAATGTATCGGAATCTGACCGATTCATCAACTTATTTGTGTATTGTGAAAAAAATAATGCACATAGAGAGGGGTGAATAGCTGCATAACAAAGAAAAGAGAAAATCACAGCAAAATACATCCACAAAACAGAATAAACAAGTTCTACAAGATATATATAGAACATTTTGTCAGATTGATTTCAAATGTTTACAGCACTCAGTGATACTGAACAACGTTTGCATAATAATTATTGTGTTCGACTTCCCTGGTAAAATATCAAACAACGGAGACATTTTTTGTCCATACTGGTAAACACTAAATCCAATCTGTCAACACCTCCATCCGGGCCAGTAAAATTAAATATGGTCAGATCACAGGAGATTCTCACAATTTAGTTCTTTCCCGTTCTATATCTCTTCTATAGACTATAGTATATGTATATACACTAACATTTCATCCAGCATGACAAAACCTTTCATTCAGTCAGCTTAATTTCATACAATCACATTTCAGCCAGTGTGGTAAAAATTATATCAAGTAATGTAAAAAAGTTTTCATCTGAGTAAGGCGAGTTAAAGTCTAGGTAGCAATACTTACAGCAACAGGGTCCACTGCAACAATAAGGGCACTGAATACAAGGATCTGCACAATACTAGCTTTAGGGTCCTCCATGGCCCCTACTTTCGCTAACCCCCATAACGATAACCCTACAAACAAAAATAAAATCTAAATTACTTACAATCTTTATATAGTTTTTATATATGTAAGAAGTTTCCATTCCAAGACAGAGTGGCCTTGACGTTTGAGCTGGAAGTCAGGATCTTTAACTTGACACATTCACGCCTCCTAGCAGGCCTCAATGAATATAAAGGTTTTTATATAGGTTTGAATTTAGCAAAACACAGGTTTTTAGGGGGGTTTCTGTGAAAATAAAGAGCAATTAAAAGCTAATTTTGACCATCTAATTTGGTGGATTGATGTGGCTGAGACTGTCCGGCAGTGCACCCGCAGGACGGCAGAATCCTCCCAGGCGATCACAAATACCAAAGATTATAATTATATGCAAGTAGTATCATATGGCTGCAGTTATATGAATAATATGCAGTACAAGTATATAGTACAATATAAATATAAAAATCATTGCTCCCAAAATATTCGGCAACTTGAGTGAAAAAATCTAAAGGTTTGGAGAGTGATCAATTACAGGTTTTTATAGGTTTTTCAGAAAAAATAAAAGGTTTAAAGGTTTTTCCCAAAACTACAGGTTATAACAGGTCTTAAAGGTTTCACTAGGAGGCTGGCACATTTTGCTATGTCAAGGTGCATGCCAAGTCGACCAAGCACAAACATGTTATCTGAAGACCTTTTCAAAGCGGTGGGGGACCATCTAATGATAAAAGGAAATTCATAGCATCTTGTATGAACATTTCCATTCATTTGTACATCAACAATTTTATTTTGTTCATCTTAAAATCAAATCAACATGGCATAACATTGTCCAATACATAGCATAAAATAACAACAAATACGCCCACTTGACGCACATCTTATAAATTCTTAGCAAGTAAATCAATACAATAACTTCATTTTCAAGATGGTATGCTGTAGTTACGGAATTATATAGAAACCGTCAGAGATAGCCTGTACAATTCAATATCAGTATGCATTAAGCAAATATATCAAGTAATAATATCATTATGAATAAATAGACAACATGATTACCCACAACAATGAACTACTGTTCTAAGAGAATGCTACATTGCTTGTACTGTATCAAATATGCTCTCTGTGTCATCTGTTGTATCATATGGAAGATGTGCAGAAAAACTAACAAGAGAGCCATGATGGGCCTAAATCTTTCACCTGAGTACAGTGCCATTCTGACTGTATTGGACTAATGTACCAATAAATAAGTATAGGTTCAATAAAAATCCATTCAGCAGTTTAGGAGATGTTGTTAATAGTTTCCACTATATACATATAGGCAACAAGGCAATGCCCCCTGGTGGCTATGTTTTTTGACAGAACTTAATTATTTATACAATCTTGGAAGAGGACCACACACCAACACAGAGTTTTGCACTTTAACAAGGCCCTACCTCCTGGTGACCATGATTTTTGACAGAACTTAATTATTTATACAATCTTGGAAGAGGACCACACACCAACACAGAGTTTTGCACTTTAACAAGGCCCTACCTCCTGGTGACCATGATTTTTGATGGAACTTAATTATTTATACAATCTCGGAAGAGGACCACACACCAATTATCAAAACTCTACGACTTATGGTTTTGGACCAGAAGGTTTTTTTCCACTTTAACAAGATGTACAAGAGGACCACTAGACAAGTGAATAGTATAATATAAATGTAAAAATTGCTTATAGGGGCTAAAAATAATTTTTTCGAAGTTTTCACTTTTAAATTTATTTTTAGCTCCTGTGACCTACTTATGCAGCAGACAGGAACCATTTATATAACTTTGCAAAAGGACCACTAAAGGATCATTCCTGTGAAGTTTGGACAAAATCCATTCAGTGGTATATAGGAGGAGATGTTGTTTAAGGTAAATGTTGACGGACAACGTACAACGCACAACAACGGACATCCACTGATCCTAAAAGCTCACCTTGAGCGTTCAAGAGAGCTAAAAATCTATGCAATATTTAAGAATAGCTGCCATGAAAAGTATTAGAGACCTTGACCTTTATGTAAGGCATTGACCTTAATGAAAAACTCAAATTGAACAAGAGATGTTTGTAAAACATTATGCCCCCTCATATTTTATTTATATTTTATTTATAAGCAAGTTCAAAGTATGCAGCACAAATATAAACATGCTGGAAATGTTTTGTGGAAAATTCTTACTTAAATAAATAGCATTTAACAAACTCATCTAAAGCTTTGTAATTCAAAAGTACATTTCCAGATCAATTTAGAAAAAATGGATACTTAAAAACATTACATGAATTTGTAAAAGGATGGTTTGTATTTGAAAGTCAAAAGAAAATTCTCATGAACCTGGGGTTGTGGTATGATTGAAAAAGAAAAACATTGCAAAGAATAACATGAATTGCTTATTCCTTCTGGTATCAAACTATGCAATAGCTCAGACTTGATAAAATATAAAAATCTAAAGCAGATTAACTGGATATATATTGTGAATTAAACATTTTTTTTAAAATGGTAAAAAATAGTTTCTTGGATGCATAGTTTGATTAGTGCCATATTGGAAACAGTAACAGTAGGTTTTTTGTGAATGAAATAAAAGACCTCATGTGCATGATGAACTGATCTTAAATTTATATAGAAAGTCATGTATAATAGAAGTTCACAATTTTGTCTTACTGAACGTTCCAATTAATGGGAGGTGTTTAAAATACAATTGACCTATGACCTTGACCCCAAAATCATTAGGGTTCCTCTGCTACCAAAGATGAATGTGTGGACTAAGTTTGAGGTCAGGGGATCTTGAGTTATTGATCAGAAATGATTTATGTACAATTGACCCCTGTGACCTAGATCTTTGACCATGTTATCCCAAAGTCAATTCCTCTGCTACCCAAGATGAATGTGTGGACCAAGTTTGAGGATGATATGTCAAGGGGTTCTTTAGTTATTGATCGGAAACGAAAAAGGTTACGGAAGGACGGACCGATCGACAAGTGCAAATCGACAAGTGCCCTCTCTTCATCGAAGGGGGGCATAATAAAAATTCAGACAAATTATTAGAGTGAAATTGGACTTAACATATCTGCTAATGTTTTCATCTATTTGTAAAAGAACTTATTTTTTCACTTGAACTTTGACAAAATGGCTTAAATGGGAAGAAAATTAGAGCCATATCTATGGTCCTTATGCATCACAAAATTCACTATTCCAGTCAAAATACTTAAGACATACAGTTTTCGATAATTTGCTGATTTTAAATCCACCATTCAAAATTTAGAAATGGTCCAGTCCATATTCACATGTTATGTTTTGATATGGATCAGTCCATTGGAGAGTAGGTTAGTATAAAAGGTTAATTCTGACACAATATATGGATACTTACCAATAGTGAAGCATGCAATCACGGTGCCCTACAAAAAGCAAAAAAATAAAAACCATGCCATCTTTATTGTATATAATGAACATGCATACACAATCAAATACTTCAAGGTCAGTGCATAACTACTTCAGCCCTATTTTCTTAACCCTAAGTTAATACTCGGAGTATGAGAGTATGACTTAAAACAATGGCAACTATTATGTTTCAATGTTTCACTAATCATACGACCAGCTAGGATTTGTGGCAGGTCAGGATACCCTTGCCCCAGGAAAATAAATAGATTTCCCCAAAAAGTTTGCCTGGATTATTGTTGATGCCTTTAACACCATCTATCATCCCTAGGGATATTAACAAAACTTGCAGCTTCAAATTTTGCAGTTTGTCTTAATACCCTGGGTGTGCACTTCCCATCCCTAATCCCCAGTGAGGTAAAACATAGACAGGAGAATACTGATGTGTTCTAAGCCCCTCTATATTTGATTGATCATATTGGAATGTGGATGTAACATTTTTATACACTTCATGTTTGTTTTTATTCCAGACAGTTATACATACGCCTTCTGCAATAGGAGACTTTAAATACATTCTTCAAGGTGAAAATAGTTAACTTACTATACTGTAACTCATATTTGTTAATTAAAAGAAAAGTATAGACAGATGCATTTCAAACTGATAGCGGGATAACTACTAATAACCTTTGAAGCGTGACCTGACCCATTGAAAGGCTTTCTCCCAACCAGACACATCATATTTAGTTTGATGCAGAAAAGCAGAGCAGGAACTTATAAGTGTAATCAAAACATTAACTAAGTTTCAAAGAACTTTCAAAATAGTTTTATTTCTCAAGTGTCCTTTCTTGTATAATGAATTCATGCTGTTAATAGTCTCAACATAGATACTGGTGCTAGTATGTTGAAATCTACTTTACATACCAAGTCCTTCCAAATCCAAGTCTGAAGCAGATCTCAATCGTCGAGATACCGTAATTTAAGAATTTGGGGAAAATACAGTAACATCCATATGAAAGTATAGAGTTAATTTGCTCATACATGTATAAAGTTTAAGTAGTTATGCACTTCCACCTCAACATCAATTCCTATCATTAGTCATTAGTAGGTGTTCACGATTAATTAAAAGCAATTTTCTTTTGAACACTGCAAAACAAGCAATTTTAAAATTGATGCATGTCAACAGAATACAACAATAATATCTAGGTTGGCAGTATTTCATCTATGTTCAGTTTGCCTAACCAGTGTTCCTGGATTATCAACCAGAACATACAAGCAAATAACAACTTCCCCACAGAAAAATTTCATCTCCACCAAGTAATGTTAATTTAGTTGTGTACCTGCTTAGAGTAAGATATGCACCAGAAAGGGCCAACCTATAAAGCCCTAAAAAATTTAGGGCCACAATTAATCACAGAAATTGTGTTAGTAAAAGGGCAATTTAAGCAGCCACAAGCACTGTTACAGGGGTAATAATAACTCATATTCAAAACATAAAAGTTAGTATTGCAAATCCATACAATTAAGAACCAGAGTTGAATGTACAACAAATATGAACCCCATGAGAGCCTGTCACAGTTAAGCAGGAATTGTAGTACTGACCAAATCACCTTTGAACAATAGTGGGGTCATATACTGACCGTTAACAAACATCCGATGAAGCTTGATAGCCTTATGCCGAAGGTTTTTTTCAGTCTCAAGGTGACAATGACCTTGACATCTGACCTACTGTACCAAAAATGACTGGGTCATCTGCTGACCAAGCAATCAGCATACAAAGCTGGACAGTGGTAGGTAAATGAGTTTTTCCAATCATTTGTCAGAAACTAAAAGGTCTATCAACAGACATACCAATTGAAATGAGTAAATCCCCTCTACAAAGAGGGGGCACATAAATAATATAATTATGGAGCAAGTTACATACATTTGCAAGTTTGCGTCATAAGGCAACATTTACTGTATTAGAAACAAGGCCTGCCCCCTGGGGGGCCATGCTTTTTGATGGAACTGAATAATTTATGCAATCTTGTAAGAGGACCACTAGACAATGCTACATCAAATGTTTAAGCTGTATGCCTTATTGTTTTTTTGACAAGAAGATTTTCAAATATCTTTAAAATATATTTTTAGCTACTCTGACCTACTTATGCAACATACTGGAAAGATTTACGCTTCTTTGAAAGAGGCCCACCCAAGGATCATTCCTGTGAAGTTTGGACGAAATTTCTTCAATGGTGTAGGAGGAGATAGTGTTTAAAGAAAACGTTGACACACTATGCACACCGCACCACGACAGACATCCAACAATCCTAAAGAGCATTTCATGCTCATGTGAGCTAAAAACTGTAACATTTACACTAATAAAACATTCAGGAAAATTATTATATTTTAAAGTTTTCAATTTACACTGATACTAGCAATCAAAGTGCACTGTGGAGACAGACGTGTTGTTATTCATCTGTATCAAAAGCAATTTATATGGTTATAATTTCAAGTAATAATATTAGTTAATAAATTATTATTGAAGTAGAAATGTGTCCATGGACACAGATGCCCCCACTTGCAGCCTTTGTCACAAAAGCAAATGCTATTATTCTGCTCATAGTTTGTGAATGGGTATCAAGATTACCAAGTGAACAACTGTACTTATTAAGGTGATAAGTCAATAACTTTGCACTTACTGGGTGTAATCATTCATGAAACCCGATGTGCACAACTATACATGCTTGTGAACATTTCTGTAAAGTTTTATGACTCAGGGTCCTATACTTTTGGAGATACACGCCACACAAGATTGCATGCTAGATGTAAGCTGTATTTTCAATAAGTCAATGGCCATTAATTTGCACTTACTGCACAGGCCAATGAACATTCCTGTGAAGTTTTATGACTCTGGCTCATATTCTTTTGGAGATAAGAGTGACACAAGATTGCATACTCAGTAGGCTATATTTTAACTAAGTCAAGGGCCATAACTTTGCACTGGGCACAGCCAAACATGAAACCCCAGGTACACAACTACACAAGCTGGTGAGCATTCCTGTAAAGTTTAATGGCTCTGGCTCATATTTTTTTTGAGATAAGAAGAATCACGAAAATTGGACTTTCACTAAATAAAATTGGAAATTATTAAATTATTAAACAAGTTCTCCCTATGCTACAATAATATAACAATGATTTTTATTCAGAACAAGGGAATAATTTGAAATTCTATTATCAGAGAACATTATTGATAATATATTTATTGATAGTGTAATATCATTTGTAATCACATCAAATGTATTTGCCATCAATAAGTATAACACATAAATCAAACAAAATTAACAGATTCCTTCATTATTGACGTATTTCAGTTGAAAATAATAAATTGTAAAAACCCATGAGACCTGTTTCTATAAACAAGAGAACCATCATAATTAACCCTATATCGCTCACCTGAGAACCTCAGATAGTATGCACTTGTCTTGTAAGTTTCATGAAGATTGCTCAAGAAATGAGGTCTCCAATGGGGAAACAATTTCATATTACGCAGTTTTGACTTTTTCAAGAGCCAAAACTCTTAAGAAATCTTATAGTTCCTGATTGAGGTTTTGTGGCTTTATACATTCAATGCATATTTTCATGATTATTACTGAGTGTTGATAACAGTTGACAACAAGGACCACAGTACCTCACCTCAAGCACCTTAAATGCACTCAGCTGAGTCAAAAATGAGGTTGTGATGGAAGTATTTAACACATATTTATAATATTTGTATCAATTTTGATGACTGAGAAAAACAAGTGTTGGCAGTGTGCATGAAGTGGTGTGATTGTGTCCTTAGCAAGGATTTTATTCAGACCCCCATTAATTTATTCTGTATTATGTCAGCCATACTTCTTATTGTTAACGTCATGTACACAGAATATCATGTCAGACATACTTCTTATTGTTAATGTCATGTACACAGAATATCATGTCAGACATACTTCTTATTGTAAATGTCATGTACACAGAATATCATGTCACAGACATACTTCTTATTGTAAATGTCATGTATACAGAATATCATGTCAGACATACTTCTTATTGTAAATGTCATGTACACAGAATATCATGTCAGACATACTTCTTATTGTTAATGTCATGTACACAGAATATCATGTCAGACATACTTCTTATTGTAATGTCATGTACACAGAATATCATGTTAGATATACTTCTTATTGTAAATGTCATGTACACAGAATATCATGTCAGACATACTTCTTATTGTAAATGTCATGTACACAGAATATCATGTCAGACATACTTCTTATTGTAAATGTCATGTACACAGAATATCTATCAGACATACTTCTTATTGTAAATGTCATGTACACAGAATATAATGTCAGACATACTTCTTATTGTTAATGTCATGTACACAGAATATCATGTCAGCCATGCTTCTTATTGTTAATGTCATGTACACAGAATATCATGTCAGACATACTTCTTATTGTTAATGTCATGTACACAGAATATTGTGTCAGCCATACTTCTTATTGTTAATGTCATGTACACAGAATATCATGTCAGCCATACTTCTTATTGTTTATGTCATGTACACAGAATATCATGTCAGCCATACTTCTTATTGTTAATGTCATGTACACAGAATATCATGTCAGACATACTTCTTATTGTTAATGTCATGTACACAGAATATTGTGTCAGCAAGGATTAATTCCATAACCTGAAAGTTGGAAGACTGACAACTTATCCACTACAGTGCCAATCACCATCTAGATTTCATTTAGAGTCTATTTTGTAATATACTTTGAACAGTTAATTTTATCATCACCATCATTGTTACCAGTTGTATATATTATTATCATCAATATAATCACTGCTATCATTATCAAGTTCACCCACTCTAAAACAACCATACTTTATTTCAATCATAAGGTATCATTGAGAAAAACAAATTCCACTGTGTTTTTTCAACCTGATTTATTTAAAACGAGATGTTTGTAAAACATTATGCCCCCTGTGACATTGACCTTTGACTCCAAAATCAATAGAGTTCCTCTGCTACCCAAGATAAATGCGTGGACCAAGTTTGAGGATGATAGGTCAAGGGGTTCTTGAGTTATTGATTGGAAACGGAAGGGTTACGGACAGACGGATGGACCGACCTGTTAAACTTTTAATTTACAAATCATGCATGCCATCAATGTCTGAATTGTATATCTGTCATCAAAGAAATACATCAAACTGACTAACATACCAGTGATTGACCTATTGCAATGTGTTCGCAGTTATTTTTTAAATTTGCTAGTATTGTTAACTTTAAGTGGAACAGTCCAATTTCATTCCTGAATGTATTGTAGCCGGTTAGATCATTAAATCAAGAATTGTACACATCACTGTCCACTGTCTTCAAAATATGAATCCATTATGGAGACGTATTTGCAGGGTTAATATTATTCCAATGGGAATTAAATCACTGTCATTGTAAATGTTACTCAACTTTTTGCAGCCAGAATTCACTTAAAACTGTAAGGGGTACAGAATAGAAGACAAGTCCATTATGGAAACATGGAAGTTTCAGGTTAAAATTTCACTAAAATTGGAACAGCATCAAAATGATTCTGCTTTACAATGCCACAACTATGCCAAGACTGGTAAGTCAAACAGTCAGAATTCAAGACAAGTCCATTATGTACACAGGCTTTACAGGCTTAAATGTCACTACATAGAAGGGGCCAGACATGTACAAATGTCACTACATAGAAGGGGACAGACATGTACAAATGTCACTACATAGAAGGGGACAGACATGTACAATTGTCACTACATAGAAGGGGACAGACATGTACAAATGTCACTACGTAGAAGGTGACAGACATGTACAAATGTCACTACGTAGAAGGGGACAGACATGCACAAATGTCACTACATAGAAGGGGACAGACATGTACAAATGTCACTACATAGAAGGGGACAGACATGTACAATTGTCACTACATAGAAGGGGACAGACATGTACAAATGTCACTACATAGAAGGGGACAGACATGTACAAATGTCACTACATAGAAGGGGACAGACATGTACAAATGTCACTGCATAGAAGGGGACAGACATGTAAATAGTTCACAGTTCTACTCACCACAACCGAGTACATTATAATGCTCCCTAGGTTGTCTGTAAATGTTCGATCATGTAAACTAAAGGCCGCCTCTAATATGATTCTGAAATAAATATGATTTAAAATAAACAAGACATGTTTGTAAAAAATCATGCCCCCTCATGGTTGTATGTCCGAGCTATATTTTGTACAATTGCATAAGCAAGTTCAAAGTGTGGTGTACAAATATACATGCTGGAAATGCGTTTTGGTAAACAAGGGTTTGGTGGATGCATAGTTTGGTTAGTGCCATATTGGAAACAGTAACAGTAACAACAAGTTAACTGTAGGTAATGAAAGAGCTCATCTCATGTATGCGATGAACTTACCTTAAATTTATATTGATAAGTCTTGTACAATAGAAGTCCATAATTTTGTCATACTGAACATTCCAATTAATGGGAGGTGTTATAAATACAATTGACCTATGAACTTGACCCTTCAACCCAATACCCCAAAATCAATAGGGTTCCTCTACTATCCAAGATGAATGTGTGGACCAAGTTTGAGGATGACAGGTCAAGGGGTTCTTGAGTTATGGATCGGAAAGGAAAAGGTTACGGATGGACAGACAGACGAAGGGGGGGGGGGGGGGCATAATAAACAAAATATTATAACATTACTGAAAACATTTTAAATGCCATATCATTTTTGCTTCTAGCACTGAATTTCAAAATGTTTGGTCCACAGGCCATCATACGTTAATAATATCAATACAAGGTATCACCTAAGAGCACAATAAATAGACATTATTCCGATATTATAAATGGAAAAAAGCAAAACTTTTTAAATGGAATGCCTGCACTGTCTTTTGTAGTCATGAACATTTATTAAATGTATGAGTTATCTAATATAAATATGTTTGCACAACATGTAAAGAACTTGATACATAATGTAATAAAAAACAAACGTAACAATATATTTGTATGCCTACAAGAGACAGTGCTAAGGGGAACTAAAGGGAATAAGACAATTTGTCTTTTTTGGGGTCTAAATCCCCCCCCCCACCCCCCTAGAGCCAAGCGGGAGATGCTAATTCCACTTCCAATGTCTATTTCCGGACCCGGAATCATTCAATGTGTCAAATTCATCTGTTGGGAATCGTCTTCTGTATAAAGGTCCTGTGTATTCCTGACCCCCCCCCCTCCTTTAAGTGCATTAACAAGTGAATTAAGAAATCTCTGTAATCAGGAATAGCCTAACCTAAAAATGTTTTTTTAATTGACAGCTTGATTGCTATACAATGATGTAAGAAGATTTCCTAGACAAATTTTGTCCTACTACAATAAATAAACTTCAGGTACTTACGGCGGAAGCAGATACAAGAAAAACTGATGTGGCTCAAAAAAGTGCAAATCTTCCGCAGCCCCAGTGACACTGAAACGAAACATGATCTTCAATAAAACTACACAGAAACAGGAGCAGCACAAGCAGACGTGCATCAGTTGGTTACATCATCATTAACAGTATAAACATAATGGAAATAAGAGATTTCTATTTCTTTTGTCATCCTTTGTGTATAATGTAGTTGACATGGAACAGTATATCATGCTTTGTGTATAATGTAGTTGACATGGAACAGTATATCATCCTTTGTGTATAATGTAGTTGACATGGAACAGTATATCAACCTTTGTGTATAATGTAGTTGACATGGAACAGTATATCAACCTTTGTGTATAATGTAGTTGACATGGAACAGTATATCATCCTTTGTGTATAATGTAGTTGACATGGAACAGTATATCATCCTTTGTGTATAATGTAGTTGACATGGAACAGTATATCATGCTTTGTGTAGAATGTAGTTGACATGGAACAGTATATCATCCTTTGTGTATAATGTAGTTGACATGGAACAGTATATCATGCTTTGTGTATAATGTAGTTGACATGGAACAGTATATCATGCTTTGTGTATAATGTAGTTGACATGGAACAGTATATCATCCTTTGTGTATAATGTAGTTGACATGGAACAGTATATCATCCTTTGTGTATAATGTAGTTGACATGGAACAGTATATCATGCTTTGTGTATAATGTAGTTGACATGGAACAGTATATCAACCTTTGTGTATAATGTAGTTGACATGGAACAGTATATCATGCTTTGTGTATAATGTAGTTGACATGGAACAGTATATCATCCTTTGTGTATAATGTAGTTGACATGGAACAGTATATCAACCTTTGTGTATAATGTAGTTGACATGGAACAGTATATCATCCTTTGTGTATAATGTAGTTGACATGGAACAGTATATCATCCTTTGTGTATAATGTAGTTGACATGGAACAGTATATCAACCTTTGTGTATAATGTAGTTGACATGGAACAGTATATCATGCTTTGTGTATAATGTAGTTGACATGGAACAGTATATCATGCTTTGTGTATAATGTAGTTGACATGGAACAGTATATCATGCTTTGTGTATAATGTAGTTGACATGGAACAGTATATCATCCTTTGTGTATAATGTAGTTGACATGGAACAGTATATCATGCTTTGTGTATAATGTAGTTGACATGGAACAGTATATCATGCTTTGTGTATAATGTAGTTGACATGGAACAGTATATCATGCTTTGTGTATAATGTAGTTGACATGGAACAGTATATCATCCTTTGTGTATAATGTAGTTGACATGGAACAGTATATCATGCTTTGTGTATAATGTAGTTGACATGGAACAGTATATCATGCTTTGTGTATAATGTAGTTGACATGGAACAGTATATCATGCTTTGTGTATAATGTAGTTGACATGGAACAGTATATCATCCTTTGTGTATAATGTAGTTGACATGGAACAGTATATCATGCTTTGTGTATAATGTAGTTGACATGGAACAGTATATCATGCTTTGTGTATAATGTAGTTGACATGGAACAGTATATCATGCTTTGTGTATAATGTAGTTGACATGGAACAGTATATCATCCTTTGTGTATAATGTAGTTGACATGGAACAGTATATCATGCTTTGTGTATAATGTAGTTGACATGGAACAGTATATCATGCTTTGTGTATAATGTAGTTGACATGGAACAGTATATCATGCTTTGTGTATAATGTAGTTGACATGGAACAGTATATCATCCTTTGTGTATAATGTAGTTGACATGGAACAGTATATCATGCTTTGTGTATAATGTAGTTGACATGGAACAGTATATCATGCTTTGTGTATAATGTAGTTGACATGGAACAGTATATCATGCTTTGTGTATAATGTAGTTGACATGGAACAGTATATCATGCTTTGTGTATAATGTAGTTGACATGGAACAGTATATCATCCTTTGTGTATAATGTAGTTGACATGGAACAGTATATCATGCTTTGTGTATAATGTAGTTGACATGGAACAGTATATCATGCCTTTGTGTATAATGTAGTTGACATGGAACAGTATATCATGCTTTGTGTATAATGTAGTTGACATGGAACAGTATATCATGCTTTGTGTATAATGTAGTTGACATGGAACAGTATATCATGCTTTGTGTATAATGTAGTTGACATGGAACAGTATATCATCCTTTGTGTATAATGTAGTTGACATGGAACAGTATATCATGCTTTGTGTATAATGTAGTTGACATGGAACAGTATATCATGCCTTTGTGTATAATGTAGTTGACATGGAACAGTATATCATGCTTTGTGTATAATGTAGTTGACATGGAACAGTATATCATGCTTTGTGTATAATGTAGTTGACATGGAACAGTATATCATGCTTTGTGTATAATGTAGTTGACATGGAACAGTATATCATCCTTTGTGTATAATGTAGTTGACATGGAACAGTATATCATGCTTTGTGTATAATGTAGTTGACATGGAACAGTATATCATCCTTTGTGTATAATGTAGTTGACATGGAACAGTATATCATGCTTTGTGTATAATGTAGTTGACATGGAACAGTATATCATCCTTTGTGTATAATGTAGTTGACATGGAACAGTATATCATGCTTTGTGTATAATGTAGTTGACATGGAACAGTATATCATGCTTTGTGTATAATGTAGTTGACATGGAACAATATCATCCTTTGTGTATAATGTAGTTGACATGGAACAGTATATCATGCTTTGTGTATAATGTAGTTGACATGGAACAGTATATCATGCTTTGTGTATAATGTAGTTGACATGGAACAGTATATCATGCTTTGTGTATAATGTAGTTGACATGGAACAGTATATCATGCTTTGTGTATAATGTAGTTGACATGGAACAGTATATCATCCTTTGTGTATAATGTAGTTGACATGGAACAGTATATCATGCTTTGTGTATAATGTAGTTGACATGGAACAGTATATCATCCTTTGTGTATAATGTAGTTGACATGGAACAGTATATCATGCTTGTGTATAATGTAGTTGACATGGAACAGTATATCATCCTTTGTGTATAATGTAGTTGACATGGAACAGTATATCATGCTTTGTGTATAATGTAGTTGACATGGAACAGTATATCATGCTTTGTGTATAATGTAGTTGACATGGAACAGTATATCATCCTTTGTGTATAATGTAGTTGACATGGAACAGTATATCATGCTTTGTGTATAATGTAGTTGACATGGAACAGTATATCATGCTTTGTGTATAATGTAGTTGACATGGAACAGTATATCATGCTTTGTGTATAATGTAGTTGACATGGAACATCCTTTGTGTATAATGTAGTTGACATGGTACAGTATTGACAATATAACAATTGTACATGTAATATAGAGTATATGACAAATAACAATTACATGTATAGTAGAGTATATTATACAATATACAATGTACATGTAATATAGAGGTTATATAGGACAAGATAACAATGTAGGCATGTAAGTATAGAGATATATATATATGTACATTATATAGACAATGTACAGTGTAATATAGAGTTTATATATGACAATATAAACAATTACATGTAATTTAGAGTATATACTCACTCAGTCTATAAACAATTACATGTTTAGAGTATTATAACAATGTGCATGTAATATAGAGTATATGACAATATAACAATGTACATGTAATATAGAGTATATGACAATATAACAATGTACATGTAATATAGAGTATATATATGACAATATAACAATGTACATGTAATATAGAGTATATGACAAGATAACAATGTACATGTAATATAGAGTATATGACAATATAACAATGTACATGTAATATAGAGTATATGACAATATAACAATGTACATGTAATATAGAGTATATGACAATATAACAATGTACATGTAATATAGAGTATATGACAATATAACAATGTACATGTAATATAGAGTATATGACAATATAACAATGTACATGTAATATAGAGTATATGACAATATAACAATGTACATGTAATATAGAGTATATGACAATATAACAATGTACATGTAATATAGAGTATATGACAATATAACAATGTACATGTAATATAGAGTATATGACAAGATAACAATGTACATGTAATATAGAGTATATGACAATAAACAATGTACATGTAATATAGAGTATATGACAATATAACAATGTACATGTAATATGGAGTATATGACAATATAACAATGTACATGTAATATAGAGTATATGACAATATAACAATGTACATGTAATATAGAGTATATGACAATATAACAATGTACATGTAATATACATATATGTATAATACATATTAAGAAAGCTGGCTCTGCCCCCAGGCAGCCATGTTTTTTGACAAATCTAAGTAATTTGAACAATGTTGATAGAGGGTCACCCAATGACCATCTCTGTGAAGTTATATCAAAATTGGATCTGGAGTTCTTGAAAAGAAATTTGAAAAGAAATTTTGAAGTTACATACCCTGGTGGCCATGTTTTTTGATGAATTCAAAAAATTTGAACAGTCTTGGAAGAGTCAGGTAAAGAATATTTGTATGAAGTTATATAAAAATTGGGTCAGTAGTTTTTGACTAGAATATTTTTTAAGTTTCCAATATATACATTTAGGAAAATGGGCTCCAACCTTGGCGGCCATGTTTCTTTTACCAATCCAAACCCCTCATTGCATTTTTGTAGAGTGTCACCCTACTAACTTTGTGAAATTCAGTGAAGTGGTTTCAGAGGAGATGTTTTTTCAAGCAAAACAGGAAGTCGGCCTTGACCCCTTGTTGTATTTTGTAGAGTGTCACCACATGAAGCTTCCAGCAAAGTTTCAGCGGTTTCAGAGGAGATATCTTTAAATAATGAATGGACAAAGACCGATCAGAAAAGCTCACCTTGAGCACAAAAAAAACCCCACCGAAATCAAAATACTTATGATGCATATATTTTCAATGTAATGTACTTTTCAAACCTATTTGTGCTAAAAATAATTGATCCCTGAAAGTGTGCAAGCTTTTTCACTACATCAGATCTACTCTACATTGAACTTATAACATAATATTGTATACTTACAAGATAATTGCACCAAAAATGACTCCAATAAGTATAAGGATACTGGAAGAGAAATAATGTACAATTTTACATGAATTTAATTTAAAAACAAGAATTTTATCCAGATATTACTCAGAAGAATAATGAACAAGATAAAAGTGGGAAACTTGCATGAATTCAACTTAAAAGGCAACATTTCTAAAAAATACATGTATATAGGATTTCAAGGATCAACACAACACAAATAAATATGATTCACATCTAGAAATAATGTTCAATGAACTACAGATAATAAGCACAGCTTTTAGGTCTGAAAATGTTCTCTTAATCCAAATTTATACATTAAACAATGATTTGCCAGCACAGTGAAGCCTCCACCAACACTGGTTCTGGTCAGGATATAACTTCAAGTTGGTCTGATTGCCAGCACAGTGTACCCTCCACCAACACTGGTTCTGGTCAGGATATAACTTTAAGGTGGTCTGCCAGCACAGTGAAGCCTCCACCACCACTGGTTCTGGTCAGGATATAACTTTAAGGTGGTCTGTCAGCACAGTGAAGCCTCCACCACCACTGGTTCTGGTCAGGATATAACTTTAAGGTGGTCTGCCAGCACAGTGAAGCCTCCACCACCACTGGTTCTGGTCAGGATATAACTTTAAGGTGGTCTGCCAGCACAGTGAAGTCTCCACCACCACTGGTTCTGGTCAGGATATAACTTTAAGGTGGTCTGCCAGCACAGTGAAGCCTCCACCAACACTGGTTCTGGTCAGGATATAACTTTAAGGTGGTCTGTCAGCACAGTGAAGCCTCCACCAACACTGGTTCTGGTCAGGATATAACTTTAAGGTGGTCTGATTGCCAGCACAGTGTACCCTCCACCACCACTGGTTCTGGTCAGGATATAACTTTAAGGTGGTCTGCCAGCACAGTGAAGCCTCCACCACCACTGGTTCTGGTCAGGATATAACTTCAAGTTGGTCTGTCAGCACAGTGAAGCCTCCACCACCACTGGTTCTGGTCAGGATATAACTTTAAGGTGGTCTGCCAGCACAGTGAAGCCTCCACCACCACTGGTTTTGGTCAGGATATAACTTTAAGGTGGTCTGCCAGCACAGTGAAGTCTCCACCACCACTGGTTCTGGTCAGGATATAACTTTAAGGTGGTCTGCCAGCACAGTGAAGCCTCCACCACCACTGGTTCTGGTCAGGATATAACTTTAAGGTGGTCTGATTGCCAGCACAATGAAGCCTCCACCAACACTGGTTCTGGTCAGGATATAACTTTAAGGTGGTCTGCCAGCACAGTGAAGCCTCCACCAACACTGGTTCTGGTCAGGATATAACTTTAAGGTGGTCTGATTGCCAGCACAGTGAAGTCTCCACCACCACTGGTTCTGGTCAGGATATAACTTTAAGGTGGTCTGCCAGCACAGTGAAGCCTCCACCAACACTGGTTCTGGTCAGGATATAACTTTAAGGTGGTCTGCCAGCACAGTGAAGCCTCCACCAACACTGGTTCTGGTCAGGATATAACTTTAAGGTGGTCTGCCAGCACAGTGAAGCCTCCACCAACACTGGTTCTGGTCAGGATATAACTTTAAGGTGGTCTGCCAGCACAGTGAAGCCTCCACCAACACTGGTTCTGGTCAGGATATAACTTTAAGGTGGTCTGCCAGCACAGTGAAGCCTCCACCAACACTGGTTCTGGTCAGGATATAACTTTAAGGTGGTCTGCCAGCACAGTGAAGCCTCCACCACCACTGGTTCTGGTCAGGATATAACTTTAAGGTGGTCTGATTGCCAGCACAATGAAGCCTCCACCACCACTGGTTCTGGTCAGGATATAACTTTAAGGTGGTCTGCCAGCACAGTGAAGCCTCCACCACCACTGGTTCTGGTCAGGATAGAACTTTAATGTGGTCTGCCAGCACAGTGAAGCCTCCACCACCACTGGTTCTGGTCAGGATATAACTTTAAGGTGGTCTGATTGCCAGCACAGTGAAGCCTCCACCACCACTGGTTCTGGTCAGGATATAACTTTAAGGTGGTCTGCCAGCACAGTGAAGCCTCCACCACCACTGGTTCTGGTCAGGATATAACTTTAAGGTGGTCTGCCAGCACAGTGAAGCCTCCACCAACACTGGTTCTGGTCAGGATATAACTTTAAGGTGGTCTGTCAGCACAGTGAAGCCTCAACCACCACTGGTTCTGGTCAGGATATAACTTTAATGTGGTCTGCCAGCACAATGAAGCCTCCACCAACACTGGTTCTGGTCAGGATATAACTTTAATGTGGTCTGCCAGCACAATGAAGCCTCCACCAACACTGGTTCTGGTCAGGATATAACTTTAAGGTGGTCTGATTGCCAGCACAGTGAAGCCTCCACCAACACTGGTTCTGGTCAGGATATAACTTTAAGGTGGTCTGATTGCCAGCACAGTGAACCCTCCACCACCACTGGTTCTGGTCAGGATATAACTTTAAGGTGGTCTGCCAGCACAGTGAAGCCTCCACCATCACTGGTTCTGGTCAGGATAGAACTTTAAGGTGGTCTGATTGCCAGCACAGTGAAGCCTCAACCACCACTGGTTCTGGTCAGGATATAACTTTAAGGTGGTCTGATTGCCAGCACAGTGAAGCCTCCACCACCACTGGTTCTGGTCAGGATATAACTTTAAGGTGGTCTGATTACTGACTTAGAATATGGAAGAAAAATTAAAACTGACCCATAAATATACTTAATAATGAGGTTGTCTCCATTTTGAGGTGGTCTTAAAGTAAGGTTTGACAGTATTTACTTCTTGTCTATACTACACAATTTATCACTTTGCATGCAGACAGTACAATACCAAATTACTCTCAACCAATATTTTACAAAACAAAGTGAGCACAAGAGAGTGTCAGTACTTTTATCTCTGGTAGCAGACTAAGTCAAATTATATCTAAATTTCATGCAAAATTGTACATCATCATCATTACATTGGATTTTCTCTGAACCATGTACGCTGTCTGAACCATGTACGCTGTCTGAACCATGTACGCTGTCTGAACCATATACGCTGTCTGAACCATGTACGCTGTCTGAACCATGTACGCTGTCTGAACCATGTACGCTGTCTGAACCATGTACGCTGTCTGAACCATGTACACTATCTGAACCATGTACACTGTCTGAACCATGTACACTGTCTGGTTTTTCTATACATTCTAAGTGACAGTAATATAAATGAATTTATCCTGTCACTTGCTGTATTTTCCACCTGATAACAGTGTGTCTGATATTTTTTGCTTTATCAGGTCACTTGGTCACATCACTTTTATCCAACGTCACATGACCACGTTGACAAGCCAAACTATTTTTAGTATAGTATCGCCATGTTATCTTTTTCCGGACTTACTAAAACAATGGATATTTCAATTGAATACTACATGTACCACACTCTTCATCTTTTTTGTATAATGCTTACAATTCATTTCCCCAAAATTGTTCAATTTAATTCAAGCAGTGCTTGATCTTATCCGTTAATCTCGCGCTATAAGCCAAACTCGGTCTGCTTTTTGTCCCGAATGTAAGTGCTTACTGGAATGTTGTAAACAACGTAGTAAAACAAATTGTCGGCTGTTTACACCATTGGAACAACATCATGTTGGAAATTTGAGTCCATCTGCGTTTGAACTCATCAGGGATGGATGACCGTGTGGTCGAGTTTCTCACGGAAATAACAATTAGTAGCAATAGCAGCACGTACCCCACCCATCTTCTCAATATTAGAATTCCAGTCCGGTTTTATCCATTTGTGCCAAAAATTCCTTTGCAATCGTAATGACACTGATAGACTGAATCCACAGATTAATTCCTTGTTTTCTAGTGCAGTTTTAAATGTCCAAATATTCATGAAATAAATGTAAATATCACTTCTGTGTCAATTGACAATTCTCATAATTTGAAAACAAACCGTGGGAAATTGCGTATGAACTAATTGTAATGTTTAATGTTGACTCTTACTTAATTGTCGCACATTATTAGATTTGTTATTGATTAATGCTCATCAGATGTTCGCAAATGCAGATAAATTCATATTGTCACAGAAAATGTGTCAGACTCATGGGAACAATGTCTCTCGGCGTAAGGTTCTAACCACACTTATATTCAATATGTAACAAAATTAGTTATGTCACAATTAAGGGGATGCAACTCGGTATTATTTAAAATTAAAGGTATTTCCCCTTACTTATAACACAACAAGAGGGCCATGGTGGCCCTTTATCAATTTGAGCTAGTGACATAGTTTTGACCCCAGATGACCAAGTCTAGAACTTGGTCTAGATTTCATTAAGATAATGTCTCACTCAAATCAAGTCAAAATTGTGACATCTGGAGTATTAACAAGGTTTTACTATAATCTAACAAAATGACCTAGTTTTGGACTCCAGTTGACCAAGTTTCGAACTTGGTATAGATTTCATTGAGACAATCATTCTGACCATGTCTCACATAAATCAAGTAAAAATGTGACCTCTAAAGTGTTAACAAGGTTTTACTATAATTTGACCTAGTGACTAATTTTTTGAACCCAGATGACCTTGGCCTAGATTTTATCAAGACAAACATTCAGACCATGTCTCACTTAAATCAAGTCAAAAATGTGATCTCTGGAGTGTTAACAAGGTTTTACTATAGATTTCATTGAGACAAACATTCTGACCATGTCTGATATAAATCAAGAAAAAAATGTGACCTCTAAAGTGTTTACAAGGTTAAACTATAATTTAACCTAGTGACCTAGTTGTTGACGCCCAGATGACCGAGTTTCAAACCTGGTCTTTATTTCATTGAGACAAACATTATGACTAAGTTTCATGCAGATCAGGTAAAAGATGTTACATCTAGAGTGTTAACAGTCTGAATTGTTGATGACGGATGACGACGTACGACGCCGGAAACAGGGCCATCCAAATAAGTCACCTTGAGAAAGTTTATCAGGCTCGGCTCCGGTAGTTATCGGGTGAACCATCGGCTAGTGAATAATTATTTGCCTGTTTGGAAAGTTTCAAGTTTTCATGCTGACAATGATTTTGTAATAGGACCATGGCATTATCCACAACCCTGAAAAGACTTACCATGACTCTGGTACTTTGGATGACAGAAAGTTGGCATGGTGAAATCCTGAAAGTATGAAGAACAAATCAGCACTTAAATACAGTTGAATTAAAGTTTGATGGATAAGCTTTGATTTAGGTAATATTTGTATCTGTGTACTGTAACTCCTTCATAATTATACAGACAGCTACCAGATAAATGCTCCATCAAACACCAACAATAGCATTTCCTGTCAGTGGTTCTCACTGTACTAAATGTAATCACTTCAATCCAACACACACTCAGTGCATGACAACACTTCCTTTTTAATAATCTATGAAATATATTCCCATGGTAGTCATTAGAGAAAGCTATGGTGAATGATTGACAAATTATTAATGGCGCTGAAACACTCATTTGTCAGGATGTAACGTGATAATCTGATTGAAATCCTGCAGTGAATAAGTAGTATAATATGGCAAAATTGGCAATATTCCACTTGAAAGCTTCAATCATTAATGTACTGCAGATTAGTCATAATCCAATGAAATTACTATGTATCATCTAATGAAAGTAAGAATAAGTTCAATGTGATTGATCTCAAAGAATCAATTGATCTCATAATAGTGACAGATCTCAAAATATTGACAAGATTCAAAACAATGACTGATTAAAGATTATTGACCAATCTCAAAACAATAACTGATCTCAACCTATTGACCAATCTCCAAACAATAACTGATCTCAACCTATTGACCAATCTCAAAACAATAACTGATCTCAACCTATTGACCAATCTCAAAACAATAACTGGTCTCAACCTATAGAACAATCTCAAAATAATAACTGATCTCAACCTATTGACCAATCTCAAAACAATAACTGATCTCAGCCTATAGACCAATCTCAAACTATTGACCAATTTCAAAACAATTACTGATCTCAGCCTATTGAACGATCTCAAAAAAATGACTGATCTCAGATATTGATTATTCTGAACAAAATTGACAGATCTGTTTTTTTTATAAAAATATTTACGGACCTAAAGATATTGATTGATGACAGCAAAATATTGACTGATCTCAAAATATCATAGACCATTTCTCAACATACTGGATAATTGCATGGACTGATCTGAAACATTGAGTGATCTCAAAATACTGATCTCAAAATATTGACTGAAATATTAATGATTTGTAGTGAAGTCAACGATTTGCTAAACAAGAGGGCTGTGATTGCCTGATATTGCTCACCTGAGTACACTGCCATTTTGGCATATTACTAATGTAATACCATATGTTTGTGGAAAAGACCTTCAAGTTTTCACTTTTAAAATCTATATTTAGCTCCTGTGACCTACTTATGCAACAGACTGTAACCATTAATATGACTTTACAAGAGGACCACCTCAATCTTGGGAGGTTTGGTCAAAATCTATTCAGTGGTTTTGAATAAGATGTTGTATAAAGAAAATGTTGACAGACTACACATTATGGACAATGACGTATGACTGACAGCCAAGGTAAGCTAAAAAAAAAACTATGTTCAAAAGAAGCAATAATTATGATATCTCATTTGTATATACAATTCACCTAAGCTCCATTGTGATGAAATCATTAGGCTCATACGAATCAATCTCAGAATTTGCTTCAAGGAAACACAGTATTCTTGCTTTAACTAATTCCCTTCTAAAACACCGTATATTTTTTTAAATAACCCATAGCAAAAAATAACCCCATGCATTATAATATAGAATGGTATTGTGTCGCACATGTCAGCAAAAACATGTGATTTCATCATAAAATACATTTATTTAAAGAGAGCAAAATTTGGGTTCCGTTTCATACATACAATAAATATTTATAAGTTTCAAACCACATCATTTATTCAAAATATGGGGTGTGCATTCTAAGATAGATACTTTATATGGATAAGTACGGTACCTTTACCATCTGGAAGAGACTCCTTTTAATAAATATTTCATTTTCCTATGCTTAATAAACATTCTGTAAAACATAATCAAAACATTCTCATAAGTACTTAACAATTGTTTATGTTTCCATGGCAACCAATACAGAATAGTGCTATATGTTAGAACTCCTCACTTTTAAGAAAATAAATCAACCTGTATATGCCATAGCTGTATATACATTCCAATGAAGGGTTTGCTTGATATATTTAAGATAATTTAACTGAGTATTGGTGAAGAAGCAGTTACAACAGTTTTGCACCAACTCCACACAAACTATGATTGTCAGGATCACTTGAGTGATATTCCTCCAATGCTTCTACTTAGTACAATAAATTGTGTACTGATGCCACAAACATGGTTTTAATGGAGAGGATGCATACAGTCTTCTTAAACAGTTGTAGTACATAATCAGTTACTATCAGTCTATGCGAAAGACCGTCGGACCTCGGACTTGACCGACAAAATTTGAAGAGGTCCGATAAAATTTACAATTTCACTGGCCCTCCTGGCCGGTGGATTATTTCATAATATTTGGGAACAAAAATAGCCATAACTTGAGTGGAACTATCTTCAACGATTTTCATTGGTTTAGAACAAATTATATGAAGTAAACGTGTTTTAAAACATGTACATGTGGATCGTTAAGATGTAAAAACAACGTATCAACAATCGTACATGAATGCGCATGCGTATTTGAGGAAGACAAAAACGAAAGTAACAGGCGCATTCAGAAATTCGAACTGACCGTACGAAGCACCAATTTCCGAAACTAATTGACAGGTATAATCATTTGTCAGCTAAATTGCACCGAATGTTTACAAATCAAACCTGTACCAATTCCTATTGAATCTCTGAGAGTGTCTATGTCAATAATGTATTACTACGCAGCACATGGTGCGAGTTATTCTGTCGCGAAGTAGTCCGTGTAACAAATAAGTTGTTGTGATATTTTACGTTGGAATATCATATATTTATTCAAAATACATACGTAAAATTTTGAATTTATGTAAATAAAACCAAAATATGTGCAAAAATAGCCATATGCACAATTAAAAAACATCGTACTTACGGTACGAAAACATTCGAGTACGAAATGTCACGACAATTTCACTTTCGTTTTAACAACAATGTCGAGCATGATTCTGTCGAGAGAGGAAGTTTAATCACCTCAAAACAGCTAGATATCATCAAAAATGCGCTGAAATAATTTCAAACGCTTAAATATCTTATTTGTAACTGAAATTGCAATCAAAATGTCAAGTCAATATAAATGTCCATTTGTGAACTGCACTCGCCCAGTCTATCAGTATCTGTTAGTAAAACAGTTTTTATCGGTTGATACTTGTTTTTTATGTTTGCATAATTATATATAATTTTCTAGTTACTTATTTGTTAGTGTTTTATGAATGTGTTTTTAAATAACTCCTGTATGGAAGATGTGTTCAAGTTTGGAATCTGTCAAACAACCAGTAGTTGAACTTAATGCATAAATAAATGATTTCATATTTATAAATGACTGAATCTTTTGACAATATTCATGTCGCTATCTAGGAGATACACATACCATTCTACATTTATATTATGGGTTGTTCTAAAATGACCCATTCAATGTAATGTTAAGAAAACTACATTGTCATAGTTTACATTGGTGGTAAATATTTTTAGCTACTGAAACTAGGCAAAGCATCAGATTTACTTCCCGATCAGTGATTTTGAATAGATCTCATAATTATAATTTAAGAATACAGGTAGTTATAAACTTTATACATTATGTCAAAATGCATAAATGGAAATGCAGACCATCTTGTGTTACCATTTTACACATTGACCTTATTAAACTTTAAGTTTAACCAATTTCAGCTTAATAGAATAGTAATTTAATAGTTATTTAGTATACTTGACGATTTTGGTCATTATCAATTTCTGGGCCAGTAATATTCTGTCCGGGCCAGTAATACTTTCAAGTTTACCAGTCCTCCGGTCCAGTAATATGTCCGCGTCTTTCGCATAGACTGTTACTATCAGTTACAAATGTCCAACACATTGGTTTTGTGGGATTTATTGCTACTTTGACATTCTGCAGTTATGTACTGCAGTCAGATGACCTAACCTGTTTCCCTGGAATTAATTATCAACTATCACAAACTTGCTCTTTCTGAAGCAGCTGACAAAACTTCTCCAAATAAACCAGAAGAAGAGCACAAATGACCATAGCAAAATGTCAGGGAAGGACATGCCCTACATGGTTATTGATCTGATACTACCTGGTGTTAGCCCAGGGCTCCACCCACTGAACTAACAGAGCGGGCTTGTTCCAACACAACAACTGTTATCTTGTAAATGTTTTAATACTAATTAAGCAGGCTTGTTCCAACACAACAACTGTTATCTTGTAAATGTTTTAATACTAATTAAGCAGGCTTGTTCCAACACAACAACTGTTATCTTGTAAATGTTTTAATACTAATTAAGCAGGCTTGTTCCAACACAACAACTGTTATCTTGTAAATGTTTTAATACTAATTAAGCAGGCTTGTTCCAACACAACAACTGTTATCTTGCAAATGTTTTAATATTAAGCAGGCTTGTTCCAACACAACAAATGTTATCTTGCAAATGTTTTAATACTAAGCAGGCTTGTTCCAACACAACAAATGTTATCTTGCAAATGTTTTAATACTAAGCAGGCTTGTTCCAACACAACAAATGTTATCTTGCAAATGTTTTAATATTAAGCAGGCTTGTTCCAACACAACAAATGTTATCTTGCAAATGTTTTAATACTAAGCAGGCTTGTTCCAACACAACAAATGTTATCTTGCAAATGTTTTAATATTAAGCAGGCTTGTTCCAACACAACAAATGTTATCTTGCAAATGTTTTAATACTAAGCAGGCTTGTTCCAACACAACAAATGTTATCTTGCAAATGTTTTAATACCAAGCAGGCTTGTTCCAACACAACAACTGTTATCTTGCAAATGTTTTAATATTAAGCAGGCTTGTTCCAACACAACAAATGTTATCTTGCAAATGTTTTAATACCAAGCAGGCTTGTTCCAACACAACAACTGTTATCTTGCAAATGTTTTAATACTAAGCAGGCTTGTTCCAACACAACAACTGTTATCTTGCAAATGTTTTAATACTAAGCAGGCTTGTTCCAACACAACAACATCTTGCAAATGTTTTAAAAAGATGACTGAATTTAGATGATTTTCGGTAAAATCACCACAGGGAGTACAAATGTACAAACACACAATCACTGCATTAGTTTCATTCTAATACAATTGTATACAACACTCGACATTCTTGCAATCACTTAGGCAATGTTACCATACAATGTAATCACATTAACACAGAACGCTGCGGTGACTTAGGCAGGCCTTGTAGTCACTCTCACCAATCAGATGAATCCTACCAGTTCCCAGGAGGTTATTAGATTATTCCAGTGTACAAAGTCACATGAGAGCAATTCTTTTATCTGGAGGTAGCAGTGTAATTGTCAGAATAAGTGCATTTTGGTGTGTCTATATCTTGTCCTTTTTATAGGCATTATATAAACTGAGTATGCTGACATTTTAAATTCAATAAAAATCACCTAAATTGTTTGAGAAAATAAAAATAAAAAAATTAATTCAATTCTGGTATATGCCAGAAACCAGAAATGCAACAAGGGCTATACAAATGCCAGAAACCAGAAATGCAACAAGGGCTATACAAATGCCAGAAACCAGAAATGCAACAAGGGCTATACAAATGCCAGAAACCAGAAATGCAACAAGGGCTATACAAATGCCAGAAACCAGAAATGCAACAAGGGCTATACAAATGCCAGAAACCAGAAATGCAACAAGGGCTATACAAATGCCAGAAACCAGAAATGCAACAAGGGCTATACAAATGTCAGAAACCAGAAATGCAACAAGGGCTATACAAATGCCAGAAACCAGAAATGCAACAAGGGCTATATACAGACGTCTGAAACAAACAATACTGTAAATCTTTCCTATGTTGAGAATACAAAATGTATAAGATTGATGGAAATGGTTTTACTAAAACGCTGCCGAATAATGACTGTTGCTAACATAAACTAGAAATGAGTCACAGACACTGATGCCCCTGCTTTGTGATATGTGCCACATAAATATTTAAGATATTTCTTTGGTAATATACAAATATATTTTAGACATAGACAATATACCCGGAAACAAAAATTATGTTTTTAGTAACAGTGACTTTCACCTTGGACATGAGAGGCTGGGTGTTGTGTGTGACACATTGTCTTGTTATGGTGATCACATGTGCCAGGTAAATTTGAAATCAATCCAAGCATAATGAAGTTATAATCCGGACAAGAAAATTATATATTTGATAACAGTGATCTTGACCTTGAACCAAGGAGGCTCCAGTGTACTAGTACCATGCCATACTGAGGCCAGAAACCAGCAATGTACATGTACTAGTAACATGCCATACTGAGGCCAGAAACCAGCAATGTGCATGTACTAGTAACATGTCATACTGAGGCCAGAAACCAGCAATGTACATGTACTAGTAACATGCCATACTGAGGCCAGAAACCAGCAATGTGCATGTACTAGTAACATGCCATACTGAGGCCAGAAACCAGCAATGTACATGTACTAGTAGCATGCCGTACTGAGGCCAGAAACCAGCAATGTACATGTACTAGTACCATGCCATACTGAGGCCAGAAACCAGCAATGTATGTGTACTAGTAACATGCCATACTGAGGCCAGAAACCAGCAATGTACATGTACTAGTAACATGCCATACTGAGGCCAGAAACCAGCAATGTACATGTACTAGTACCATGCCGTACTGAGGCCAGAAACCAGCAATGTGCATGTACTAGTAACATGCCGTACTGAGGCCAGAAACCAGCAATGTGCATGTACTAGTAACATGCCATACTGAGGCCAGAAACCAGCAATGTACATGTACTAGTAACATGCCATACTGAGGCCAGAAACCAGCAATGTACATGTACTAGTAACATGCCGTACTGAGGCCAGAAACCAGCTCCCATTTGTCCCAAATTGATGAGTGAATTTCAATTTCAGTGATACTTTTAATGAGAAATGGATAACGCAATAATAAAACAATGCAAATAGTAATTTTATTCATATTGACTAGAATGAAACACCTATGTATTGATATAAAGTTATGAACTGATGCTACATTATTACTTTAACTTACTTAGACAATGTCTTCCAATCTCATTACTGTGCATCCCTTCAGATAGTATGGACACTTATTAGATACATTGTGTAAAACACTTGTAAACAAAGAGTCTTCCGAGATGCACAAACGCTTGAAAACAATTGAGCAAAAGATATTAAATTACGAGAAGGCACAAACTTTGCAAACTGCGAACCAGCGCGATATTCTCTCGCATTTATGTATTTTCAATGAGATTTATAGCGAGAAAACGCAAAATCCCTTGCTAGAATTATTCCTGCATACTGAGGCCAGAAACCAGTAATGCAACAATAATAGTTGGGCACAGAACCTGTAAGAGAACAAAGCATTTACAAGCTTGAAACAAAGCAAATGACAAAGAATTTACATGTACAAAGTTATCATCATATTACACACAGGAGACTAAATTGTCAGACAACCACACAGCAGAGATTACAACCCACACATCAACTTTTATCAGAATTATTCATAACAACATAATGAAATATTCAAATACTGCCTCCAAGGCCTTTATTGTAAAACACTCACCTGAGCGCCTCAAATGTTTAGTACTTTGGTTCTGTGCCAAAGGGTTCAAAATTTCATTGAAGTAAAGATTCTAAATAAGTTACCAAAAATTAAGATTTTAAGCATGTTGAGAATATCATCATAATGTACACATATTGGGAAAGTGACCCGCCCTGCTGGCAGCCATGTTTTAGTGAATCACACAATTGAACAACATTGGTAGAAGATCACCTATTGAACATTCAGATAAAATTATAATGAAATTGGGCTCGTAGTTTTTGACAAGAAGATTTTTGAAGTTTCACCTATAATACATAATATGAAAAGTGGCTCCCGCCCATGGCGGCCATGTTTTTTTAAGAATCTAAATGATTTGAACAATCTTGGAAGAGGGTCATCCAAGGACCTACTGTGTGAAGTTACATGTATATCTAATTGGGCCTGCAGTTTTTAAAAATATTTGTTTAAAGTTTGACTATATATACAAGGTTTTACTATAATTTCACATAGTCACCTAGTTTTGACCCCAGATGACCCAGTTTCGAACTTGGTCTAGATTTCATTGAGACAAACATTCGGACCATGTTTCTTATAAATCAAGTCAAAATGTGACCTCTGGAGTGTTAACTAGGTTTTACTATAATTTGACCTAGTTTTTGACCCCAGTTGACCTAGTCTCGAACTTGGCCTAGATTTCATTTAGACCAACATTCTGACCATGTCTCATATAAATCAAGTAAACAAGAAATGGACAATGCCCACAAACCAGGTTTTAAACGTAGTTATTTGTAACCAAGGCTCAATTTTTATAATGAATACATGATGATAATTAATGCTGCAAAGGTGCCATAGGAGATACATGCATACACACACTCACACTTAGATATATTATATATATATGCAACAACTATACACCAAGTTTGATGTCAATACACCAGCGCATAGCGAAGATATTAAAGCGGAAACTGATTTTTAAATTTTAAGTGACCTTGACCTTTGGCGGACCAAACCCAAAAGCAATCCCAAGCGAGCTGTCCACATGTTCTTACTATTCACCAAGTTTGGTTACAATATGATCAACGGAATTCAAGTTATTCGCCGGAAACCAAATTGCTATTTTTAGTAATGGTGACCTTGACCTTAAACGGAACAAGTCCAAAAGCAATCCCAAGCGAGCACTCCACATGTTCTAACTATACACCAAATTTCAGGATAATATGATCAACGAAACTAAAGTTATTCGCCGGAAACCAAATTTCTATTTTTAGTAACGGTGACCTTCACCTTTGGCAGACCGAACCCAAAAGCAATCCCAAGCGAGCTCTCCACATGTTCTTATTATACACAAAGTTTGCTGTCAATAGGACCAACGAAACTCAAGTTATTTGCCGAAAACCAAATTTCTATTTTTAGTAACAGTGACCTTGACCTTTGGCAGAAGAAACCCAAAAGCAATCCCAAGCGAGTTCTCCAGATGTTCTTACTTCACACCCAGTTTGGTTTTACAATATAATCAACGGAACTCAAGTTATTCACATGAATAGGTTAGGGTGCATTCTGTAAGTAATGTAGCTAAAGAAGATATCCTACCAATTTTACTCAATCCAGCAAATATAACAACAATGCCAAACACAAGAGGTGTCTTCACATGCTCAAAGTTAAGTTCTGCAACATGTATCCTATCATTGCCATGGTGACCATCATCTTCATCATCATCATTGTGACCTTCACTGGAGTGATTGGTAGCTATAAATAGAACACAAATTACATGTTAAACACAGAATTTAGATGAATTTACACAAATACACCCAAAAGTACTGTCAACTGAAGTGTAATTTTAGAAGAGTAGGATGCAATACACATAGTTCATACAGAAATTCTTGAAAATAATTCAAGTACTTTTCAAGGACTTTTCAAGGACTTTCCCCCCATTTTCAAGGATTAAAAATATGATATATTCGGATTAGAGAAGAAAGTATCAAGTGCATCTTTCTAAGTTTATCCCGCCGAGATGACCATCGCTGCAGCACGGTATTAAACACAGCACGAGAATTACTTTAATAGGGCATAAATTCTATTGACTACCATACCGTATTACCATACTATTGTCTACTCAGCGGAAGGCCCTGTCGAAAGTAGCCCTGTCATTTTTCACACCTTTTCATCATTGTTGGTATGTTTGTCCTTTTTTTATTGGCAGCAGAAGCATTTAAGGGCAATTTTCAAATTAAAGTACTTTTCAAGGAGTTTTTGGCTGTTACAAATTCAAGTACTTTTCAAGATGTAGGCATCAAATTTCAAGGACTTCTCAAGATGTAGGCATCAAACTCAAGGACTTTTCAAGACCGTGTGAACCCTGATACAATTGTTACCCAGTTCTGAAGATGTAACAATAGTTTTCATCAAACCTAGGTTATTGCAATTAGTGATAGAAATTAACAAATAACCTCTTCGTTTGGCATCCTTTATACATGTACAGTCAGGTAAACTAGACAAAGTAGTTCTAAGTTCCAGTATGCCTGCATTGAAATTTTCCATTTTTACAAGGTTAATGCATATTTATAGATGCATGTAACAAAATGAGTGAATAATGTATGAAAATATTATATTAACTATGCATAAAGAGATATGGTTAATCAAAAACAGCCCATTGTCTGATATCTACATTTGTTTAACCAATAAAATAATGTGCTGTAGAGTTTGCTTTTTATTTAGAAATTGGTTAAATTCTGACTACCATTGATATAATGTTACATGCAACATCATTGGTCAGCAGTTGTCTCATAAATATTTATGAACAAGAGTGCTGACTATTAAAAATTAGGTTATGATTGGACAAATGCTTCTAAAGTTATTAATAGGACAAGACAAATTTAAGGTAATTTCTATAATCAAAGGGCGATAACTCCCGAGTGACTCCAGCGATATGGCTAGTTATTGAACTTCCCGACACTTACTGAATGCCACTTGCCTGTACGCCGCAGGAACAGGTACATAATACAGTAGCACCATGGGATAAACAGTGAAGGCAGATATAGTCCTTATCAGATAAAAACATTATTTCTTGACTCGATCAGATCTCGATTACTGTCAGATACCTACACATAGTGTGCAAACTTTCATTTAAGAAAATCAATCCTTGCATTTTATCATCACACAAATAAGCAAATCAATTTTCACATTTATCACAATTAAGTTTCCTATTGATCACAATTTTCACATTTAACATCAGGCATTGTGCAAAACATTTACTGTAATAATCATGACATATTGTATGTCTTTCAAGGGACTTGGGTGGACCGATGTTGACAGTACACCCACTGCAGAACAATGCACCTTTGGATTCCACACATTTTGGTCGTTTTTGAGAGTATAACTAGACAGTGAAGTCTTACTAAATGTAAACTTAGTTTGCTATTGAAAAGAGGTTGTAAGTAGCCTCACTCTAATTTGGAGGAAGGGGGTTGCAGCCTTCGGCAGGGGGAATTTCATGCAAACTGTTGGGAATTTTTCAACATATTTCTGGTCAAGGTCAAACCAGAGTAGACATACAGTTGCACTTATCGGTAAACAAAACAAGAAAATGTATCAGATTTTACGTCTGCTCATCAGAAAATCATATTTTCTAGTTAAAATAGAACTTATCCATTTATTGTGGCTCCGACAGGGAAAATTGAATTTGAATTTGGGGATAAAATATTGCATTTTGATTGGGGAATGGGGCCCATATTGGCCCAGATAACGGAGGTCCGAGGACCCTGGTTATTGCTCAAGACAGGGCCAATATGGACTCTACACTAAAAAGAATTGTAAAAAGCCACTTTTCATATGATCATCAGACATGGTGTTTAACTGTAAACTTGATGGATGCACTAATACTACAAGAAGTTGTCGTGTAATTACAAAGCATTATGGGTCATCAATAATGTAAAAATGCAAAATAGTCTAAGGCAGCAATAAAGTTGTGTCTGCTTCACATTAACCAACTGAGCATCACCTGCTTCAACATTTCCCGTTCAATTTGATAAAATTATTGATCCTGAAATTAACAAATTCTAAGAAACGAAGTGTTTTACAGTGACACACTGCATAGGCATCAAAGGGCATATGCAACATTACTGAGGATGATGTCCTTCTTGGAAAACCAAAGATATCAGTTTTTGCCCTTTGTCTTACACTGTTCTTCATTAAAGTGTTAGCAGTTCTATGACTGACCAACCACATTAAAGTGTTAGTAGTTCTATGACTGACCAACCACATTCAAGTGTTAGCAGTTCTATGACTGATCAACCACATTCAAGTGTTAGCAGTTCTATGACTGATCAACCACATTCAAGTGTAAGCAGTTCTATGACTGACCAACCACATTCAAGTGTAAGCAGTTCTATGACTGACCAACCACATTAAAGTGTTAGCAGTTCTATGACTGACCAACCACATTCAAGTGTTAGCAGTTCTATGACTGACCAACCACATTCAAGTGTTAGCAGTTCTATGACTGACCAACCACATTAAAGTGTTAGCAGTTCTATGACTTATCAACCACATTCAAGTGTTAGCAGTTCTATGACTGACCAACCACATTCAAGTGTTAGCAGTTCTATGACTGACCAACCACATTCAAGTGTTAGCAGTTCTATGACTGACCAACCACATTCAAGTGTTAGCAGTTCTATGACTGATCAACCACATTCAAGTGTCAGCAGTTCTATGACTGATCAACCACATTCAAGTGTTAGCAGTTCTATGACTGATCAACCACATTCAAGTGTTAGCAGTTCTATGACTGATCAACCACATTCAAGTGTTAGCAGTTCTATGACTGATCAACCACACTCAATCTAGCTCTATTTTATGGCTTTCCAAACAAGAATTTGTTCCTGTCTAAAAATTCTAAAAACATTCTAACAAATCTGTAAAAAATAATTGAACAACCAACACCAAAAATTGGGTATAGGTACCGAAAACAATATTTTTAAGGATGGGACAGGATGGACATAGAAGTCTCAAACCTTCTGCATTCAGTTGTGACCTTGATCTTTGACTGATGTGATTAAATCCAGGACGTTACACATCACCATAAAATCATTTCAGCTATATAGACAAGACACAAAAGGTATTATTACAACCAATGACATTCAGGCTTTAAGTAAACAATTTTCTTGAGAAATAAAAACACAAACCTGGAGCATGAGTTGATATATTATACCGAGCAGGTGTCATAGATTCCATCGATTTGGTTGCTATAACGGCTTCTCCAGTTGCTATGGCAACCAAAAGACCAAAGGTCAAGGTCTTCAGAAATGTAGAGATCTTCATGCTTTTACTTTTTACAGCCAACTGAAAAACACACAAAAGCACATATCCTCTTTAATAAAAATATTCACCAAATTTACAGAAAACAATATTTAGTTTTCACTAAAGTCCTTGAATGTTTGTATGTTGTACTTTCCATGAGGAAAGTCCCCAAGTGAGAATATAAGACTATTGGTAGGAAAGAACGTTTCCAGAGCACTAGTTAGATGCATAATAATTATGGGACCTGTACACGGTCAATTGTAAGCAAGTTTCTGGAGTAGGTGGTGGTACAATGCCGTACACCGGTCAATTGCTAAGCAAGTTTCTGGAGTAGGTGGTGGTACAATGCTGGTACACCGGTCAATTGCTAAGCAAGTTTCTGGAGTAGGTGGTGGTACAATGCCGGTACACCGGTCAATTGCTAAGCAAGTTTCTGGAGTAGGTGGTGGTACAATACCTGTACACCGGTCAATTGCTAAGCAAGTTTCTGGAGTAGGTGGTGGTACAATAACTGTACACTGGTCAATTGTTATGCAAGTTTCTGGAGTAGGTGGTGGTACAATAACTGTACACTGGTCAATTGTTATGCAAGTTTCTGGAGTAGGTGGTGGTACAATACCTGTACACTGGTCAATTGTTATGCAAGTTTCTGGAGTAGGTGGTGGTACAATACCTGTACACTGGTCAATTGTTATGCAAGTTTCTGGAGTAGGTGGTGGTACAATAACTGTACACTGGTCAATTGTTATGCAAGTTTCTGGAGTAGGTGGTGGTACAATACCTGTACACTGGTCAATTGTTATGCAAGTTCCTGGAGTAGGTGGTGGTACAATACCTGTACACTGGTCAATTGTTATGCAAGTTTCTGGAGTAGGTGGTGGTACAATACCTGTACACTGGTCAATTGTTATGCAAGTTTCTGGAGTAGGTGGTGGTACAATACCTGTACACTGGTCAATTGCTATGCACATTTCTAGAGTAGATGGTTGTTACTTAATATTGACACTGATACACCAGTATATTGTTAGAGTAAAAGCAAGTTTCTAACACTAATGGCAGTATGATTTGGGTACACCGACTGATTGCCAGCATGAAAGGAAGATTCTTGAGTTGTTTGCTTATTTCCCATACAACACTACATTATCATGAGCGCAGAAAATTTCCTGAAGTCATTATTCCAGGTATAAGATCATTTTCAAGTATTTACAATTTCTTCAGAGAACATGACACCCCCATTAATCATTATGCTTTTTCCATTAAATTACCAGCAATAAAAAGCAAAACGGTTATCAGATGATTATTCAAGGTGGCGCCTCATCTATTCATCCAATAAGATCACAAGCACCATCTGCAAATGAGAAATTTCCAAGAAGAATGTTTTACCCTAACATGAGAGTGTGTAAAACATTGTTTGGCTCCCTAAGTTAGCAGGCAAAGAAATATCAGATTCTTTATTAAAAGAAAGACCCAAAAATAACCTATATGAAATCACATTTCTGCTAAAAACAATCTCAAAATTTCATAACATTTTTTTGTTGTATGAGCAATTTCAACATCCTCAATATGGAACTCAGTTGAACTTATGTCCCTTGCTTGTTTTCAAGGCAATCAGTCCTGACCTTCCACAAACAAGTGACAACTTTCTCATATGAACACAAGGAGGACACATGACTTTAGATTTCCTAATAGGTGTAATTATTATCATTATATGCCAAAAAGATAATATAGACATGGCTAAGGATGCCCCCACTACACAGACTTTTCAAGTGTTATTGATCTAAAAAACGAATATTTTACACTGAAAAAGGGCTATAACTCCTCCAAAAATAGGTGGATTGCCACCGAAATAGAACTTGATCTGTATTTTATTAACCTATGCTTATGTGCCAAATATAAATTGAATCAATCCATTTTTTCAAGAGTTCTTGATCAGAGACCAATTTTAGGTAAAAACAAGAGCGGCAAACTGTAACAAAATATGCCCGTCATAAGTCAGAGCTCAGAGTTAAAACAAGACAAATTTTAGGTAACTTCTATAATCAGAGGGTGATAACTCTCGAGTGACTTGAGCGATATGGCTGGTTATCGAACTTGGACGTGATGTTATGCCTACAAACATTTTCACCAAGTTTGGTAAAGATCGGATGAAAACTCTTTGACTTAGAGAGCGGACAAGGCTAATTTGGTCAATTTTGGATAATTCAAGGACCATAATTCCGAAGTGCCTGGGGCAATGTGGCTGGTTATAAAACTTGGACGAGATATTATGCCAACAAAACTTTTCACCAAGTTTGGTAAAGATCAGATGAAAACTCTTTGACTTAGAGAGTGGACAACATGTGGTCGCCGCCCGCCTGCACGGGTGTTCCCATTATACGTCCCGTTTTACAAATGGGCATATAAAAGGACCATAACTCCTCCAAACAATCATTGTAACTGAAATCAAACTTGGCCTGTATTTTTATCTTATACTTATGTGAGCAATATAAACAGGGATGCCAACAGTGAAGTGTGAAAAAACGGCCAATTTTCACCTCGGATTTATGTGTTTCACGAGATCGACCCCGGGGCGACCCAAATCCGCTGAATTCCCCGGATCCACGGAAAATTCACATCCCTGTATGAATTGTATCCATCAATCCTTTCAAGAGTTATTGATCGGAAACGTGAATTTGTACGGATGCACAGACAGACAGGATTAACACTAATATGAGCATTCAACATGCCAATCATTTGTGCTTCGTCCTTGGTTTGAACACAACCTTCCAGTCTAGAAGATGTGTCATCTACCAGCTAAGCTTACCCAACAGGCTACACACTATGAACTCTCTATTTTTTAGATCAATTTCCACTGTAAACCCTGCCACAACCTACAAATTCAGTCAATTAACAATACTTTCTCAAATGTATTTTACCATTAATTAAAATTTCTAGTTAGGCACACGTACAGAAATCTCCTAAACACAGTGGTCTACATGCCTAACTGCCTGGGGAGTAATACTGTTAAACTGAAGATAACTAATAATATAATTACTTAGCAATGAATATTTGTTGCTCCATAGTAATATCCTTTACTTTTTTTGAGGAGTATAGACAAACAATAGTTTAATGTCAAAGCCCTGATATCCATTACAACAATCCCCATATCACTGAAGTATCCTACGAAAATATGTAATCTGGTTGCAGCCACTTAGTAGATGAAAGATCAAATATCACCATCAAGTAATAAACACCCACTAACTGTGATAGATCTCCCTGTGTATTTCTGAGCTTTACCTTAACAATTTCAAATCTTAAGTTGTTCATTGTAAATCAAATGAAAATAAGGCCTGTCAGTAAAACACATCTACTCCCCACAACACAATCAGTAACTGAGAAGGTTACAACCACAGACAATAGATGAAATCCAGAATTCGCTAAAAATTGGGGTTTATCTAGCTGCACAAACAAAATTTATATCTATTGAATTTGAGTCAAATGTTAAAACCTGTCTTTAGGTCAACAACTAAACTGGATGCATAATGATTGTGTAAACAAAAGACATCTAGGTGTTGATTTTGTAACGAAGAAGTCGAAAAAATATTACCAGTATTTTGATCAGCAACTAAATTGAAAGTGCCCCATGCTTAATGATTACGTAAACAATAAAATCTGGTGCTATTGTAATTCACTATGATAACACTGTATGAGAACAAAATCAAGAAAAAGTGGAGAGCATAAAGCTATAATACATGGATAAAATGTTTCACTCATGACAATACATCTAAATCAAGCTAGTAACTCTGCCATCTAAGCAATGAATGACCATATCTGTGGATAGTTTGTGTAACCTGATGAGCATGAATCTTCACTATTGACACTTAATTATCATATCAATGACTACAGAGTCTCAATTGCCTGTCACTGTTTCCTGTGTCTATAGTCTACTGTACAAACACATGAAGTATTTCCATGCCACTGAAATTTGAAAATTTTACCAGACAAAAGAAGCTAGGTCATAAACTTTCAAGCTAGCAAAGTTCAGTTGGTTACAAAATTTGACATAAACCATATTATGCTTATCAACTTTTATTGCCTGTATATGTGTAGTGATTTATATTCCGCTACGTATATTTTAAAAATCTGTCATCTCATTACTCAGCATCTCGTTACTCAGCATCTTATTCTTCAAATTCGCCACAGTTTATTTGTAATACATATCGGTGCAATCCTCGATGAAAGAACGCAACACTGCCTTCTGTAAATGCTAAAAACGATTAGCTAGATAGTCAAAATTTCCCTCGACACAACAGGTAATACGTTGCGTACACATTTGATTGGTTGTAGCACTGGAAAATACCCGTCTATTATAAACTCAGTAGTCACGTGAAATTTAGTATCAGGAACAAACGGTGATTTCGTAAGGTCAACTATCAAAATATACTTGGTAATACAGCATTGTGTGAATGTAACAATAGTGGAATCAAAGCGCTGTGTGGGAGCGTACTACTCAGTGATCTCAGGGTTTCTGTAGTATAGCGTAATTGAATGACCGGCAGTCGTAACATTAAGCATTTTTTATGTTGTACAACAAATTTTAACCTTCAGATGCTACAAATTTGCAAACTTCAAGTTGCGCCGACCATCTTTTTTAAAGATATTTTTTGCTTACCTGAATTATATCCAGTCAAAGTCGTAAAGGAGAACAGATTGTTAAGTCAGTCATGTTTGTTTTTGGTTTAGCGACACAGAATTTTTATAGAACATAGGAATGGAGTAAACCAGCGACCAAAATATGTTAGTACTTAAGAAATAATAATATATGTAATACTAACACTTCATTTATGACATGAAATAGTCCTTATTGATTTACCACTGTCAGGGCTTTTATACAATGGAAAGTGAAAACAGACATGTTAACAATCTAAAGTGGTGGAAAACTGTATCAAAGGCTATATCAAAAGTGCACCTTAAATTAATAATAGAGTACTATCACACTCAATTTGTTGTGTTAGTTCAATGGCAAAACCTGTAGTAGAAACATGGCTAAGTAAATTAATCTCACGAAACCACACAACTTAAATTAAGGAAATTTTGGTCATGATAAATATTTCTATCTACAACATAAATCCGTCCTATGACCTTTGATAACACAACATACGCCTCAGATTAAAATGGGATAGACTATGTGATAATCCAATTTCATGATACTTAAGATAAAGAAACAAAGGTCAATAAGAGATGGTAGCCCTATATCGCTCACCTGAGTACATTGCAATGTTGGCTTCAAAAGAGTCCAAGAGGATTTTCAATGATTTGATCTTGTGACCTACTTTTTAACCCAACATGACCCAGTACCACGCTGGACTTGCATTTTATTAAGACAAACATTCTGATCAAGTTTTATGTAGTTCAGGTAGAAAATGCAGTCTTCCAAGAATCCTAAAGGATTTTCTATCATTTGATCCTGTGACCTAGTTTTTGACCTCAGATGACCCAGTTTCAATCTTGACCTAGATCTTGTAAAGGCTAACATTTTTACCAAGTCTCATGTAGATAAAGAAACAAGAGCGCATACCATCGCAAAATACGCTCGTTATAAAAAATTGTCACTAGAGTTTAAAATAAAGCAGTGTAAAAATGACTTATCTCCTCTGACTCCACCTTTAGTGACCTAGGTTTGAACCTGACTTACCTATGGGAAAAATATTCCAACAACTGTTTTCAAAATTTATGCAATGTATTTAATAACAACAAAAATTGCTCTCTGACCAAGTCTGGTGAAGATTGGACAAAGAATTCTAAAGTTATTTATCGGACAAGACCAATTTTATGTAATTTCTCTCATTAAAGGGCAATAACTCTGGAGTGACCAGTGTGATTTGGCTGTTATCGACCTTGTCCAAGATATTATGCCAATACACATTCTGACCAAGTCTGGTGACGATTGGACAAAGAATTCAAAAGTTATTGATCGGAAAAGACCAATTTTAGGTAATTTCTCAAATTAAAGGGCAATAACTCTACAGTGACAAGTGCGAAATGGCTGGTGTATCGAGGTTGTCCAAGATAGTATGCCGATACACATTCTGATCAAGTCTGGTGAAGATTGGACAAAGAATACTTAAGTTATTGAACGGACAAGACAAATTTTAGGTAATTTCTCCAATTAAAGGGCAATAACTCTGGAGTAACACGTGCGATATAGCTGGTTATCCAACATGTCCAAGATAATATGCTGATAGACATTATGACCAAGTCTGGTGAAGATTGGACAAAGAATACTTAAGTTATTGATCGGACAACATGCTGGACGTCAAAATCATTACGATTCCTCTGCTACCAAAGATGAATGTGGATCAAGTTTGAGAAAATTATCTGAGCAGAACGAAACAACACGGATGCACAACTACTCTTAATGCTTATCAATCCTGTGAAGTTTGGTTGAAATCTAAGCAGCTGTATTTGAGATGAAGCGAGGTCAAACTTCAACCATGCACTGTATATGTATAAAAAAACTCAAAGGGCCATAACTCAGTGAAAATTTATCTGAGCATAACGAAACTATGAGGATGCACAACTAAACTTAATGCTTATCAACCCTGTGAAGTTTGGTTGTAATCCAAGCAGCTGTATTTGAGATGAAGCGCGGACAAATTTCACCATGCACTGTATATGTATAAAAGGACCGTAACTCAGTGAAAAATCATCTGAGCAAAACAAAACAACAAGGATGCACAACTACACTTGACGCTTATCAATTCTATGAAGTTTGGCTGAAATCCAACCAGAAGTACTGGAGATGAAGGGTGGACAAGCTAAAAGTGGACGGACAGACAGACGACGGAAAGACAGACGACGGACAGACGCTGAAGACAAAAACAATATTTTCTCCCTGAGAGAGTGCTGGTTTTCAAAAGGAACTGAGCACTCATGGATCTCTTATTACCATATAAGTTTGGTAAACATCGGATAATAAATGAAGGCGCTATTGTGTTCACAAGCTCAATTTAAGGATTTTTTCTGATTTTAAAGGGTCATAACCAATTCATGCATGGCCTTATCTTACTGGTTTTCATAAGGAACTTAGATTTAGGAATATTTAACTACTGTATAAGTTTGGTGAAAATCATACAATATATGAAAGCTCTACTTAAGCAATTGCTTGCATGGACTATGGACACTGTGCTAGTAATTAAGCTATTACAAAAGCTCTTCTGACCTTGGGCCAGTAGAACTAAAAACGAAAACGCCAATACAAACATGGCTATTTTGAGTACATAACTAACTTAAACTGGTCCTGATCAAATGCCCGACTCGATAAATGGCTACCTGAATTTATTCGGCAAAGTTTCTAATCAACATCACAAAATTGTTCTGAAATGTGTCAAAAACAAAACATTGACACATGAACTATTTTTTAATTGTTTCCCGGCTTCAGTTTTCTGTACGGTCAGCTGTGTTCAATGTCAAATCTGGGACAAATTTAGATAAGGGGGATGCGGTCAGAATGTGAAAAGGGCATTTTATTACAGATAGCGTAAATACACAGATAAAAGGGTCAGCATGGTGGGAGGTAATCAAGGCACGGCGTGGCGCCATGCTTAAAGGGCCTGGTAGAAACACTAGTCACATGACTGCATGACTATATAATTACAGACAAACAGTGATGCACAACATAATTCACTAACCCGTTTAAGTCCAAATTCTATAGATACTTTTTTGGCTCGTTTCCTCCTATTTCCAATCCAATTACACAATACTTATAAAGTCAGATTTGTGTAACTTGAAAACCACAAAAAGAGATAATTAAGTACCCATTATAGATAAATAATTTGGTAACCTAAGCAAGAGTATGCTTATGTAATAAAGAAAACCACTACTATTTGCTTTGACTCAAAGATTGAGTGGTACAGATTTAAATGAAATAAAAATCCACTCCAAATTTTATTTTCTCCTAAAAATACCTTTTATAGTGTGATAAAATCACAATTCTACAGTTTCTTCTCAACCATCATTTAATAAGTTAGCATTATCAAATAACATGTTTTTAGTTATTTACCTTAGTTGTTGGTAAATCACTTTCAGGATCCACTCGACTATTATAAAATTTTAAACAGGGAAATCCCAGTGATCTATTTATAGTGACAGCTACTCTCAACAGGAAATCATTCAAGAGTGCACAATTTTAGTATTACATTTTGTGTATGTCAACAATCTAAAAGTTAACAGCTTACAGTATATGACTTGATCACACAGATATACTTTACAGTTGATAAATTCCAATTGTCTGTAAAAATAGTTGCACCATCAACACAATGAATTCAAATCCAAAATCAGCATTTTTTACACCTGACACAATGTAAAAAAACTGCTCAAGGAAAGAAGGGACAAGTACTACATACAAATACCCTGTCACAACACAGCAGAACTGAAGATCAGTCACCACCATATAGTGTTTACACAGTATTAAATTTCACCCCAATATTAGTTAAAGCAGCAGTCTTACAGATTTTAAGTAAAAAGTTCAAATATTCAGATTTTTTTTCATGTGTCAGTAATTGAATAAACATTAGGCAAAATTTAAAATGTGGTTGTTTGCTGTTTTCCTGCCTACCCGCCAAAAATATTCCATGCTAAAAACATATTCGCCCTCTGCTGACAATAATTGATTCATAATTAGTTGTATAAATATTGTGTACATAATGTCTATTGGTCAATTGTTTAAAAAAACATGTTTTCATTGGCTGACCACCTCAAAGTGGACAATTGGTGTTAGTACTGAATAAATATGATTATTGTATTATATACGTATCTTCAATTCAATTCAAACTAATTCATTGTTCGGTCTTTTTTTTACATGGGCACGATTTGATAAATGTCGATTTTCCTCCTCATGTGGAGAAGTTGCCGGCTCCTTGTGGAAGGGTAAGTTAGAACTGGTTAGGTTTCAGTCCAGGAAAAACTGGTTAGGTGAACCGGTCACCATATATAACTGAAATATCGTTGAGAAACGGCGTTAAACCCGATGAAACAAACATTACATGGGCACGAATGTTCAGTTTGTTTACATCTAAAGTTGTGTTTTTGCTTCAAGCACCACTAACGCTTCTAAGTCTATAATTATGATCTGTGGAAAGACGACTTCTATGCTATTTTTATTACTGTTGTCTTATTTGTTTACAACTGTTGAACATGACAATGCCAAACAATGTTTACAACTGTTGAACATGACAATGCCAAACAATGTTTACAACTGTTGAACATGACAATGCCAAACAATGTTTACAACTGTTGAACATGACAATGCCAAACAATGTTTACAACTGTTGAACATGACAATGCCAAACAATGTTTACAACTGTTGAACATGACAATGCCAAACAATGTTTACAACTGTTGAACATGACAATGCCAAACAATGTTTACAACTGTTGAACATGACAATGCCAAACAATGTTTACAACTGTTGAACATGACAATGCCAAACAATGTTTACAACTGTTGAACATGACAATGCCAAACAATGTTTACAACTGTTGAACATGACAATGCCAAACAAATCTTTCCATTGCTATTTCTTTCCAGAACGATATTTAAATATGTTCATTTTGATTTCATAGCAATGTTCATTCAACTTTTACACCAAACATGCAAGTTCATTTTGCTTAATCAAATTATTTTCAATACAGGCAATACCAGAATCTTTAAACAAACTAACCCATAAAACTGAACAGTAGAAAACAGACTTCAATAGAATAGCATCTACCTCAAAATGGGAAATTTGAAATGAAAAAAAAGACTTTTTATTTGTATTGTGCTCATTGCATTAGTTACATAAACTTTATTATATCAAAAATTAAATGGTATTCAGAAAGTGGAGTAATTTTATGTAAATTGATTGTTGAGTCGCTTTAAATGTCCCATATCATAATTATGTGATGAGATTGTAAATCCAAACTTTCTTCACAGATGGTATAGTTTTTCCCACATTCACTCCCACATCGTAATTAAATATTAACTTGATCCATTAATATTCCTTTATATCACATCATAAGAAAGTTCAAAAGCTAAGGAAGGTAACTGTGTTATGATACAATATAACATTTATATTAATTGATTCCTGTGAACACAGTGGACACATCCATTTAAATAAAACTGTCAAATCAGTATTTTACACTGGTTTCAACTGACTATAATCAACATGGCCATAAGATATACAGTAGCCTGGAAAGTGACATTGTATATAATGCATTGTATTGTGCCTACTGACAAGAATATAATGATGGTTTATGTTGATATGTACTTATTTTGTACAGAAATCTTGCACATTCTATGTGTTTTAGTGACTCATCCACTATTTATTTATGTATGCAAATAACACGTAATAGTTGAAGCATTACAATTCAAACAACATCACAAAATAATTCTATTCAACTTAAATCATGTGAACATCATGCACATTATAGTCTAAACAATACAGACACTTGAAATTATTTGATTTCATTGGGTTTTACCCCATTTTTCAACAATTACTCAGTCATGTACAGCAGTCAGTTGATATAACTACATGTAGATTGGCTGGAATAATCACTAGTACTTACTTGGTCTTCAGCAAGCAACGGACAATGTCTCCATATGTGGAGGACATGACCAGAGTCAATTTCATGAAAGAACATAACCTACCCACCCTGGGAATCTAACCTAGATCTGCCGATTGACAGTCTAGCACTCTACCACCTGAGCTAGCCGGGCGGCTCACTTAAAATGTAGGTCAAGAATCTGACAGATTGGAATGCGGGTGGTGTTAGTCAGCAAATTTTGACACTGATTCAACAAAATTTCAATTATATGTGACAGTAGTGTCCTGAGTTAACAACAAGTACAAACTTTGTCAAACATCAAAGCACTGAAAGTACTGCCAGCAAGGACTCACTGCAGATCACAGACGTCACTTTGACATAGATTGACCTATCACAATAGCCTATCAAGAACACTTTGTCATGTCAGTACCATAAAATCCCTCATTAACGCCCTCACCCTAATTATCGCCCCATGCCCTTTTTTGAAAATGTATTTTTCCGAGTATTAATGAGAAAAAAAAGTTTAAAATCCCATTCTCTTCCTAAGTATGTAACACGAAACACTCCAGTTTATCACTAGTGGATAGCACAAAGACATTAATAACTATGGTATTGTATATTCATGAACACGTCAATTTTCCGTGAAAAAAACAACAGAAAAACTGTTGAACTGCATTAACACATTTATTAACACAATTTATACAAATGTATGGTAATCCACAGGTTAACTGATGTCCGGGACAATCGTAATCCAACGCAATTTATGCGCCTCCTTTTTACGATGATCCATGACTAAAACTTTTGACAATATTACATGTACGATAAATAATTTCTGGTACATAACTGATCACGCGTGTAGTGCCAAAAAACAGGTGCATGACCTTTAGTGAAGAGAATTATTGATTGAATTTTTACAGTACTATTCTTCAAGTTAGCTACAGTGACATCAGAATGTAGACCAGAAAATTGGACAGCGGCGGTGAAGACCAAAAGGTATCATTTGTTGACTACATGCAAGGGGAATTTCACGATGTCCTTGCATGAACTTATAGGGAGAGAAATTATGATGGATTTAACTACCATATAGCCTCTAATTTACACCCCCCCAGGGGCATTAATAAGGGATTTTACAGTATATTAAATAATGAAGAAATTGAACACACAAGATTGTATACAAAGAATTACTATAGACAGTCAAAAGAATTGATCATCATCAAACTCAACAATCTGTCAGGATTACGCGGGTAACTTAGTTGCACTTTCTGTACAAGGTACACAAATCATTAATGCATTATTTTTCATTGTAAAATGAAGTACAGATACAAGTGTTCTATTTCTTTGCGACTGTTCAAACGCATCTTATCGGCGCACAGTAGTTCACGTATTTTCTCTGTTGTCATGCGTTTTCGTGGAATTATGAAAAGCATCAATATTTACACAAATGTCACCTTCTAATGTTTTTCAACACATTTCATAAACAACAACGTAAATTGTCCTTGGATTGTGCTGAATCTATGACGTCACGGGAGTAGATGTTGAGTCTAACACGCCCACGTTCAATTATTCTCCTTACCTTGACCAATTAGATGATCGCGAACCGGCGAGATTTCTTTTAATTGAATGAATGACAGTAGGGGATGTCAATCATGGAACAAAGCAGTGTTAATCCTCAATAAACTAAATGGTATCTGGATGCGCTAATTACGATTAATACAGCACTTGTTGTTCACACTTATCTACTAGATGTGTCGGTCGACTATTTCTCAATCTGTCACAAAAAGTAGTTAAGTCAAGGCAAAAGCGGACAACTTGATCGGCACGGAATGTTTGAAGTGCTGCTAGTCAAAAACAATGTTCTCGCAGACTACAAAGGCGCCGCGTCTCGACTTGTTAGATCAAGTAGTCAGCCCAATGTTTGATGTTACGCACATGGAAAATGTTCTACTCGCAGACTTCAAAGGCGCCGCGTCATCTTCTAGTTTCAGAGGTCGACCGTCGTGGGTGGTGATTTTGTCAAATGCACATTTTGATCGACGTGAAATGCTTTATTAGACGTATGTAATATAGATACGACCAGGCGTGGTGCAAAAACTGTAGGCCATCGCATTTTTCACGCCTGATTGTTGGTCCAATCAACATTTATGCGCTATGGATTATTCTTTTGTTCTGGTGAATAACGGATAAATATCGATAGGTACGAAAATACAATTAGATATAGTTATTGAATTAAATCTGCAATGTTCACATGTATTTTGCGAGAGTGTCACAGGGGGTAATTTTCACGGGTAACAAATAATACAAACGCCGCCAAAATATCGCAGTTCCGAAAGAGAAATTATCATATTTTAGCTTAGTTTTAGATAATTAATGAGTTTTGTTTTGAAATAGTTTCAAATAATAACCCATGAAAACATTTTATATATTATCCTCTACCTATTTATTAAAACAAATACGAAACAAATACGAAATATATGAAAACATAGTACGCACAACGCTATATTGTGTGGGTGGGGTAAGTTGGTATTCTGTCTCTATACCGCGGTCGGATACAACGCGATCACGAGTCATTGGACCCCACCGATCGCGGTATAATGGAGTTGCAGTGTATTAATATTTCAACCAACAATAAAACAAAGTATGTGAATTTGCTCAATTTAGAACAGTTTCCGTAAATCGTCGATATTCAACGTAACGATGACGGAAAACTGCATTTCCCATGATTTCAATACACCTACAATGAACCAAGGATAAATTATTTGTTATGGCTGCAAGTAGTATTGGAATATCTGAGCACTCCCGTTTCAAGGCCAGCAATCAGAATACTAGATTCATCCACTATAAGATCGTCTATTCGCGAGTCATGTTATCTAAACATGTAAAATACTTTTAGACAAAACAATTCATGTTTACCATTTTATTTTCATCAATAGGTAATTCTAGAAACATTAAACACATTGGTATGTATTGAAAACAAAACCGAAGTAGGTCACGTAACACATGTAGAGCTAGATGAAGCATAAAGAAAGAAAGGAATCTCAAAATAGCTAACATTTTACAATCCAATAAATACTAAAACTTAATATGAAAATGCATTGGTAATCTGGACAACCAGTTTATAATTATTTGATAATCAGAAGAGTAATTATTTCCATTATTGTTCGTGGAATCGATTTGTGTTTTGCTTATACTGATTCGCGATTCTGATCAAATTGCCATTGGCAAGACAATCCACAGCCCTACTATATGTTACACTGTTTTCTTGTATATGTATCTCTGCCTACTGTACACTAACTTACACTTTCGTCCGCTGAGTTATCTGCCTACTACTATTGTCCGCTGAGTTCAAGTGAGCTAGCATGTTTTCAGTGCACTTCACGCGTGATAAGGCTGTGGCATAGGTAGACATTTTTTCTGTTAGTTGCAATATTTAATCAGCAAGTTTCTTTGGAGTAAGTGATGTCAGCTCAAATCCATTTTCTAGCAGTTATCGCAAATGCTAAACCGCTTTTTTTTGTTAGACAAGGACTACTAAAAATGTAGACTTTAGCGCTTCAGAACTACAGACTTGGGATGACTCATCCGATGAGCATAGTTCGGAAGCGCTAAGGGGTAGCAGGGGAAGGACTCAGACATGAACCAAGGACAAGGGGTATCAGGGGAAGGACTCAGACATGAACCAAGGATGAGGGGTATCAGGGGAAGGACTCAGACATGAACCAAGGACGAGGGGTATCAGGGGAAGGATTCAGACATGAACCAAGAATGAGGGGTATCAGGGGAAGGACTCAGACATGAACCAAGGACAAGGGGTATCAGGGGAAGGACTCAGACATGAACCAAGGATGAGGGGTATCAGGGGAAGGACTCAGACATATACCCAAGTATGAGGGGTATCAGGGGAAGAACTCAGACATGAACCAAGAATGAGGGGTATCAGGGGAAGGACTCAGACATGAACCAAGGACAAGGGGTATCAGGGGAAGGACTCAGACATGAACCAAGGATGAGGGGTAGCAGGGGAAGGACTCAGACATGAACCAAGGATGAGGGGTAGCAGGGGAAGGACTCAGACATGAACCAAGGATGAGGGGTAGCAGGGGAAGGACTCAGACATGAACCAAGGACGAGGGGTAGCAGGGGAAGGACTCAGACATGAACCAAGGACAAGGGGTAGCAGGGGAAGGAATCAGACATGAACCAAGGACAAGGGGTAGCAGGGGAAGGACTCAGACATGAACCAAGGACAAGGGGTATCAGGGGAAGGACTCAGACATGAACCAAGGATGAGGGGTATCAGGGGAAGGACTCAGACATGAACCAAGGATGAGGTGTATCAGGGGAAGGACTCAGACATGAACCAAGGACAAGGGGTATCAGGGGAAGGACTCAGACATGAACCAAGGATGAAGGGTATCAGGGGAAGGACTCAGACATGAACCAAGGATGAGGGGTATCAGGGGAAGGATTCAGTCATGAACCAAGGACGAGGGGTAGCAGGGGAAGGATTCAGACATGAACCAAGGACGAGGGATAGCAGGGGAAGGATTCAGCCATGAACCAAGGACGAGGGGTAGCAGGGGAAGGACTCAGACATGAACCAAGGATGAGGGGTAGCAGGGGAAGGATTCAGCCATGAACCAAGGACAATGGGTATCAGGGGAAGGTCTCAGACATGAACCAAGGTAGAGGGGTAGCAGGGGAAGGATTCAGACATGAACCAAGGTTGAGGGGTAGCAGGGGAAGGATTCAGACATGAACCAAGGATGAATGAGGGGTATCAGGGGAAGGATTCAGTCATGAACCAAGGATGAAGGGTATCAGGGGAAGGATTCAGACATACACCAAGAACGAGGGGTAGCAGGGGAAGGATTCAGTCATGAACCAAGGACGAGGGGTAGCAGGGGAAGGATTCAGACATGAACCAAGGACGAGGGATAGCAGGGGAAGGATTCAGCCATGAACCAAGGATGAGGGGTAGCAGGGGAAGGTCTCAGACATGAAGGGTAGCAGGGGAAGGATTCAGACATGAACCAAGGACGAGGGGTAGCAGGGGAAGGTCACAGACATGAACCAAGGACGAGGGGTAGCAGGGGGAGGATTCAGACATGAACCAAGGACGAGGGGTAGCAGGGGAAGGATTCAGACATGAACCAAGGATGAGGGGTAGCAGGGGAAGGATTCAGCCATGAACCAAGGACGAGGGGTAGCAGGGGAAGGATTCAGCCATGAACCAAGGATGAGGGGTAGCAGGGGAAGGATTCAGCCATGAACCAAGGACAAGGGGTAGCAGGGGGAGGAATTTGCCTCATGAACGAAGGAATAGGGATAGCAGGGGAAGGATTTGCCACATGAACCAAGGAAATGGGATAGCAGGGGAAGGATCTGGACATGAACCAAGAATGAGGGATAGCAGGGGAAGGATTTGCCACATGAACAAAGAACAAGGGATAGCAGGGGAAGGATTTGCCACATGAACCAAGAACAAGGGGTAGCAGGGGAAGGATTTGCCACATGAACCAAGAACGAGGGGTAGCAGGGGAAGGATTTGCCACATGAACCAAGAACGATGGGTAGCAGGTGAAGGATTAGCGAGACGTTATGTTTGTGCCGAATCACCCGCTTTTATATTTACTTGGTAGGTCACCATGTCAATAAACTGAAAACAGCCAAAATCGTTGAATAATTTAAAATCTTGGTTCAAAACTGATGTTCTAAATGTGAAGAAAAAAATTCAAATTGTGTAAACATGTACTTAGTTTCGTATGTAATCCTTGTCAAACACACTCTGTAAATCCATTGCCTAATGGGAAAAAAACATTTATTACTGTCCGCCCGTTTCAAATATGAACTTCGAATGTATTTGAGTAATATCTTAGTTAAAGCTGTCAATACTGCCTCATTACTGCATTCATGATGTCACGCGACGCGCAGATTTGTGTTACTGTGATAAGTATTTATTTAAAGACTGAAAGCTGGTTGTAAATGTGAGCATCTGTTTTTCGGTAGTAATTGAACGTACGTTTACTGCACGAAATTTGATTAGCCAGATAAAATGTGCCAAACGCACTAATTGGATACTGTAACATACGACCATTATGGTCAAGTAGACGAGGGGCAGTGCTTGCTACACGCCAAATTGTCGACATAGGGCCTGATTCAACATCTGATAAGATAAGCATGAGCACATTCTGTTAATTAGTCTGGTAATTTGTCATTTGTCCGATTTAAATAGGCTCCGAATTTAGACTTGCCCGGGATTTAATTAGTTTAATGGCCCAGGCTTCCCGAAACACGCCGGACTGTCGGACTCGACTGGTACATATTGACCCGGTCCGGTAAATTTTTAAATGATGTAGGACCAAATGACCGGTAAAATATATGCTCTCATGATAAATAAATACAAGATATTTATAATAAAATTGTCATTGCAATCTTAACTTCTGTATTTTGCCGTAAACATGAAGCATTAATGATTAATAAATCAGCGTTGTTTACCTGAAATTATTTTTACCTTCACCGCCACCGGTTCACAATTATTTCTCGTGATAGCTTCAAACTGTTGAATCCAGTGTTAGGGTTGGTGATTAACAGTATAATAAATTCCATACAATTGCACAGGATTTATAAATGTTTGTTAAATATTTGATAATAGAAAAAGCAAACATGTTTTTCAGTTTTCGCGAGGTGCTATTGTTTTGTACTCGAGGCGTTTCGCCCTTGTTCATTTCGCCCCATGTCATTGCTTAAAGGTTACTGGGTTTCCTAATAGACCAATATAATTGAGAAACACAGACAAACCCAGGTAAAATACCCAAATCCAGAAACACAGACACACCCAGGTAAAATACCCAAATCCAGAAACACAGGCAAACCCAGGTAAAATACCCAAATCCAGAAACACAGACACACCCAGGTAAAATACCCAAATCCAGAAACACAGACACACCCAGGTAAAATACCCAAATCCAGAAACACAGACACACCCAGGTAAAATACCCAAATCCAGAAACACAGACACACCCAGGTAAAATACTCAAATCCAGAAACACAGACAAACCCAGGTAAAATACCCAAATCCAGAAACACAGACACACCCAGGTAAAATACTCAAATCCAGAAACACAGACAAACCCAGGTAAAATACCCAAATCCAGAAACACAGACAAACCCAGGTAAAATACCCAAATCCAGAAACACAGACACACCCAGGTAAAATACCCAAATCCAGAAACACAGACACACCCAGGTAAAATACCCAAATCCAGAAACACAGACAAACCCAGGTAAAATACCCAAATCCAGAAACACAGACAAACCCAGGTAAAATACCCAAATTTCAAACAAGAGACAACATAATGTTCACTGAAATAAAATACCAACATGAGAAATACAGATATGATAACTGAAGGAAAACACTGGTGCTTTTATCAATGCCCTATGCTTATCAAAACTATTTTTTTTTGCAATTCTAGTCATTTATGATTTGTGCCAGTTTTATGGTCATATTAGAATAATTCTAATTCAGAAAATTCACTTGTTTTTTTCGGTCCGGTAAAAAATTGTTTGGTCAGGGAACTTTTAATCATCTGTCTGACCGGTCTTGTCCGGGACACAGGCCTTTTTCTACAGTTCTCACGGGTCCGACTACGCTCCCTGGCAGCCATGTTTTTTGGACGAATCTAAATTATTTGAACAATTTTGGTAGAGGGTCACCTAAGGACCATCTGCATGAAGTTATATCAAAATTGGGCTCAGAGTTTTCGAAAAGAAGATACGGAATTTGAAGTTTCCACTATAAGGCTCTGCCCCCTGGCTGCATGGTTTTTAGACAAATCCAAAGAATTTGAACAATCTCAGTAATGGGTCAACTAAGCAATATTGGTATGAAGTTATATCAAAATTGGGTCGGTAGTTTTGACAAGAAGATTTATGAAGTTTGCACTATATATACATTTAGGAAAAATAGCTCCACTCCCTGGCCGTCATGTTAAGGACAAATCCATTCAGTGGTTCCAGAGATGTTTTAAGAAGCAAAACAGGAAATCTGCCATTTTGTTGTTGTTGTTGTTGATCAATCACGATGCCTTGTTGTATTTTTGTAGAATGTCATCACATGAAGCTTCCAGCAAAGTTCCAGAGGAAATGTTTTTTAAACAATTGTTGACAGATGTACGGACTGAAGGACAGACAGACAATAGACAAAGACCGATAAGAAAAGCTAGATCTGTGACTTTTTTAGGATAATTTCTTCAACATTTGTCAAGAAATGGTATTGTCTTCAACATTTGTAAGAAATGGTATTGTCTTCAACATTTGTAAGAAATGGTATTTTATTAAGGAATACTCCTTACAATTGTGATTTATGATATTGTCTTTCGATGACGGTATATTCACTATTGTTCCCAAGATAGAGGTTTTGGGGGTGCTGGTATATTCACTATTGTTCCCAAGATAGAGGTTTTGGGGGTGCTTAAATTTTCATTCTTATTGTGATAATCTTCAGCACAAGATCCCTTTATAGTCAGCTACTTCAACAGACAATATTCATCTGATTTTAAATGTCATCATTATGAACTGTATTTTCCCACATTTAAGCGTATTGCCCCTCTCCCTTTCCTAAAAAAACACAAAAGCAATAACTTTTACAATTTTTTAAATCTTAGGAAACTAGGAATAAAGATCTAAAAAAACTGAAAAAAATCTAAAATGAATTTCTCCATTAATTTTCAAAATATTGACAACATTCATCATTCAAACAATAAAACGTTTAACCCTAGGAAATAGTTCATGGTTTTATGATTAATAAGATAATAACCAATAATTTCCTTATTATTGAATTTAAGCCGAGTAACACTTAAACTTAATTATCCACAACTGCTATGGGAAATTATTTACCGATATATCGACTAGGCAAACTATACCAACATACTAGTATACTATGAAATTAGTTTTATTCAACAGGCACCTGGGTTGATTTCACAACTTGAATGTGTCCATATATAGTGTCCACTTTCAGCCTTCGTCACAAAAGCAAATGCTATTATTCTGCTCATAGTTTGTGGAGTGTATCAAAAACTTTACAGATTATGATGATAAACATAATCATAGATTGATGGTTGTAACTGTAATACATTTAAAGTTACCAGTGTTACACAATACAATAAAATACAAAAAAATGTTACTTTAAGTCAGCAAGACATTATAACAAATAAAATACTGGTAAGCTCAGAGTTCAAATTTTTGCAACCGACTATGTGGTAACATATAGTATAAACACAAATTGAAACAAGTTAATGTGCATATAACACACAGTGTGCATATAACACACAGTGTGCATATAACACACAATGTGCATATAACACACAGTGTGCATATAACACACAGTGTGCATATAACACACAATGTGCATATACATAACACACAATGTGCATATACATAACACACAATGTGCATATAACACACAATGTGCATATAACACACAATGTGCATATACATAACACACAATGTGCATATACATAACACACAATGTGCATATAACACACAATGTGCATATAACACACAGTGTGCATATAACACACAATGTGCATATACATAACACACAATGTGCATATAACACACAATGTGCATATAACACACAATGTACATATAACACACAATGTACATATAACACACAATGTACATATAACACACAATGTGCATATAACACACAATGTGCATATAACACACAATGTGCATATACATAACACACAATGTGCATATAACACACAATGTGCATATAACACACAATGTACAAATAACACACAATGTACATATAACACACAATGTACATATAACACACAATGTGCATATAACACACAATGTGCATATAACACACAATGTGCATATAACACACAATGTACATATAACACACAATGTACATATAACACACAATGTGCATATAACACACAATGTGCATATAACACACAATGTACATATAAGACACAATGTGCATATAACACACAATGTGCATATAACACACAATGTGCATATAACACACAATGTGCATATACATAACAGACAATGTACATATAACACACAATGTGCATATAACACACAGTGTGCATATAACACACAATGTGCATATAACACACAATGTGCATATACATAACACACAATGTACATATAACACACAATGTGCATATAACACACAGTGTGCATATAACACACAATGTGCATATAACACACAATGTGCATATACATAACACACAATGTGCATATAACACACAATGTGCATATAACACACAATGTGCATATAACACACAATGTACATATAACACACAATGTACATATAACACACAATGTGCATATAACACACAATGTGTATTGACAAATTTATCATTGCTACACTTATGTGGATTCACTATTTATAAACTATTGGAAATAAGGACTCGAGGGAGGAATGATCCTCCTTAATGATCCTAAATGTACATGAAAAGTGCTTATGGGTAATAAACTCCAAACAAACACCCTTCAACACCCTTCTCTACGAGTTATATCCCTAAATGCACCTGTATCTTATGGGTTTAAAATACTGTCAGACATGTTTTTGTTTCATTTCGTATGATTTATCTGTTCATTTTATTTTTAAATCTGTTTGGTATGCCAGTAAGACATTTGTTTCAGAGTACAGACAGATTAAATAGCAAAAACATGTTTAAGTTGCCAAATGACATACCAGCTGTAAATCAAAGATATGCTACTTTTTGGACAAAAACACACCATGAAATTAAACTCCGTAAGTCTGAAATATTCAATAACTCAAAAAACTTCTTAAATACTAGACATACAATGTTGACCTCTACTCCCCCGAGAGACATACAATGTTAACCTCTACTCCCCCGAGAGACAAACAATTATTCAGAGTGATACATTTGATCAGAAAATCAAAGTTTCCATCCTCTTTAAACACCTTTTAAAGGGCCTAAAGAACTATATCTCTCTCCTTTAATCCATCCAACCATATATTTCTAAGTCTCAACTCTTTGTTCAGTACATTACAGAAAAAACAGTCATAACTTTAGGCCTTAGTCTGTCGAATTATTCATACTACAGAAACGACAAAGGTGAATTACAACTCATAGAAACTGAACTAAATTTCCACTTACCAACATCCTACAAATTCCAGCATGCAACAAGACCTATCACATAGTGATTGGATATTCAAGCTATTGGCTTTCCAAGCTATTGCAGACTCTCACTTCATTATCCACAAATCTCAAATCTCAATTGGAATTGATACACAATAATATTTACGCACTGCACTGTCCACCAATCAAATAACTCCAGTACATATGACCCTGTAAATACAAGAATATGAATAGAGAAAAGACAGAAGCAATCAGACTTAATAACTAGATCTGCAATAAAAACTGCTGAAAAATTCAGCTATAAGTATGTTAGTGTTGTTTTAAATAATTTATTAGTTTTGTGTTTGAATTGTTCAGAATTATATATACGGCATAAATAAGTTTTATATATTTTCATCCACCTATGTGTTTGTATTAATTAAAACCAATATGAAATTTATGAATAGTATGCACAACACTATATGGGGTGGGTGGGTTAAGTGGGTATGGTTAATATGTCTTTAGAGTTATAACGCGGGCAGATTCTAATATGATAGCAAGTCTTGGACCCCTCCCATCACATTATAGCGGAATTGCAGTGTAATGTGATTCCTAATATAAATACATATAGTTATACAAGGTAATACAATAAGAAACAGACTAGACAAATTCAAAGGGATTACAGATCATAACTTCTTATTTGATGGGGGGAAACCCGGGGAACTCTAAACAAGTCGATCTGCATGTAAATAAAACATGCTTGGGTTTCCTTTCATCCCTTCACTTGGAGAGTACCAAATCTTGACTTTTATGTAGTGCAAAGAAGTCAAATGTCCACAAACAGACACATAAATTCCTGTTTTAGATTTGTGACGCTCAAATTTACTTTCACTTGTATATGTACTCAGTGTAGGAAAAGACAACCGTTTATTAACACTAATAACACCATTTGTACCCATATTTGAAGTTACGTAACATTAGACATCAGGGTTGTAGACATATCATTGTTTGTTCCTGAAAAAGTAAACTGGAAAGCGGGTCATCCACCAATAAATTGGATAGTCCAAAAATTTAGTAAAGCAACATGGCAGTATCAGACTTGAACATATGGGTAACAAAACAGGACAAAAATAATGAAAGGATAGTTCGAAACGTATCTTTGAATACAAATATCTATCAGTCAGTGATTGGTAGCTTTAACTGAAGTGAATAAACTAATGGTAATTGGAAAAATAAACACATGAAAACTTGCGTGTCTTTGCGAGCGTTTTGCCAACAATGATTATTGCCGCATTTGGCCCAAAAGTCTCACGGCGCTTCACTGATTTGCAAGCAAGTTAAATTTATAATGCCAAAATTTGAATGCACACACTTGTAAAAGCACCATATAAAAGGGTAATACAAAATAGAATGTTATTGTGTATTAGCGCGTCACAATATGTGTATTTACTTTTCGGTAAATACACATACTTACTTTTCGGCAATTTCGATAATTAGTTCAAGGAGGCGTTATTATTTTTATCGTATATTTCTATGATATTTTTATTACAGCTACCAAATTGCAACATTATGCATGAATTCATTGATACTTTTACCAACATTACTAACATTTTTGCATAGCACGATCACTAAACCTGTGCTTTGGTCACAGCGCTCTTCTTTACATAAAACAAATAGCGATTTACTTTAATAACTGATCCCTAAGTTAGTCTATATTTTTGACAGTATCAAATATAGTCGGCGCCTAATAAAGGCCAGGAATTCCACTGGCACTGAATCTCAAGGGTCATTTTGATCATTTTTGACCAGATTTTACCATTTAATTGCCAAATGACCTATAATTTAGAGAAACATGGCCCTTCAACCAGAATACTGAGGGTCAAAATGTGGCTTTTCGGAAATTCCAGGGATCAAAAAGTCACCTCCAGGGTCAAATGGAACTCATGATGGCATGTTAATATGCTGTTTACTTTTAATTTGTTAACATTTAAAGCCCCAATAAGACTTTAACCAATTTTTAAGGATTCAAACAATTGTCGACACAGGGCGACCCAAGTCTATCATCATCGTATATAGTTTTACCACCATCTCAATACAGCATGTGCCTTTATTCCAACTTTAGATCTGCTGAACCTTCCACATAGTTATTAGTCACCGGCAACTCATTTTGCTCATGGGGCTCGGATATGAATAAAATCCTTTCGTTTGTATTTCTTTTCCGAAAAATCCATTCCATTAACATTCGCCCGTTTTGCGCAAATATTGTGGAACTACGATAGCGTCACCATCATCGATACGATTCATTCATAAAAAGTGTCCGCTTTCATTCATAAACATTTCCCGCCCGCGGAAATTACGAAATCGCTTTTTATAGACCCAAGGAAATACCTTGTACCTGGACGCGCTCGGCAGACGAGTCGTAACAATATTTAAGAATGAATTCTGACCATTAATTTACTGCATGAATAATGTAATATAGTTTACACACCCATGTTAAATAATGTTTGTAGTAACTGTTAATCTCTAAAGAATGCTTTATTAAACAAATTCATTCCACACATGATTCTGTATAGTTAGGAATGAGGCGTAGCAATCGGATTGCATCGGCTATATAAAGCCTATTTCTGAGAAGTAGAGTACGAGGTCGGGCCAGAAGTAAACATGTCTGTTGAGCACACATGGGATGCATTTCACACTTATAAACTGACAACCATACCGGATTTCGTATAAACATGGAAAATGTGCATCTAAGAGGGCATTGTTCGCTCGTCTCGATACATATGGGGTTCTCTGACACGGAAGGAAATGGTCGTGAATACGCGATGTCTATAACCAGAGCCAGAGTCTTCAAACTAAGATTAGGTTAAATGCTAGCTTAATTATGTAATGTTTGATTGTTGTCTTGTGCCAACGATAAACGGAATGTGCTGATGCTAGCAATAGCTTCAATATTGGAGGGAGAGATTCAGATTAGGAATCAACCAGTTAAAATCATCTGTCATGTGAGTCAGTTTGTTAGAAGCTATTTATAATGCAGTGGTTTTCCACCGATGTGGGCAAACCCTGAATAACATGTTCATTACAGGCTGGTCATACTTTTTGTATGCAGACATTTTATGCTATAACGGGGCACCTCTATGATGTAATGGAGTATTTCTATAGGATCTAATAATTGAGGCATAGATATGTGCATTTCTTACACAAAAAATATTGCATGTTCAATATTTGCAAAATTCAGTTTGAGTTAATTACGTCACTTTTATCTTATTTTTTGTACATATTTCCTTCAAATATTTCACAATAATTATTGTGTTAACCATTTTCCAGCGACTTTGATGCCTTGCATCAACTTTCTCTTGTATAAGTTGTAAGACGTTCTTGCATCAACTTTCTCTTGTATACATTGTTAGACGTTCTTGACCATTACAGTCTGTATACAAAAAAAAATTCTAAAATGTTTTTGAAATTAAAGTATTTATATTTAAGATGTTTATATTCAAGACAATTGCTAAAAATAAAAAACAGTCCTACAGATACACCTGTGTGTTTTAACCTTAGACTTAAAACAAGACAGAACATTGGTGTCTATTACTTCCTGTGGTAAGCTATTCCAAAGAATAGAGCAAGTGAACATGATGGACTGTAAAACATGTTGATTTGAAGAATCATTTTGGTTAGGCCTAAAAAAAAGTTGTGTTTCTGGTGGCCCGACCAATTGTCATTTTTGCTGCCGAACATTTTGTTAACGTGTAAAAGAAATTCCTCCCTGTCTCAATTACATTTTCCGAAAACAAATCATAAACAAAATGTGTGCGCATGCGCCAATAATCATTTTCTGGAAGCACATGGATTTCTTCTGAAAGTATGCATGCTCACGGCGCATGTTTTTACATAAATTAATGAATGGGCCAATCGTGACAGTCGGAACCGAAACTGACGAGCCCGACAGAAATTTTCAAAGGTGTTGTTGACGACGACGCTGAAAAATTTATTTGTCAGCAAATCCGTTGCTATGAGCAACAGTTTATCATGGCTGCCAGCCATCTTCAGCTGGCCCAAACACAATTGATAATATCGTCGTTGCTGGCGATTGAGGTAGAAAAATGACAACACAAACCACCAACACGTGAAATAAAGGTTGTTGTTCATAGTCAAACTATTGAACAGCTATTTTATTATGTTCACAGCCGTTTCGAGGATGTTCAAATCGAAGCTAGTTGTTCGGTAAGAATATATAGAAAGTGAAAGTTGAAACTACCAGACGGTTTATGAATATGAAATGGATAGCGTAATTTGGCATTATTGATATTTAAAATGTGGCATTGTGGAAATGTTGTCTGTTTAGAGTATGACCCTTTACTAAAGAGGATAAAGTCATATATATATGGAGGTAGATATATTTAAAACAAAGATTGATCATGATAGTTGTAATACTTCTATTATTTTATTACAATAAAGTGAAATCATTAACAAGTTTATAATTATGTACAAATGAAAAGTAAAGGGGTGTTAACATTTATATGCAGCAAGCACCATTTGCACAAGATAACAATACGCACCCAACAAAAAAAAAGAAATCCCTACTTACTGACCCTATATTTTTTGGCCATGCCACCAGAAACACAACATTTTTTTGGCCTTAAAGGTTTCTGACTTATATTGTAGCTTTTTTTCTCTTACATCAGTGCCCTAGTCGAGACACAGCCCGATAGTTATGGTCCCCTGACGGGTTTTCGTGGTATGTCAAGAAATCTTGGTATGTATTCATTCCCTTTGCACATGAACATGATATTTTTGAAGAATAATTGTGTAAACAGGTTTAAAATCATTCATTTTTCTAATTTTCAACTAAAATTTACAAAATGCATGGACAAAATGCGTTAAATTTACATTATAGGATATATTCCATCCTAGATTTCATGCAGTGATTCAGAAGACTGCTGTCGTGTATTCGTTAGGTAGGCGGAGCTATAATTCTACGTCATAAGAGAGACCTTCAAACTGCATTTTGATATGTTTGAAATGACGCCCACGAAAATATGTTAGTAATTGTTTACAGACATGCCGGTTACTTGCTTGTAAATAACAGACTTGAAAACAAAGAATTTCACATTGAAACTGACTTTATATAGTAAAATACCGATAATTAATGACGATTTTGTTTAATTATTATGTCTGTCGTCTTGCTTTGAAAATTCAGAATATTGGCCGATATCATTAGTACCACGAAGACTGGGTGAACCATAATAATGGATGTGAATATGTTGAAAATGCGGGAGCGGGTCAATTCGTCCTAAAAACCATGTTTGTCCCGGGTCAATTCAGCCCGGGTCAATTAGGCACGATTTTAAAACATGGTCAATTCGGCCCGCGTTTAAATGGGAGAAGTTGTGATGTTTAATTATAATTTATATAAGTATGAATTTATAAGGCTTTTTTTATGAAAATTGTACGCTTTCAAATAAATAAAAATATTTATACGTATATATGCTTAGTTGTTTCGTGTTTGTTCATTGTTATAAATAATTAAAACAGTTTGTTGCATTGCTAGTCATGTACCTATATGTGTGAGTTAAACGGCATTCTTTTCAAGTAGAATCTTCAAAGATGCAGGTGGTGTGGACATGTGCACCCAACCTAAACTGTGAAATTATTGGCAATTATATATAAAGAAGCGGATGTTTGTTAATTGCATTTAATAAATTAAATAATAACATTTTTTGTTAATCGGCGCAAATTAAAATGTTATACGCGAATATATGTTTATATGTGTTATGTATAAAGTATGTATGTGTATGTGTGTATTTAGTTATAATTAAGTTATTAAAATGTTAAAAAATAGTATAATAAGTAAAACATGTGTTTGTTATGTTTGGTAGACTCAATCCAACGGTATGAGACACATAAACCACTTCAATTGAATGATTAAAATACTATAAAGAGTTACTGCACGTTTGGCCTAAATAAATATCGAACTCAGATGAACATGGTAATATATCTAGTCTAAAGGTCGGGTCTTAATTAACAATAGAACTGAAGTATCGGAGATGTACACACACATTTGGTAACAGGTACTGTAAACATCAGACAGAAGATCGTCACAAAATGTTTATATAAATAGCAATAAAATTCTTATCACTTGGTATGGATAATTCCGATAAAAATGCTGATTTTAAGCCGAAAAATCACTGAAGAGTGGTAAAAATCATAAATGAATCTTGATTCATCAATTTACTCACAAACAATAATACTTAACAATCGCAATAAAACATGTTCCCAATATTTTTAAAAAGTGTGCCGAATTGACCCGGGACGAATATGGTTTTTAGGACGAATTGACCCGTATCCGAAAATGCAGCCATTCATCGACAACGAAGGAATAAAAATCAAGCCCAGTGGATGTTTGCTTAAACCACCATTTAACAATTTCCATTTATATAAATAGTGTCCAACTTTCATTTCAAAAACTTCATTTCAAACTAAAAGTGCAACATGAAAAGAATGCATCCGAAAATATTTATTGTCCGAAAATAAGTAAAGCTCAAATTTTCGTTGCAAGTCAAAGTGACATATGATAACGATAACAATCCAATTAAATTTAAACTTTTATGTTTTGCGATTCGAAATCAATGACATCTCATTCATTGGTTCCTTGACAATTTAAAAAAAAAAATTTCTTAAACTCACACGAACCGAAAGTTGTTGTTGTTGTTCTTTACTGCTAGTAGTTCAAACTCCACCCAGCAGTTATCTTCCCTTGCAGTACAGCAATAACGTAGGCGATTGCTAGTACAATCTCGTCAGCTCTCGGATATTTCCGAATGATTGCTAGTAGTTATGGAACTACCATCCCTAAAAGATCGTCGATCCCAAAACAGACTTATCCTCTTCTGCAAAGGCATCCACGATCAAGCCAACTTACCAACTGATCTACTGAAAAAAACATCGAGGACAATCAAGAACATGCATAGCCAACATTTCCTGAGACCGCAAACAAAATCAGACACATTAAAATTCAGCTTCATACCAAACACAATTAAAGATTGGAACCTACTACCACCAGATATTTTCACCAAAATTGAAACAGCAGGAGAACCAGCTAAAACTTTCAGTGATATTGTAAGGGGGGCCCACTTAAGTAAATTACTTGACGCACGCGCGGAGTAGTAATATCCTTGGATGTTTCACCGTATACCTATCAAGATCAAGGAAGCTGTGGACTACGAAAATAATCGTGGTCAACGGACCTAATATAGGTCCGTGCTAATATCTTCTTCTCACTCGTCATTGCATTTGCTTCCATTGCAGCTGCTATTGCTTCTTGATCTGCGAGTTCATTCCCAGAAATATTTCAATGGCCTGGTACCCAGTGGATATTGATATTGTTGCCATTTTGCTCCAATGTCAAAAGATTTTTCTTTGAATTTATGCGATGATGGATTCAATTTTGTGTGTTGGTAAGGTATGGTGTGGCTGAATGTTGCTACAATAGCACCTTGACAGTCCGTTAAGATGTGAATATTTTTGTTTCGAAGATTTGGTAGGTCAGATAGGAATTGCAAAGCGATTTCAATTCCTACACTCTCGCATGAATAGCTGTTACCGTTTTGTCCAACCTTTTTCTCAAAAGGATTGGACTGGAGTTCAACTGTTGTATCCTTCTGATAGCATTTCAAATTACATACTAATTAATTGTAAATATTAAGATAAATTAAATCCCATCGATTAAGTGCTGAAAAAATCTATATTAAAGCTAGCTCAACATTATTTATATGATGAGTGGCTACGATTACGGGTCCGTAATCCTAGGATTACGGCACGTTCTCGTATTACTGGTGTATATAATCTTACAACACTGTACATGCTACACAGGCTACGATTACGGAGTTTGTACCATTGGAGTAAACAACAGTATTACTCGCAGCAGACTTGTAAACGTTGAAAATACAGTTATTAAACAGTCAATTTACCTGGTAATTAATGCATGTATGCATTGAAAACCAAGTATATTCTATTTTTAGGCATTTGTCATTCAGCGTAGTTGCAAGCGAACATTTTAATTTAGATATTACCTACCATATACATAATATATTCTACGTGGCTTACCTCAGCGACTATCTCGTAGCTGACCCACTCATGATGATAGAGAACTTTTTTTAGCCCAGCCGTTCTAACATGGCTTTGCTATTAGTATATCAGCATTGTGTAAACCAATCAAATCTTATGTTAACTACAATTCAATAGGACAAGGGTCATTTCGTTGGCACGGTCCTTTTAGATATTCAGAAGGCCTTTGATACCGTAAATCACTCAATTTTATTGATGAAACTCAAGGCGATGGGTCTCACTGAAACGTCCGTCAGATGGTTTACTCTTTATTTATCTGATAGAAGTCATTTAGTTAAAGTTTCAGGTATGTAGTCATCATCAGCTACTGTATATTGCGTTGTGCCCCAAGGGTATATTTAAGGGCCATTAATTGCTTTTTCTTATCTATGTAAATGATATGTCTGCTGTTATCAACAATAAGTTACTACTTTATGCAGATGACTCAGCAATTCTTGTGCCCGGTAAAAGTAAAATCGACATCGAAAATATTTTAAGTAACGAACTGAACATTGTTAGTCAGTGGATTATATGTCATAGACTTTCCCTACATCTTGGGAAGACAGAGTCTATTCTCTTTGGATCCCAACATCGGTTAAAATCCCAGTCCAAACTTGATATATGCTGTAACGGCCAATCTGTTGAAACAACAACATCAGTTAAATATCTTGGAGTTACCATTGATCAAAAGTTGTCCTTTGCGTCTATGTCAACGTCTGGTATAAAAAAATCCAATGCAAGGTTAAAATTCCTGTATCGTAAAAGTGAATTCCTAACTATGCAAACAATGAAACTTCTGGCATCTTTCCTTGTTCAATGCCATTTTGATTATGCATCATCAGCCTGGTTTAACAGTTTAACACAAGATTATAAGAATAAATTGTAAGTAACACAAAATAAACTGGTGATATTTGTATTGAACTTACGTCCTAGATAACATATTTCCCGTTTAAATTGGGTACCCGTAGAAAGTAGAGTGAATCAAATTACGCTATGTCATGTATATAAGCCATTCCCAACTTTCCCCTTCTTATTTAATGGATCAGTTTACCCCTATCAGTGAATTCCACAAATATCCAACCAGGTTCAGAGTTAAGACTGATGTTACCCCTGATGGAACAAATTATTTAATGTCAGAATGTAAGAGAATTGCAATCCCTAAAGTCAAGGGTTTTGGAAAGAAATCTTTTGCTTTCAATGGTTGTTGTCTTTGGAACAGTCTGCCACAAGATGTGAGGGATGCCAAAAGTATTTCTTCTTTCAAATGCAAAGTAAAAAAGATAATGTATTGTCTTTTCTTTTTAACAGTTTTATAATGTGTAGCCTAATACCTTGTTAAATTTTATTAGTTTAGCTTTTTCATCCATTATTCTTATCAGAGATAACTTATTGTTTCATTGTTTCATCGTTTTATCTATTTGTTTATAAACACGTAACACAGTGTCTTTCTTTGCTTAACTGACAGTCATAACTTTATTTATAGCTTATAATTCTTCCTATGTCACACAATACTATATATTAAGGACCGCAATGGAAATAATAGTTTTACTTGTACTCTTTTTTGTGTTATCCTTAACATCTAATGTTGATTGATATGGCTTTATTGATTCATACATATTGTTGTTACTAACATATGTCTTAATTTTATATTGCAATGTAAATTGTACATTTTATGTTGAAATAAATAATTCTATCTTTCTATATCCACTAAACCAAATTCTCTTTTCAAATTAAGCTCGTGAAAAAATGAAATGAAGACGCATGTAATCGTGCATAAATAAGGCTCTGAATATATTACTCCCATGCTCAATACGTGAAACATGACAGGTATGCCAACGACAAATACTAAAACAAAATTCCAAGTTTCATTTTACCAGAATTTGGGCTTGGCATCGGAATATACGAATGATTATACATAAATAACAGTGTTTTGAAATCGTGACTCGTTCGTTGCACATACCTCTCCTACCTATCTTAAAGATAGTTTACTTCCTGAAACATAAGTGGAGCTATTATGTCATGTATGTTAAATAAGACCATCTTTAAAAATGTTCGTTTGGCATAACCCTACCCTGCAAAATATACGTGGGAATTTATTTTTTTCTGTTTGTAACCATTCAAGTTACAACTATAAACACGCAAATCTCTACTCCGACGCCTCATATTTTTTTGTGCGTATGGGTCTTTTCAGGAGTAGGTAGGGTTATGACACGCGAACATTTTAGGCGTGTACTTACATTATATGATCACCAACTTCGGCATGACCAGCATCAAATTCATTGCTAGACGACACTCCCGGATTTTTCTTCAAGTAGTATTGTTTGTTAATGTGTTTTACGCTATTAATTGGCTCACAATGTCATTTGTCAAGGCTTATTAAGAAAATAAAAAATGCGAGTCGGCAAAAATCTTCTATGGTAATGTAGTTTCAAACCACCTGAGTAGCATTTCATTTCAGAAAACGACTTTCTGTTACATGTAGTTTGATATCGCTGAGAGTAGCCTATTTTTAGACATCAAAGCGAAAGTAGGAATTTCCAATGTATAATTATAAATTCTGACCAATCGGAGAGTAATTTCTACGAGCAGGGAATGTCAATTCATTATTTCGAGAGGTTTTAAGCGTGAATTCATACTGTGTTATGTATGTGTATTTACGAAAATATTATAAAAGTAAGCATATACAACAGACGAAAATTAGTTTTGATCATGGGGTCTGATCTTAAGTTTTATATAACCCCGGATCTTATATTTACACAGTAACGACTATAAGATTATCAAACGCCCGTCTATGGTCCATAATAAAATATCCACGTCTCTCGTTATATTTACATATCTGAGCGGTATTCAATGAGTTGCGTTATCACGAACTGAGGTAGGATCTATGTTAATGCCTCTCGAGATACATTGTACCACTTCATGTGTCCTACATTAGAATGACAAGTGGGAACCCAGTGTAGCACTGTAAGTGGCACTTAACACGGGCAAAATATAAATGGTGTAATACATGTACGTAAATCCTAAATAGTGAACACTTGCTTGTTTGTATTTGCGTTTATTTATCGTCGCCACCGGTTTCCCATATGGGAAGATGCCCCAGTTACAGAAGCACCCACCCTTGGTTCTTTTACGTGCTCGATGTAAAGTATCATACACGGGACATCGGTTTTTAAAGTCTCGTCCGAAAGACTGTAAGTACTGTCAGTGATGGAGCGGGAAATCGAACCTGCGATCCCTGGATTACTAGTCAAGCGCGTTACCACTGGACTACGGATCACCGGAACACTTGCCTTGTTAATTATCTTTTATATAACACCAACAAGAAAAGTATTGTAGTGTCTGCCTCTTGTTTCTGGTGTTTATAAAGTTTGATGGTTACACCTATCACGTAAAAACAACATCGAATGCCCATGATGATGATCTAATTAGGTTTCACTGCAGTCGTCCATGACTGGGGAAGTAACGGAATGGAACGGCCATGGTGACTAGTGATGGTTTGTAATACATATCTTTCAGTAATTATGCGTTTTAAAATATCGTTTGATAGGTCAGTAGATAGTACGATCAATTTAATCAATTTACACTACAATGAATCCGCTTTGAAAAATGTGACTATGATACCAATAAGAATGAGCAAAACCTTGTCTTTCTTGCAGAGACCATACTACCTTGTCTTTCTTGCAGAGACCATACTACCTTGTCTTTCTTGCAGAGACCATACTACCTTGTCTTTCTTGCAGAGACCATCATACTACCTTGTCTTTCTTGCAGAGACCATACTACCTTGTCTTTCTTGCAGAGACCATCATACTACCTTGTCTTTCTTGCAGAGACCATACTACCTTGTCTTTCTTGCAGAGACCATCATACTACCTTGTCTTTCTTGCAGAGACCATACTACCTTGTCTTTCTTGCAGAGACCATACTACCTTGTCTTTCTTGCAGAGACCATACTACCTTGTCTTTCTTGCAGAGACCATACTACCTTGTCTTTCTTGCAGAGACCATACTACCTTGTCTTTCTTGCAGAGACAATACCATATAGTATTGTTTTATCACTTAATGTTTGGGGTTGTTGTCGTTCATCTGTCGTAAATTCAACTGAGAGTCAAATTGGATTAATATTTTCAGAAAAGTTGAGCAGAAATTATTTTACGATGGTATTTGCATTGTTGAATTTGTATTCGCTGTTTAAAGATATACAAGAATATCTTGAAGAAAAGATGATCGGTGCAATCTGAAGCAAGCAAATTAGTTGCAATCTGAAGGTTAAGATTTGTTATGCAACATAAAAAATGCTGAGATGTTACGACTGCTGGTCACTCGATTATGCTACACTAACGTAACTCCGATAACTGTTCGTAGGAGATTGGATAAAAATAACTCCGTAGCAAGAATAGTCATATACAGTATAGTCTGTTTCAATATAGTTCATCAGTACTTATTGTAACAGTCGTAAAATCACACATTCATGTTAATAAACTTGTAACATTTCGATTTATTTGATTAAAACGATACAACTGGTCGTGATGGAACCTAGAATCTTCGTAAATATTCGGAACTATACTATAGATCTGCTTTCAGACGCATTTGTTAAGGCAAACAATATTATGCTCATATGGTTTTCATAAACATTGTCATGTTTACAATAAAAAGAATAGCGCCTCTATCGTGATCAAATGTCTTTGCAAATATAAAACCATTGCAATAATAGTGTTATTATTATAATTACTTTGCTCCGGAAGACAGAATACATTACAATAAACAAGTAAATGTTTTTAGGTTTGGTAAACACATATATAGGCAGCATCGAATGGTACTTCACCTTACCAATCCACGTCAAGTTTACAAAAGTTGTTCGGTTAAAAAGAAGTTGGTTTAGTGGTTTACAACATTTGATTGGTTCACACACAACACTGACATGCAACTTGCAAAGCCATTTTAGTACGGCTACGGTGAAAAAACCTTACGTGACCAATATTAGAAATATTTTGTGATTATGAAAGGATAGAAAACCAACATAAAAATCGTAAAATACAGCGTGTAATAATCATTATTATATGGTCTACCATATTGAATCATCGCCTATACGTAGTTGGAATGTCTTATCACTAATATAGTCAGTCGATTACTGTACGTACAAAGTCGTCTGGTTTTTAACTTTTAAATAATGCATCACACATAATATATAAATACATATATATATGTGTACTATAGCGCGATCAGTGACTAAAATATATGTTATTGTGCGACTGAAGAGAATTATATACATGTATTGTGCGCTGACCGTGTGATTGAGGAAGTTTAAAAAAACAATAGATAAATGTCGACAATTTTTAACGAAATAGATTAATCGATGTCCGTTTGTTTGAGAATACATGTACATGTAACTATGTATTAGCTGGTTTTCCATATTTCTATAATTAGATACAGGTAAAGACTGGAAATCCGGATTTAGTTACTACTATCGTATGTGATCATCTCATCTTAATTTATGACACTTTTTGAAGGAATTAACCGAAACAACACTACGGATTAAAATTTAATTATAATAATGGGGACAACTTATTCTAAACCAATGTATGGAAACTATGAGAGAAATGGAGATTCATTAGAAATAGACGGAGTGTGTGTTTCTACTGGCTTACATACATACAAACCATCAATACGAAATAACGGATATACTCATGGGAGAGATGTTACAACACGATCGTATGAACATTTGGAGAATGGCCTGACTTCATTAGAAACCGATGGGGAACCTTGTGTCAGTAAAACACCACAACTAAACAACTGGACGTCACACTCGAAGCCTACTAAGCCAAAAGCTACATCAACTAAACGCAACAGTATTAAAGAAAACACAGTTGAGAGAAATGTGAATGGAGTCGATACATGTACTTCAGTTGAGGCTTTGAGGACTCGTTTAGAACGAGAAATAACTGAGAAAGTATGGAAATCAAATTCAGTGGACCAGAAATCAAACTCAAGAAAATGTTCTAAAAAAGCTAATGAGGGGAAAGATGGAGTTACAAGTACACGTTCTAGTAATCGTCATCATACAAACAATGCAGAAACTCGGGGATTAAAGTCAAACAGGAAGGAGGATACTAATTTATCTGTTGCTGAAGGATGTGAAACTAAGACTTGTGACGGTCATAAAAAATCGACGAATGACATTCCCGCCACAGACACTAATAAAAGAAATTATTCAGACAAGCATGAAGTGGTTAAAGGACGCACGAAAACCAACGACGATTCTCCGAAAATATATCGGAAGTTGACAAATAATGAAGAAATGAAAAAGGAACTACTTCGGTTTAATACTTATCGATCATTTCCAGCAGACGATAATAAACCGTACATAATACGGCTGGCACAAGCAGGTTTCTGTTACACTGGACATCAGGATGAAGTTATATGCTATGTTTGCGAGAAAAGAAAGAGAGGCTGGAGTTCTGACAGCGACCCATTTAAAGATCATGTCTACCTAAACCCAAACTGTAAATTTCTTCGAAATAACTCAGAAGTTAACATACCACTTCAAACGAGGTCAGAAATTGAATCTAGGTTGTTAAAGGCGTTTAATGATAGTCAGTCTTTTGCTAATGCTACTGATAGATTAAATGACAATCAGGAAGCCAAAAGGTTAAAGACAGGTACTCCAACAACTTCCACATCTCGCACCGTTCCCGAAGAAGGGCAATCAACTCTAGTATCGACCAGCCTGACACCTACAGAGAGTAATAAATGTGTCAACAACGATGGTAGTGACCAAACCAGCAGCAACAACAGCTTGAGCGAAAATAACGATAGCAGCAGTAACAACAACGCAAGCAGAACTTACAACAATAACAGTACATCCAACAATTATTATGCTGGACAACAAGAAATGTCTAAGCTTGTAACCCACAGATCGGAGCATAACGTGCAAGATAACCGAACAGAGATAGAACCAGCTTCAAGCCTTGATAATGGTGAGTTCCCACTGAGAATAACTTCATTACGTCTGCTATCGATTCGCTTTTTTTATGTTCTTTGTAGACGTGCACATAAACAGTATATATCTAGCGTCGATCAATAATTTATTACGAACATAAAATTAAGTTGTATTACCGCTGCTTATAGATAAAATATCGAGTTACAATACTCAGTTTTGTGTTATTATGCGCCAACAGTTCTATCGATTTTGTAGATAGGGATATCCAGACAACCCGGTTACTTTGTTGTCTGTTCATGTACTTCGTGCATGCTAATCCATGGTGATAGCGATTTTTGGGTTCCCCGTTGAAACCGAAAGTAGACAAACCAAAATGACTTCAAAAAGTTTATAAATAGCAACTTGTGAAATATATCCGACCACTTATGAGTGTTTTTCAACATTTCAGTTCAACATTTTTTATTTAAGTTTTACAAACAACAAATATAAGTGTATATATATATTAGAGATATATTCTTACTAACTGTCTTGTCAAAACATTTGGTTACTGGGTAACGTAAAGAGAATTACATCGAAAGTCAAACACTTATTGATATCATTCAGGCGTGTAGCTACATGTACGTACAATACGGCCTTGTGTACATGGTAACCATAGGAGAAAAAAAACACGAAGAATGCAATATTCAACAGTAGAGCCTTTGTACATACACTTCGGAATATAAATTTTCTGAATATTGTGAAAATTTCAGCATCACAAACATTCTAGAAAACGGTATTTTTTTCCGGGGTGTCATTCCCCTATATCCTCTCGATTGCTTGCGCATACCTTCTACCAGTTTTGACTACGCCCCAGCTAGTATACAATTCCACCAGATACATTACTGATTTTTAAACGTGTTGATAATGAATTCTGGAAAAAAGTATGTTTCGAGGTTCGAAATTTGAAGATTTACGTGTGAGAGAGAGCAGAGTGTAATGTTTAAGACTGAATATGTCATGATGTTACGATTGTTTGATGTTGCAGTGATTGCAATCATTCATATAAACATATGTTTAAATATGTATATTTGTACTTCTAGGTTTGACAAGAAGAACACCATTTCCAAAGTATCCGAAATATGCTCATGTCGAAGCGCGACTTGCGTCATTCAACAAATGTCTGGCGAATGCTTTGTCTGCTGAACGTTTGGCGGAATGTGGTCTTTTCTTCATAGAGTACGGTGACTGTACTCGCTGTTTTATGTGCGGAATTGGTAAGATAACAGATACCACTGTCTTATTGTTCTCCATGTCAGTCTTGTTAAGTATCATTTCCGGTTACGTGTTCCGCACGGTTAATTATAATTAGATACATTTGTTTTCATCATTTTAGTGCATGTTTGTATTGCTGCATAAATACCCGATATATTTCGAGTGTATTTAAGCTTATTTTGGGGTTTGAAACTTTAATTATTCATATAAGGATTTATCAGTGTTGTTACTGCTCTTGAGTTGTAAAACAATGCTTTCCTTGGTAAACATGTCTTCAAATATTTATCTTAGAAACAAGGCTTGTGTCACTGAACGCTTGTTACATCAAGAAATATTTATCTTAGAAACAAGGCTTGTGTCACTGAACGCTTGTTACATACAGAAATATTTATCTTAGAAACAAGGCTTGAGTCACTGAACGCTTGTTTCATACAGAAATATTTATCTTAGAAACAAGGCTTGTGACACTGAACGCTTGTTTCATACAGAAATATTTATCTTAGAAACAAGGCTTGTGTCACTGAACGCTTGTTACATACAGAAATATTTATCTTAGAAACAAGGCTTGTGTCACTGAACGCTTGTTACATACAGAAATATTTATCTTAGAAACAAAGCTTGAGTCACTGAACGCTTGTTACATACAGAAATATTTATCTTAGAAACAAGGCTTGAGTCACTGAACGCTTGTTACATACAGAAATATTTATCTTAGAAACAAGGCTTGAGTCACTGAACGTTTGTTACATACAGAAATATTCATCTTAGAAACAAGGCTTGAGTCACTGAACGCTTGTTACATACAGAAATATTTATCTTAGAAACAAGGTTTGTGACACTGAACGCTTGTTACATACAGAAATATTCATCTTAGAAACAAGGCTTGAGTCACTGAACGCTTGTTACATACAGAAATATTCATCTTAGAAACAAGGCTTGTGACACTGAACGCTTGTTACATACAGAAATATTCATCTTAGAAACAAGGCTTGAGTCACTGAACGCTTGTTACATACAGAAATATTTATCTTAGAAACAAGGCTTGTGACACTGAACGCTTGTTACATACAGAAATATTTATCTTAGAAACAAGGCTTGTGACACTGAACGCCTGTTTCATACAGAACTATTTATCTTAGAAACAAGGCTTGTGACACTGAACGCTTGATACATACAGAAATATTTATTTTAGAAACAAGGCTTGTGTCACTGAACGCTTGTTACATACAGAAATATTTATCTTAGAAACAAGGCTTGTGACACTGAACGCTTGTTACATACAGAAATATTTGTCTTAGAAACAAGGCTTGTGACACTGAACGCTTGTTTCATACAGAAATATTTATCTTAGAAACAAGGCTTGTGACACTGAACGCTTGTTTCATACAGAAATATTTATCTTAGAAACAAGGCTTGTGACACTGAACGCTTGTTTCATACAGATATATTTATCTTAGAAACAAGGCTTGTGACACTGAACGCCTGTTTCATACAGAAATATTTAACTTAGAAATAAGGTTTGTGACACTGAACGCTTGTTTCATACAGAAATATTTATCTTAGAAACAAGGCTTGAGTCACTGAACGCTTGTTTCATACAGAAATATTTATCTTAGAAACAAGGATTGAGTCACTGAACGCTTGTTTCATACAGAAATATTTATCTTAGAAACAAGGCTTGTGACACTGAACGCTTGTTACAAACAGAAATATTTATCTTAGAAACAAGGCTTGTGACACTGAACGCTTGTTACATACAGAAATATTTATCTTAGAAACAAGGCTTGTGACACTGAACGCCTGTTACATACAGAAATCAATCTCTAGAAATAATACACAACATGTTTTCTCACATCGTCTTGTAATGAATTGGATCACGAATGTCCAAAATGTTACATATCCCGCTGAATCGAGTTCTTGTTCCGATACGACGCGATGTTTGTCGATTTCTGATACAGCGATCGAATATTCAGCTAAATCATGTTATTCCACTATGAATGACTTTCTAACTGTCATTCATTTTTAACTCCGGGACATTTCTTATTTTCAGAAAAAATACATATCTTTCAGTTGGTGCTGAGCTAGCGATGCTGTTATTTCGTTTTCTAAGAAAAGAAATGTCAGGGGGACATGAACATGGGGGATGATAATGAAATAATTTATCACACTGCAAATGTATTTCATTTTTATAAGTTGTAATATATCAAATACAGTGTACTCTCTTTAGAATGGCCATCGCGTACGCAACAATCTCTCTTCACTAATATCATCAGCTATCCCAGTGAACACTTATACTACAACTTCAAAATCTCTAGAACAACAACCTCACCATAACAGCCTAAATCTGCATCACCCAAAGCATGCTGTAGTGGACAGGTTGTATTCGCAGTTCGACGTATTCATTTGCATAAAAATCTGGCACTTTTCAGGATTACGTCACTGGTCAAGCACTGATGACCCATGGGTTGAACATGCTAGATGGTCCATCAGCTGTGCATTCGTTTTAGAGAAGAAAGGACAAGCATTTGCTGATATGATCAAACTAGCGTTGGACTACACACAAAAAGTAAGTTGTAATAACCTTTTTCGTAAACCTGTATGGTGTTAAATCATCGGTAGGTTCTTTCTTGTTTGCAAGAAATTGATATCTTCCACATAGAACAGAGGTGGACATCAATATTATGGCGAAGAGCTCACTCTATCTTACCATAGGACCCTACAAAATACTACAGTTTACGTTGCTCTTCCTATTTAGCTAGCCAGACACATTGTAACCTATTTTCTCCGATACGCTTTTGACCAATAGTGAAAACCAATGATAATTCATTGATAAAGACCTATACCTCACATTTATATATATACACGCTTCTTCTTTATTTGTACTATGAACTGGTCTCATTTTAACTTCAACCTCTCAAAAATATATACTAGACAATGACGTTTGACATTAAATGTGAGGTAAATCATTCATGCATTTATTAGTATGTAATTTTATAACAATTGTTCCCCTTTGCATGTTCTGTTCCAGTTCATTTCTAAACATGCACATTTAACATGAAAATGAAACACCTTGCGTATAAATTTATATTTTATTCTTTTTCAGATTGACAACAGGGTCAGTGCAAATGTTACCCAAAACCAAACAGGTGAGTAATAAATCATATCAAATATTCAAACCAATATTTAAGAAAAAACATTGTATAAATACATGTAAGAAGGACACAATCGAACATGAATATCACCATTTTAGTGTCATCTAATCTACATATAACAAACTGTTCGCATATTGTAAAATTCTGCACTTGCACCTTTAGTGATTTAAACAACCTCTTAAAGATCGACACCAACATATTTGTATTTGAATTCATTCTCTTTAGCTGGGCACATAAAACATTGTTACTAAAATTGTAATAGTAAAGTTAACGCATTATGTACTGGATTTTCTGTATTTGATTCTATATTACGTGTACTAAATGTGTGACAAGTTGACCCGCATTTCAGTTTTAGGAAACAAGCCGCCAACACAAGACAGTATTGTGACTAACTTGCTGCATCAAACAGCTGCACAGAGCGTGTTAGAGATGGGATATGATTCTAATATAGTCCGCACTGCAATACAAGAAATCTTGCAAAGCCAGGGTAAGATAAACGTTATATGCAACTTATATGTAATCATGCACGTATTTACCCTAAATATATAGCTATAAAAAATCAAATCAGTGTGTGTCAAAGCTAAACTTTACACTGTCATATCTTAAACGCTTTAAGATTTAATACACACAATTATTAGATAGGCGATATTTTTAGAATTTTATGTAGGTAATTTGGTACTTCTGTCAAAAATGACAGATACAGTAAAACTTCTAGGTATGATATATAAAACCAGTGTTGCACCTCTACTAAGTAAAAAGGCATAACATGCACGTAATTACAATAATAACAACAGAAAAGGTATCATCTGGTTGATTTATTCACCGACTGTCAGACAAATGGTAAACAGCCAATTTATTCACCGACTGTCAGACAAATGGTAAACAGCCAATTTATTCACCGACTGTCAGACAAATAATGGTAAACAGCCAATTTATTCACCGACTGTCAGACAAATGGTAAACAGCCAATTTATTCACCGACTGTCAGACAAATGGTAAACAGCCAATTTATTCACCGACTGTCAGACAAATGGTAAACAGCCAATTTATTCACCGACTGTCAGACAAATGGTAAACAGCCAATTTATTCACCGACTGTCAGACAAATAATGGTAAACAGCCAATTTATTCACCGACTGTCAGACAAATGGTAAACAGCCAATTTATTCACCGACTGTCAGACAAATGGTAAACAGCCAAAGTACGAAGAATTGTTTATAGCCAATTATCGTTAATTGATTGAATAATTACATAAGTTCATGAATATGATCGAAACATACATTGGTAATAATGAGATATTAATTAAAAAAATAATATGTGGAGTAATTAAGTGCTGTGTCAGCCTTGTAACTCTGTATATTACTCATTGCATGAATTAGATTTTTTCGAAATGTTAGAGAGCGAAATTATAAAATATAGTGTACTGGGTAAAATATCTACTATTGGTGACTTGAATGCTCGATGTGGAGAGCGGACAGATATAACACGATATTGCTCGTGATAATGTATCTTCGTGCGATGAAAACGATCTTGATAGTTGTTTTGATAACAATTCATTTCCCATAAGATCTTTTTATGGATAAAACAATAAACTCATGTTCCAATACAAGTAAACCTGTGCATAGATAAATCATGTACTGGTTATGGTGAAAATACACAATGTACGAATACTGAGAAATTGGTATGGTCCAACGAAAAAAGTAATTATTCTGTGAATATGATAAGTTCAGAAATTAAAAGTTTATAACATATTATTGATAGTGTAGTAAACGCGGATGTTGAGATAAACGCGGGAATTGAGATAAACGCGGGAATTGAGATGATTTCAAATATATTGTAAAAAATGCATTTTCAGTTTTTGGTAAATCATACAATACTAGAAACTATAAACATAAGCGCAAAAAAAAACCTTAGTTTACTAGTGAATGTGAAAATGCCAGACGTGAGTTTTGTTCGGCAAAATCAAAATATCGTAGAAATAAATCGAGTTTGAATCACAATATATAACTTGACAAAAGACGTATATATCGACAAGGAAAACGAAAAGCACGCAGAAATTTTAAGGCCAAGCAAAAAAGATTTTTTATCATTTGGCAACGTCAGAACCGCAACAATTTTGGAGAGAATTAAATAAATTTAAGAAAATGAAACCTAGATCAAACAATATTTCAAAGGAAGACCTTTTAAACATTTTCAAAATGTTCTTTCGAATGGTGAGAAATTCAATATTGATGATGTCGAAAATTAATTGAACGATAACAACAATAGATAGTTTATTCACAGAAATCGAAGTATTAAAAGCTCTGTCCTCATTAAAAAAGAGGAAAAAGTGGAGGTATTGATCGTGTAATACCTGAGATATTTATTGAATGCAAATTTTTACTTGCTCCGTTACTTTGCAAGCTTTTCAATTATATGTATACTACGTGTTCTTATCCTGAAAGTTGGACTAAAGGCGTTATTATACCCATTCCAAAGAAAGGTGATCCAAATGATGTTGAACAATTACAGGGAAATAAAGCTTACACGTATTTTTTCTAAAGTATTTTCTGTAATGTAAGACAATAGGTTACGAAATTGGGCAGAGACTAACAATTTATTATCTGATTTCCAATTCGGATTCTGAAAAGATAAAAGTACTACTTTGTTTTAACACCTATCATTGATAAAGTCATTACAAACGAAAAAAAAAGTTGTACTGCACATTTGTCGATTTTAGGAAAGCATTTGATCTTGTGTAAAGGAATGGTATATATTTTAAATTATTACAATATGGTGCATCAAGTCGACTTGTTAAAAAGTTACAAAAAATATACGAATCTGTAAAATCGTGTGTATGAGTAAATGGAACTTATACCGAGAATTTTGATACAACTAAGGGTGTCAGGCAAGATGAGCCGTTATCACCCCTTTTTGTTTCAATTTTTATTAATTACATGTATAATGCTTTTTACGATGAAAATGTAGATACGTTTACTATTGATGAACTGTGTTTATTTCTGCTCTTATTCGCTGACGATACTGTTTTATTTTCCTACTCTAAAGAAGGTTTACAGAAACTACTAAACAATTCGCACAATTATTGTGACACGTAGGGTATTAATGTTAATATTGACAAAACAGTGGTAATGGTTTTTAAAAAGGGTAACAGACCAGAAAATCTTGAATTGTTTTATGACAACCAAAAATTGAAACTCATAACTAAATTTACATATTTAGGTGTAACCTTATCATTCAATGGATGCTATTATCAGGCACAGAAGTCACTGACACAACATGTAAGAAAGGCATTGTTTCTCTATTTTCTCTGTTTGAGTCAGTAAACTCTGTTTGGTCTAGAAGAAAAGATAAAACATTTTGATTCCGTGATTGCTTCAATTTGAAATTATGGGTGCGAACTATGGGGTTTCCACAAGGCTCCAATGTAGAGTACACTTTCTTAAAGTATACTCAAGGTAAAACAACCAACTACTAATGCTGTTATTTATGGTGAATTAGCAAGAGTTCCTTCGATTATTGCGCATAAAGAGAGAAACATTAAATATTGGTATAAAATTATGAAGAATCAAGAAACGCTATTGTACAGAACACAACTTGTTTAACTTAAAAGATGATACTGGTAATCATGTTAACTCTTGGGCTAAGAAGGTAAAATTGTTGTTAGATTATCGGGGATTCTCTTACTTATGGAATAACCATTATATCTCAAATATTCAGATAATGAGTGTTTTGTACGATCAATTCTATCAACAATTGTTTTCTGAAAGTCATAATATGTCAAAAATAGAGGCATACCATTTTTTAAAACAAATTTCCAGTATGAAAATATTTGAGAGGTGTCAACAACGTAAAGTATAGAACTGCTTTAACATGATTTAGATGTTCTTTGAATAACTTACATATTGAACAAGGTCGTCGAAGAAATATTGATAGAAATCAAAGAATTTGTGTAAAATGTAACACGAATTGTATCGAAAATGAGTACTACTTTTTGTCCATTTTACAGAAATATAAGAATTGAATGAATATTATTTCAACTGGCCAAATGTGCATAAATTCAAACTATTATTAAATTCGTCAGAATATAGTTTACTGAACAAATAAGCAAAACATATTTTCTTGGCAAACCTGTATAAAGGATACTTGTATCATACGATTTATTATTCATTTCAGCACTAAAATGTAAAAGTTTATGCTAATCGATATATGTATGGCTAGTATCACTATGTAACACATGTTTTTATTGGCTGACCTCCTCACACTTTTACAACTGTTATCGAATAAATAAAAAGGACTATAATTGTTGCCCTAGGACGTTGTTGTGAAATATTTTTTAAATATTGAAATACGTTTTGTTTAACCATAGTTTAAAATAGTCTTTCACCGATAAATGACTCAAGCAATTAAATCATCGGTAAACAAAGTGTTTGACATTTTGTTGTAAATTATATTAATTAACGTAAGGTTTGGTCAATATAGAGTCAATATTTAGTTCGCATATTGTACATAAGTTTTATACACTGAATTCAAATCAACATAATTGATGCAATGCTCGTTTGTTTGTGTATTATAAAGTGAAATCAGATCAAAATTCGCACAATCTGGCAAAATCGTTGATTGAGTAGAAACCACTGATGAATAATATTAATATTTAATAAATCATGACATACAACATGCCCACTTATTACTGATCAAATATACCGTGTCTTGTCCGTCAATCGCTACCTTGCTCAGGCTAATTTCGTAATCTTGGGCTACAGAAAATAACTTTGTCAATGTCAATTGTCGTTTTCATAGGAAGACAAGCTGTGACAGCTGGATATCTAATGGAGAAAGTTTTTGAAATAGAAGCAAGAATGGAACATTCGAAAGAACAAGCAACAGCTAAAACCCAGGCAACCAGTTCAATGACAGAAGATGTGGAGAAGCATTCCAACAACTCGTCAACACAATCATGCGATAAAAAGCAGCGAATCAATTTGCAGTCTGAGAATGAGTTGTTAAAACAGCAGACTATATGTACTAAATGTCAGAAAAATGAAGTGTCCATCGTGTATCTACCTTGCGGTCATCTTATAACATGTGACACGTGTGCCCCGTCTATAAAACATTGCCAATTGATAAATTGTGGTAAATATATTATGGGAACAGTGAGAACTTATCGAAGTTAATTTGTATCATAGTCTTAGTTTAGATGGTGTGTCCCTTTTGCTTTCTAATTGTGTTTGGAATCTATATATAAATATTTTTATGACACCTTGTGCTTTTGGGATGACTGTGCACTTTGTATGTTCCATATACTGCTCCGTCTGCTTGACGTCTGTATTCATTTTTACACCAGCTATTTTTTATTGAGTGCCGATTAAGGGTCTCATTCACAAAACATGACCTCCTTGCACATATTCCTTGGTTATAAATAAAAAAACCAGTGGATAATAAATAAATATGTAAAGACGGCGCTTAGGACACACCTCTGACAGAATGACGTCATGTAATCAAAATGACGTAACCAAGATCGGTCAATTCGGGTGAACTCTACGATCTGGTCCAGTGGAAAAAAATACTAGTGACAAATAAGTACGAGCTACCTATGTTAGGTTAGAACACATGTACTGTGTTTATGTTATTATACTATGTATATATCTCTTTAATATTTTACGGATTAGATCTTAATACATGTATGTAATGGATGTACATTTATCTCGTATATCATTATCTCTACCAAATGTTGAATGTATTTACTGTACATTTGATTGTGTTAAGAAGATTAATATAGTGACAATTAAAATTTCATTGAATATACACTTTTCATTTTAAATCTATAAAGTGTGTACTTTTATTTTTCTGATATATCGATTTCATACCACCCGCTGTCTTAACATGACACGGAACCAATTTTACTCCGAAATGTTACAACCAGTCAGGTAGCCCTGGTAACGACATACCAGTCAGGTAGCCCTGGTAACGACATACCAGTCAGGTAGCCCTGGTAACGACATACCAGTCAGGTAGCCCTGGTAACGACATACCAGTCAGATAGCCCTGGTAACGACATACCAGTCAATAACCTAGTAGGCTACAAGGAGCTCCCTTGCCAACTCTATTATTAGTTGATTCGGTGTTGAAAGAAAGACCAGGGTGGCATTCGCGCTTACTATTTCTCTAAATATTGATTTCGGGAATTTGAAATCGTGAATTCGTGAAGCGGAGTTGAAATTGTGTGGTGAATTCAAGATATAAACTTTATAAATGCGACATTTCCTAGGAGAGATATAATGAAGAGTGAATGCCACCACGGGTCTTTGGTAGTGTTAGGTTAATGTGAATGTTTGTGGTATGATGTTACGTGTCTATGTACAGTGTGGTATTACAATATTGCAGCACTTTGTCTGCAAAATACGAAAGACCGGTGGTGACATTTCAAATTAAAATTTTCACCACGAATTCAACTTCACGATTTCATCTTCATAATTTCACGATTTCGCTATTTCACGAATTCGCGATTTCTACTTCACAAGTTCGTGAGTTCGCGTAGTTTTCATTATAGTATTGATTGAGTCTGTTCACGAGCAGTAATGGTATGTGAACCTTTGCCCACGTTACCTAGCACCCTCAAATATCCTAGCTTGATATGCCATATGGTAAACACCATGGTACGTAACTTCTACCGGGTTTATCGAAGTTATGCCCCTCAGGTTCCAAAATTGCGAAAGCGTTTTAGTCTACATTATGTTTTCTTTGTCAGTCTAAGATTTATGTTAAATACAATCAATAACTGCAGTCGTGAATTCGTGACGTGGAAATCGTGAAATCGCGAAATCGTGAAATTGTGAAGATGAACTCGTGAAATCAAAAAGTGGAAAACGCGAAAAATTTAATTTGAAATGTCACCACCGGTATTTCGTAGCAAAAGGCACAGACACCGTCTTCTTGTAACTGAAACATTGCCCTCTGAGACAATTAGCGGACATTTGTGCAGGCAATAAAAAAACACTTTTATCTCAGATGGAAAACAAATATACGAAGTGCTGAAAATTACCTCTCTTTGGTTGAAAATAAAAATATCATGTTGATGACACTGAACATAACACAACCATTGAACGTGAGAGTGTCATTGTAGAGAAGGCATTCATACATAACACAACCATTGAACGCGAGAGTGTCATTGTAGAGAAGGCATTCATACATAACACAACCATTGAACGCGAGAGTGTCACTGTAGAGAATGCATTCATACATAACACAACCATTGAACGCGAGAGTGTCATTGTAGAGAAGGCATTCATACATAACACAACCATTGAACGCGAGAGTGTCATTGTAGAGAAGGCATTCATACATAACACAACCATTGAACGCGAGAGTGTCTTTGTAGAGAAGGCATTCATACATAACACAACCATTGAACGCGAGAGTGTCATTGTAGAGAATGCATCCATACATAACACAACCATTGAACGTGAGAGTGTCATTGTAGAGAAGGCATTCATACATAACACAACCATTGAACGCGAGAGTGTCATTGTATAGAATGCATTCATACATAACACAACCATTGAACGCGAGAGTGTCATTGTAGAGAATGCATTCATACATAACACAACCATTGAACGCGAGAGTGTCATTGTAAAGAATGCATTCATACATAACACAACCATTGAACGCGAGAGTGTCATTGTAGAGAATGCATTCATACATAACACAACCATTGAACGCGAGAGTGTCTTTGTAGAGAAGGCATTCATACATAACACAACCATTGAACGCGAGAGTGTCATTGTAGAGAATGCATCCATACATAACACAACCATTGAACGTGAGAGTGTCATTGTAGAGAAGGCATTCATACATAACACAACCATTGAACGCGAGAGTGTCATTGTAGAGAATGCATTCATACATAACACAACCATTGAACGCGAGAGTGTCATTGTAGAGAATGCATTCATACATAACACAACCATTGAACGCGAGAGTGTCATTGTAGAGAATGCATTCATACATAACACAACCATTGAACGCGAGAGTGTCATTGTAGAGAAGGCATTCATACATAACACAACCATTGAACGCGAGAGTGTCATTGTAGAGAAGGCATTCATACATAACACAACCATTGAACGCGAGAGTGTCTTTGTAGAGAAGGCATTCATACATAACACAACCATTGAACGCGAGAGTGTCATTGTAGAGAATGCATCCATACATAACACAACCATTGAACGTGAGAGTGTCATTGTAGAGAAGGCATTCATACATAACACAACCATTGAACGCGAGAGTGTCATTGTAGAGAATGCATTCATACATAACACAACCATTGAACGCGAGAGTGTCATTGTAGAGAATGCATTCATACATAACACAACCATTGAACGCGAGAGTGTCATTGTAGAGAATGCATTCATACATAACACAACCATTGAACGCGAGAGTGTCATTGTAGAGAATGCATTCATACATAACACAACCATTGAACGCGAGAGTGTCATTGTAGAGAATGCATTCATACATAACACAACCATTGAACGCGAGAGTGTCATTGTAGAGAAGGCATTCATACATAACACAACCATTGAACGCGAGCGTGTCATTGTAGAGAATGCATTCATACATAGCACAACCATTGAACGTGAGAGTGTCATTGTAGAGAAGGCATTCATACATAACACAACCATTGAACGTGAGAGTGTCATTGTAGAGAAGGCATTCATACATAACACTAGGATTTTACATACACTGACCAAAACTGTTTGTTGTCAGTATAGTATGAAACTGCCAGGTGAAGTATAGTACGGGATATATAGACTTTTCTTTTTTGTTAACACAACAAAAAAGTTAAAAACGTTTATTCAATCTGAATGCATTGTATTAAACTATGATCTAGTTTCAGAAACATTAGTCTAGTCCAAACGGCAATGACACTTTAAGAAACATTAACATTTAGATGCAATTTTCAAAAATTGACCACAATTGAAACTGAATAATCACAAAGACGGCACTTAATAGTTGTATATCCGACTGTGGGACCGATTGAGCAACAGCCCCAAAAAGGTTATAAATGACCATTGTATGTGGATAATCCTTGCATTGCATCGATGACGAAAATACATGTACATGTATATTCATAAGTTGAGTGAAGTTGGGGCGGCAATCGTACATCGTACATCAACATTGAATACCGACCCAGATTGAATACAGAGCCAGCTCTGACATCGTTATTCGACTTATATTTTTGAATACATATCTTATATCGAACCCAGAGCTAGCACTGACATCAACATTCGAAACGGGTCCTCGGCGAATACATATCTGGAGTCCAATAACGAGCCAGCTCGTTAATCGGTATTCGAGAGTGTTTTTTTAAATATTTGAATACAGATCTAGTAGCGAACCCAGAGCTAGCACTGACATCAACATTCGAACTTGACCGCGGCGAATACATATCTGGAGTCGAAAAACGAGCAAGCTCGTTAATCGTTATTCGAGTGTTTCTTAAATATTTCAATACAGACCTATAACCGAACCCAGAGCTAGCACTGACATCAACATTCGAACTTGACCGCGGCGAATACATATCTGGAGTCCAATAACGAGCCAGCTCGTACATCGTTATTCGAGTGATTTTCAAATATTTGAATACAGACCTATTACCGAACCCAGAGCTAGCACTGACATCAACATTCGAACTTGACCGCGGTGAATACATATCTAGAGTCCAATAACGAGCCAGCTCGTAAATCGTTATTCGACTGATTTTTAAATATTTGAATACAGACCTATTACCGAACCCAGAGCTAGCACTGACATCAACATTCGAACTTGACCGCGGCGAATACATATCTGGAGTCGAAAAACGAGCTAGCTCGTTAATCGTTATTCGAGTGTTTCTTAATTATTTCAATACAGACCTATTACCGAACCCAGAGCTAGCACTGACATCAACATTCGAACTTGACCGCGGTGAATACATATCTGGAGTCCAATAACGAGCCAGCTCGTACATCGTTATTCAAGTGTTTTTTAAATATTTGAATACAGACCTATTACCGAACCCAGAGGTAGCACTGACATCAACATTCGAACTTGTCCGCGGTGAATGCATATCTGGAGTCCAATAACGAGCCAGCTCGTACATCGTTATTCAAGAGTTTTTTTAAATATTTGAATACAGATCTAGTAGCGAACCCAGAGCTAGCACTGACATCAACATTGGAACTCGACCGCGGCGAATACATATCTAGAGTCCAATAACGAGCCAGCTCGTTAATCGGTATTCGAGTGTTTTTTAAATATTTGAATACAGACCTATTACCGAACCCAGAGGTAGCACTGACATCAACATTCGAACTTGTCCGCGGTGAATGCATATCTGGAGTCCAATAACGAGCCAGCTCGTACATCGTTATTCAAGAGTTTTTTTAAATATTTGAATACAGATCTAGTAGCGAACCCAGAGCTAGCACTGACATCAACATTGGAACTCGACCGCGGCGAATACATATCTAGAGTCCAATAACGAGCCAGCTCGTTAATCGGTATTCGAGTGTTTTTTAAATATTTGAATACAGACCTATTACCGAACCCAGAGCTAGCACTGACATCAACATTCGAACTTGACCGCGGCGAATACATATCTGGATATGAAAAACAAGCCAGCTCGTACATCGTTATTCGAGTGTTTTTCAAATATTTGAATACATACCTAATATCGAACCCAGTGCTAGCACTGACATCAACATTCGACTTGACCGCGGCGAATACATATCTGGAGCTTAATAACGAGCCAGCTCGTTAATCGTTATTCGAGTGTTTTTTAAATATTTGGATACATACCTAATATCGAACCCAGAGCTAGCACTGACATCAACATTCGAACTTGACCGCGGTGAATACATATCTAGAGTCCAATAACGAGCCAGCTCGTAAATCATTATTCGACTGATTTTTAAATATTTGTCTGTCATGGTTGGTCTTAATTGACAACAAACTGATTAATTATACTTGTAAATTGAAGGGTACATTGACTGTGTTTTCACAGGTTCTTTGTTTATTATATAACTCCTGTAGTATTTGACAATGGACTATTGTCTTTCAGGAGGTCTCCTCCAACCAATCAGTTATTGTAAATCATTTGACTAATAGATAATTTGCGAATACTGAAATTGTTATTTATTCGATATTAAAATGAATAGGTATTTATTAATGTATTTTTAGTCAGATTTTCACATTCAAATTTGATGGTTTTATGGATTTTTGATACAAATCACTGCTCGTCCGGTTTCAAGGGGTTCCAGTGTAATCATACATATTCCAAACTTGGAATACAGTCCCCAATTAGTCTCACTGTCAATAGTCTAAGAGTCGCAGGCTGTTGCAACGTATCATCATGAGCCTTTCAAATGTGTCGTCTTTTAGTCTGCACCTATCAGGCCTGAAGACCTTACCGCCTATACATGTATATACTTAAAAGTCTTTCTACAGCAGCAGACAATGTCTGTATGACTTTTATCATGATTTATTTATAATGCATTAATAAATAATTAATACAACATTACAGAAGTAGGCATATTTCTTTTAATTAGCCTGTCCAATTTGTTGTTATAATAAATTATTTTTACCATTCACTTTTAATATATATTTTTACTTCATTATGTTACTTTAATTTGCATTTCACACATAAGTGTGGAAGTACTCATATAGTACTCGCTAAGTACTCATAAGTACTGACCATTTTGCTTCAGTACTTGAGTAAGTATGAGTACTTGTACTCATAATTTCAGACGAGTACTGAGTACTGCTGAGTACTTGAAAATTGGTACTCGAGTAAGTACGAGTACGAGTACGTGTATCACATCCCTGGTCAGTTAACAGACTGTCCATTGATTTTTTGAGAGATATATGTCTATCCTACTGATAAATGAATGTTGCTTGTTTTGCTTGTTTCGCTTCTTTGTTTGATGTTTACATTATTTGTGTGTGTGTTAATGGATAATGTCCTATTATTTTCACTGCTATACCAACATAAACATTGTTGCTACCTGACTATGGACAGGTGATAATTTTTGATATTTATGCACCTCTTATTATTGGTTGTATATAGCAAAATTTAAACAGATTATTGTCACACAGCAGGTTATACATGTTATGGTTATTACTGATAGCTTTATCATGATTTTATATTAAAATTAGCATATTTTAATTGCTGTTAGGATTGACAACTGCCAACTGTTATTGTAATATCATTGTCTTACACATTTTACCAAATAGTATCACAACGCACACTTGATGTTTGTTTTTTATTGTACTTTAGCATACAGTTTTGAACACAATGGCCACCAATCTAGACATGTGATTACAAGGTAGTGTTCACCAATATTAGACTTAATACAATCGCTTTGTGTTTAATTACAGGAGGAGGAGACAAAAACCCTCAGTGTCCGGGGGGAGAGTGTGAACCTCAAATCAATCCATTTGGAAGATGGTAGTTTAAAGGTCCGGGTGGCCCTATGGAGGGAGGCCTCATCTGTTGAATGTAGGCCAGGGGATCATGTAACAATAACAGATGTTACTACCAACATTTACCAGGGCGAGACAAGCCTACAGACTACAGTACGCTCTGAGATCAAGGTAATACAGTTATGAATTTAAAACTTATTAGACTAACTCTGTGTGCATTTACATCACATATCATATGAAAAATCCCTTAGTATTTATATATTCACTTGAATACAGAAGGCAGTTGTATGGTATTCACACTGTTTATGCCACTAAGGGACTATTGTACTGCTTGCAATACTTCAGACACTTTTTGTTTCTGGTGTTGTTGTTTCTTGTTTTTCTTCGACTCTAGAACAAATTTTACAAGTAATACTTTAATGGAATATCCACTATCAATTGAAAATGTGTAGCCCACAAAATGCCTTGACTCACATTTTTTTCTAGTTTGAATGCAAACTAACATGTGTAGGATGTTAGCCATGATGGTATTTTGTAAAATATATTAGAATTAGTACATTGGGAACATTTAGAAATTGAATATTACAAACCAGCATAAACCAGGAAATAGAAATATTTTGCCAGCAAAACACATTTTGCTAGATGCAGCCAACCTAATATATGTAACCAAACACTGTATGGAACTTGGTATTACAGCGTATGTTTCTTATTCAGTAATATTTTTGGTTTGTTCTAATCCTTTACATTTTTATAATTGTAGAAGACTGATACACCAACAGTTGTGTCCAGGGTGTTGGTTGTTGGTGTTTCTGTTGAAGAGAGTGAAACAGAGTTGCTAATAGATGATGACAGCATCATCCCTGCTGGACCACTCACCCTGGTGATAACTTGCAAGGGTAGCGAAGTTTTGTACATTGGTTTGGATGAGTGAAAATATTGTAAATATTAGATTGTTTTACATTTGTTGCAGTATTATTTGGGAATAGGGTATTATGCACAAATTTGGAGATTTTTATTGCTTATTTTATAAATATACTAATGTACTATTTCCATATACAACTTTTCTATGCCATTCTCATTGGTTTCTTTTGTTATAAATGTTCATGTACTGTTAACAACTTAATATAAATTATATTCTTGTGTAAGCTTTTCTATTTGTTATACAAATCAAAATTTTGCTATCTTGGTACCTTTTTCAGTTTATACCAAGTCTATTATTTCTACCCATTACTATTGATCTGGAATCTATAATATGTACTATTTGCACAAATAATGTTGACCATGCCATTGATCTTGGTACTCCAAGTGCAAAAACATTAGATACAAGAGCAAATGTTGTATCTAGTCTCATTATGTAATGTGCCCTATAACTAAATACGCTTTTTGTAAATAAAAATTGTTGTGTTCATTTTTTTATGATGATTATGTCCTATTTTACTTAGTTTTACATGTTTTTTATGTCCGTATATATCTCTCATTGGAACATTACAATGATTTGCTGGATGCATAGTCAACCCTATTTACATTATTATACATGCATTATTTATTTTACCTAAACAAAAACTAAGCACCCTGTTACACTTACATCTACTGCCATAATGTAATGTGTCCTACAACCGTATATTCTCTTTGTAAATAATTAACGTTGTGTACAATTCTTCCTATCGGTTATGTCTTACTTTACATATAAAGGATGTTTATACAACGTTTTACATGTTTTTTTATGTTCTATGTATATATTTCTCATAGGAACATTTCAATGATTTGCTATATGCATAGTATTATTAACATTATGTTACTTGTATTATTTAAAGCATACAATATTTAATGCTCTATTTTCATAGAATGGCTTCATAATTGTTACTGAAACACACAAATATTTGGTATTTGTTTTTAAATATAATTAAACAAGCACACTTCACTTGCAATAATTTTCTAGTGCAGATATCAGTATTTACTGATGTCAGAAACGTCACATTTTGCGGTCAGTAATAATATTGTCTATATGCCTTATGGTTATTCCCCTGACGTATGTCATGCCAAGATAAATACGAAATATACTTCTTATATAGGGAAAGTAAACTAGAATAGGCTAACAAGATTTTTTTATAAATGATGGAACCAAAATTATAAAAAACAAGATTGTCCATGCACATACAATGTTTTTCAGAATGTATCTATGCATAATGCTTTTTATAAAACCTTGTTGGCATGTGGTAGATTTGTTCATTATCTATATATCCAAGTGTTTCTATATCAAAATTAGGCAAAGCTAATACAGCTGTTTTCTACAGCATATATTGCCTTAACATTGGTGTGCATAATATTGTTGACTAGAGTTTTCCAATGTTTTGTATATTTTCCATTTATATGTGTCTCAGTGTTTGTTTATATGGAGTAACGTTAGTAGTTTATGAACAAAACTAGTGTTCCTGCTAATCACGCTACACATCATGACATAACAAATCCTGCCAAATGCTGTATGAATACACTTACATTTTTATAATGTACTAAATTTAGAACTTTTTAAAAGCTATAACATTACGAAATGTAAAAAGTTAAAAATGTATGATAAGTCTGTAAGCCGGTTTTCTTGTGGTGCTTCTCATATGTAAACCCTAGATGTGTCATGCTAACATGGTTATATGCTTTCATTTATATACATTAGATACTTATGTTTATTGATTGTGGGTAAACAAATATTAGGTACAGCCAGGACTTTGTAACCATCAGTGTCGTATTGCTATGAATTTGCAAGCATATACCATTTTTTATCATTTTTATTAGACCAATTTATGAAGCAATCCTAATAGTTAGTTCCCACAATTACAATATTTACCTCTCTTGTTTTGGATTGTTGGCCAAATTGATAGGCAAATTATCATAAAGTTTATAGGGAGTATAAAGTAAATGATGCTAAACTAACCAGATATTTAAAAAAAACATTGTTGTACAAAATGTGTTTGTCACATGCATACTCTCTCTATATTTTCCCAATTATTCTATACATGGAAATTAACCATATATGAGTTCAACAGTTTGACCTATAAAAATGGCTATGAACAAGACGTGTATTTTGTACAAGTGGGAACAATCTATTGTTGTTAAGTGTAAATTATTATGTTTTACTTTTTTTGATGATCTCAGTTATATTTAATAAAAGTTTAGAAATTTTACACACTGTTGTTGCCTATCTTGTGTTGAATATACAATTGTAACTGTTTATAAGCCATCAGTGGGATCATAGCTAACGTGACGAATGTATATGTCACGTCTCACAAACTCCACTACTACTGATATGCAGTAAAAATAGCACTAATAGGTTTGTGTTTGAATTTTGTTCAGTTAATGCCTTTCCGGCAGGTATGATCATTTATTAGTCTATACATGATCTACCTAGGTTCAATAAGAAGTGTTTCGTCAGTTTTACTGCAAGCAACAGACAGCTTCCACACTTAAAAGTAAGCAGTGTGGCGCTTGTCATCTTGGAAAGATGAAAATTTACAACTGGGTAGGCCTGAACATGTCACAAACCCATGACCTACAGATGGGTATTCTAGCATGCTACCAACTGCGCTAGCCATGCCTGTTTAAGTCCAAGTGGATGTTACATGTTATGATTTCCAAGGAATACTACAATGATATGGTAACAATATGGACGCATTTAATGCAATATTGTCTTAATCTGAATACGGTACGTCTCAGGTGAGAGTATGGATATGACAAATGCAATCCGAACTAGTAAGGCAAGGTACTACACCTATGGTTATAATTAGTTGACTTAGTACAGGGTTCTATAAGGTTTGGTTAACACCCAATCAACAGCTTGGATCATCTACACAGGATCTCAATAACCAGTACATTCCTTGGTTTCACTGCAAGCGATTGTAGGCTTCCCACTTATGTCAGCAGTGGGAGGTAAATGATTCAAAAAGGTTCCTTGACCAGATCACCACCATGACTACCTATATACATGCAAAAAAGAAGAGTGGTGTGCATTGTGCATCTGTCTGTTAACATATGTTTGGTTTATTGGATGCAATTAGATCCACATTATGATGTATCTAATATACAAGTAACATATTGTTTTTTTTCGAAAATCAGCAAGATACCTCCCTACAACACTAGGAAATAACATATTTGTCCATTGGGCCTATAATTAAGTTTCTGAACACAGTTGTGCTCACAATTTCCTACCTTTGTAATTACACCTTAGCAAACAAGGAATGCTTGGAAATGCACACTATCCATGCCTCACATTCCGTATACATTACACTACACCTATATATAGACATATATTATGTTACAACGCGCTGGTTTTCAGGACTCTCAGTCCTTTGATTTAGAAATAGGAAAAGTAGAATTCTACCTAGCGCTACGTAGAAAAAGTAGCGGCGCCGTTTCTTAGACGTAGGAAAAGTAGCCCCTATCTTTAAATAGGTAGCGTGTTTTGTCAGTGCTAGCTTTGCTAAACAAAATGACGTCCATGCGGAACAGTGTCGTGTGGTCTGGCGCGCGCCATTTTGTAGCTAGCGAATCGTTCAAGTGTTTTTTAGACAGCTACCTTTTCTACATTGGCTAGCTGTTCTTGCTTATTTCCCCAACCTCTAAAAAACGCACCTCTGGCGTGACTCTAAATACCTCTTATATCTTCAAGGTATGTTACTGATCACTCTTATCAGATTAGAAACAATACTGATGGCTAGTTGGTAGTACATTACCACTACCACGATAGATACAGTAAGTATAGTATATTCAACTAGTTGTCATTTAAAATTTGAAGGGGGGCACCCTCCACTCCCCACTAAAATCGCCCCCAAATACTTTTGTTGTTGTTGAGCGTTTAAAAAAAAAAAAAAAAAAAATAAGGGGGAGAGTGGGAGGTGGAGGGTGCCCCCTCCAAATTATTTTGAAGATTTTTGAATGAAACAAATTGAAAAAGTAAAAAACCTCGGGGGAGGCGCGGGAGTGGAGGGTGTTCCCCTTCAATTTTTTTTTGAAGACTTGAAATAAACATATTCAAAAAGTAAAAATAAATAGAGTAGGGAGGGGTATGCTTTGGGGCGAGGGGGAGAGTGCCCTCCAAATACTTTTGTTGATTTCGTGAGTTTAGAATTAAACAAATTGAAAAAGTGAATAGTAACCATCATTATACATACGATTTTCTAAAAGTAAAAAAAAATCCGGAGGGGGGCACCCTCCACTCCCCTAATAAAATCGCCCCCAAATACTTTTGTTGTTGTTGAGAGTTTAAAAATGAAAAAAAAATGAAAAATGAAAAAAGAAATAAGGGGGAGAGTGGGAGGTGGAGGGTGCCCCCTCCAAATTATTTTGAAGATTTTTGAATGAAACAAATTGAAAAAGTAAAAAAACTCGGGGGAGGAGGGGGAGTGGAGGGTCCCCCTCCAAAAAATTGTTGAAGACTTGAAATAAACATTCAAAAAGTAAAAACAAATTGAGGGAAGGGGAGGGGATAGTGCCCCCCTCCAATTTTTTGTTAAAGACTTGAAATAAACATATTCAAAAAGTAAAAAAAAATAGAGTAGGGAGGGGTATGCTTTGGGGTGAGGAGGAGGGTGCCCTCCAAATACTTTTGTTGATTTCGTGTGTTAAGAATTAAACAAATTGAAAAAGTAAAAAAAACTTGGGAGAGGGAGGGGGAGGGGAGGGTGCCCACTTCATTTTTTTAAGGCTTTTGAAATAAGCATTGAATAAGTAAAACAAATTGAGGGAGGGGGAGGGGAGGTTGCCGCGCTCAAATATTTTGTTGAAGACCTGTAATAAACATATTCAAAAAATTTAAAAAAAAAGAGGGGGATGGGTATGCTTTGGGGCGAGTGGGAGGGTGCCCTCCAAAGACTTTTGTTCTTTTTGTGAGTTAAGAAATAAACAAATTGAAACAGTAAAACAAAATTAGGGGGAGGGGGAAGGTGGGCCCCAGAAATAAAAATCCTTTTATTTTCGAAAAGATTGAAGGGCGTGTAAAAGGTGTTTAGAGGGCGTGTACTAGGTCTGTATTCAAATATTTAAAAAACGCTCGACTAACGATGTACGAGCTGGCTCGTTATTGGGCTCCAGATATGTATTCGCCGCGGTCAAGTTTGAATGTTGATGTCAGTGCTAGCTCTGGGTTCGATATTAGGTCTGTATTCAAATATTTAAAAAAAACACTCGAATAACGATGTACGAGCTGGCTAGTTATTGGCTTCAGATATGTATTCGCCGCGGTCAAGTTCGAATGTTGATGTCAGTGCTAGCTCTGGGTTCGGTTATAGGTCTGTATTCAAATATTTAAAAATCTGTCGAATAACGATGTACGAACTGGCTCGTTATTGGACTTCAGATATGTATTCGCCGCGGTCAAGTTCGAATGTTGATGTCAGTGCTAGCTCTGGGTTCAGTAATAGGTCTGTATTCAAATATTTAAGAAACACTCGAATAACGATGTACGAGCTGGCTCGTTATTGGACTCCAGATATGTATTTGCCGCGGACCCGTTTCGAATGTTGATGTCAGTGCTGGCTCTGGGTTCGATATAAGATATGTATTCAAAAATATATGTCGAATAACGATGTCAGAGCTGGCTCTGTATTCAATCTGGGTCGGTATTCAATGTTGATGTACGATGTACGATTGCCGCGCCAACTTCACTCAACTATTCTTGGGGAAACTTTCTCCAGTCAACTTCATGATCGACGCCAATCACGTTGGCTTCAATAAATAATAGACATCTCAACACGATGTCACTTAAAGGGGTTGATATTCACACTTGTTAGTTTCCTAGGTCACTCAATTACTGATAACTTGTTTTTCTACATCCAGTGATATCGAGAGTTACTTTATTCCTTGATCCGAACTGTACGGAAGACCGATGGTGACATTCATACTTCATCATTTCTCTCCTAGGATAGTCACGATTTCAAGATTTCTACTTCTAAAAATCATATATAATGAATTCGTGAGGTTGAATCGTGAAGTTGATTTTGTGAAATCATGAATTTGTAATGTGGAAATCTTGACTTTCCTAGGAGAGAAATAACGAAATGTAAATGTCACTACAGGTCTTTCGAAGGAATGTTTACATTCCATGCAGCGATATTACAACACCACCCATTCAAACCAAGCTCACCATGCAGATGACGCGCGACACTGTATCACTTATTTTATAGCATGGAAATAAGTCATTTCAAGACAGTTTTCAATGATGACCCACATAAATCCGAAATTGAAAAATATTGGTTTTAGACGATTTATCTATAATTTAAATGCGCAGGCTCAGCATTTACGACCAGTCCGGGTATCGTACTTACAACACAGGATTGGTAGTTGCGTGGCAAAGCATGTCAAGCTTGCCGTTAATTCGAACAAATCTACGCTCGTATGATAGAAGGAACTTCGAACAAATCTACGCCCGTATAACTGAAGGAACTGACAATTTTCTTAACCACAAGCACACAAAATATACTTAAAGCCATTAAAAACGCAACCAAAAATTGTCTGCTTCAAAAAAGGACATAATGTAGAAATACTTTTAATTCACGAACATAATTTCATAAACTTATTCAATCATGAAATGTGAATTATTGGTCCATAGTTTCAATACTTTTTGAACAATATTTTAAACATTTGTAACAGTTGGTAGCCTTTAACACCATGTACAAAATGAAGCCTAATTAGAACCGTTGCGTTTTTAATGGTGTTAAGTATACATGTAGTAGAAGAAGTGAGTTTATCGATCAGCGTCAATCAGTTTATAACTTCCAACGTAACTCCCAACACCCTGTTAGAATTTAGTTCACTCCATTTCAGACTGATTCCCACTGCATAAATTGCTTCATTTATTCAACATTAATATTCAGAAATTTTACATACATTTCAAATATTGCAGGGATTACAATCTAATGTAGACTACATTGTAGTGGTGGTCCCAACACGTGTCCATTCCGTCACACTTCACAATCTTCAAACGGTTCTGGCTGCCATGCATTGATGAATCCATTTTTAGGACAAGTTCATGCTGATGACCGTTGTTTTCACTTGTGTACACGCTCACAGTTGTTCCATCCCTTTGTAAGGCAGTCATTTCTTCGTATGTCAAGTAAAGATCATGAGCATGCATTCCAGGAGGATCTGCGTGGGTAGTCGATGTTACATAATGGGTGTCGGGTTTGTGGCTATCATTACCGTCGGAGCTTGTGATTGCTGGAGCGGCTTCGAACATATTTTCGTATCTTTTCATGTCCATTAAGATATCTTGCAAAGCAATCATATTCTTCCATGTTGCACTGCCTTCTTGGTGCAGTGGTGCTATTGGATAACGAATGCGGACTTTACCAACTCCGGGTATTTCAGGAGTAAAAATGCGGTAACCGGAGGCGGAAACTCGTTTCACCTGCCAAAACGAAATAATGCGGTTTGGAAATGCATACATTAAATACCTTGGATTATATATATTGACAAACGCGAAAAACAATATCGTTATACGCAACAGAAGACACAACAGTTTGCATGACACATACAATGTGACCCATCCGGAGTGACTCTCTCTGGAGCAACAACCTCTCAACAACGGTCGATATTTGGCTCTGCCAAAGGTGGTTGTCCTTGATTAGTTGAATTGTATATACTTCATTGTCTTTCATTTACGATGTAATTCATATAATCATGAACCAAAACAGTGTAAGTGTTCAGAAAACCCAAATGCAATCTAGAATGTGTATGGATTTGATGTTTAGAAATCTCTAGGTTAAGTGGAGAAGAGAAAAGATTCGCATGTAAAAATCGCAATACAATTGTTGAAATAATAAATCATTTTATTCACTTTAAAAAGGCATTTACCTGTCCATGTCGATCTAAAACACCGACCACATCTTTAGCAGTGTCAGCTGGATCACGGTTAGCTTCTCCACCATGGAAGAATTCGCCTGGCGCCAGATAGTAGTTCTGGAGACTCGAACCGTTATATGCCTTTGCTGCAGTTAATCCACCATTTCTTCCGTCTTTTGTCACAATACCGAAATCCTTACGGATAGTTTGCAAATTAAAATTGTATGGATTCCAACTGCTTAGTGGAGTCATCCAAATAATCTCCAGCGGGATGGCGTACGTTGTTCTGGCCTCATAGGTGGTACATACCATTTTATGTGTCTTTCGGTCCCGTTGACAATCTTCAACATTCATTTTTGCAATTTTCGGATTAGTTGTTGTCGCAACCCATAAACTTGGATCCGAGTACCCTCTCCTCCTTGTCAAAAGGCCCATAGCTCCAGGGTTTTGTACTTTGTAGTGGCGGTGGTAGTATGCCGTGTTCAATACTGTCATGTTTTTAGTGTCGATTCGGTATTTTAACATCCCAAACGAATTGTCTGTACCATGAGCCCCGTAATTATCAAGTCCTGGTATCTCACTCATAATTTTGTCCAAAGTAACGTAACGTTGATGGTTATCGTTGAAATCCCCAAAGCCACCATCGGCATTGTAGTTTTTTCCTGTACCGGGAGCGACGGAGTACCGTGTACCCTTACTTTCTTTAGCAAATCTAGTCATATTCCATGACAGAAGCATTCGAGTGGAAATATCGTCCACAGGTCTCAGATCGCGCAGCTGGAGGTTGTATTTAATAGGGTGACATACTATCCTGTAGTTCCATTGCGCATAGACGGGTTCACCATTCTCTGTAACGTTAATAATGGTCGTTGGCAAGTACGACAAATTTTCGAACTGATTCTTTCCGCCTGTGGAAGACATATAACGAATCTTTTCTTGAAGATCAAACCAATTCGTAGCATCAATGAAATGACGATCGCTTTGGAATGGTTCATCGAGAGTTTTTGTGTCTGTTGTCCATGCACCTTCCAGATAACAAAGGACTGGCTTGAAATATGGACGATAATCCCTAAGCTTGGTATCCTGGTTATGAAAAGCTTTAAAAAATTGTTGCATCTCTACAACTTGCTCCTGGACCGTCTTCTTGTTTAAAACTGCCGGTGGTACTGAAGGGAATGGTATATTTTCGACTGCGTGGTAGTTTTTGCTTGTTGTCGATGGCATAACAAGTTTGTAATCGTTATGACGAGTACGGAATTCAACACCATTTAAAACGGCAATAAATTCTCCTAAGCCAATAGTACGGTCATAATTAGAATGCTCGTGTATTGACAGAAATGATCCGCTTGAATACGTGTAATACGCATACGGTCGCGTACCACCGCCATTATTCCTTATCTGTTTCACTCCGGATCCTCCGTCTGAGCGAATTCTTTCCTCGACAAAAAGTTGTTGAAGCATCATTTGGCGTGAAAGTCCACTGAGTGTTTGTTGAAAGTGTTCCAACTGTTTTTGTAGATCTGCCGCGGTCGGGGCATTGGTTGGTTGTGCAGCTCCGTGAATGGTGTAAAACACACCGCACGAAGCTAACAAGATTAACGTTAGTCTCATCTGAAAATAAAATTTTAATGTAACGGTGTTGGTGACCATTAATTTGCTTATTAAATGAATAACTCCAAAGGAACGGATTTCTCCAAATCTTACTTATACTCATTACCAGACATAAGATCTACCAGTTATGTCTATATCTGACTCAGAACGAAACATTTGTTTATTTTAGTATTACAGAAACCCCGTTTATGATTTGCACAGTCATTGTTTTACCTCAGCAAATGATATTCCCAAATTCTACCGCTCGAGTAGCTTTGTTCTCGAAACCTTCACCTTACTGTTTTTCTTCAAAAATCTTGAAACCTTCACCTTACTGTTATTCTTCAAAAATCTTGAAACCTTCACTTTACTGTTAATCTTCAAAAATCTTGAAACCTTCACTTTACTGTTAATCTTCAAAATCTTGAAACCTTCAACTTACTGTTAATATTCTTGAAAATGAGTTCAATACCTTCGCCTTACTGTTAATCTTCGAACCCTTAAATCCTTCACATTACTGTAAATCTTCAAAATGCACGTGTCAGTGTTTCTTTATATACCATGTTTTTGTTGATTCTTATTTACTCTGGTGTATGTCTAGTTCCCAGGGGTGTCAATTATAAAGGAAATTCACATTTGGGACCAAAATCATTGTCCGCTTTCCTGGATAACGGTGTTTCCGAATGAATGGTCGATTTCTAACAAACTCAACAAGATATTTCATATAATGGTTGTATCCATTTGGCAAAACTTTGAGTAAATCAAAGAGGCGGCCTCTTTCATCTATAAGCAACACATGGTAACCTATTAAGCAAATAAAGTAGCAAAAGATTAAGTTGTTACTGGGAACGACACATATACAGACAGTGCCTCACCACACAGATCCAAGGAAACACCAACCTGCGAAACCTTAGAGGTTGAGGAGGTGTAAGGTCAAACCTCTATGGGAATATCAATGTAAGGATAATCTCCAGGTAAAACTCTAAGTATAGGACCCTTGCGTTTATGACTACAAATGCAAATGAAATGTTCAATGCCCAACAAACATGGCTTCCTGAACTACCAAACGCATGACAACTTTGGCAATTATTCTGCTAAATTACAAATATGGTTTATCCTGTCTCTTCTAGAAAAGGTAAAATAAGTGTCGTTTACCTTGTTGGCAAAACTATCTTCCGTCTGTAGCTTTCACACAAACGTCGACAACAATTTCCAACCGACTGATTAATGTGATAAAAAATGGATTAAGTACTCTAAGGCTTCTTATCACTAAATGCTATAAACGAGGACTTGACCGCAGCCCCTGATAAAAGTGTTTAAATAGGTTATTCGGTATTTGGCATTTTAAGTTAACACACATTTGTACTTAACATATTCAGCTGTTAAGTAATGAAAATACTGGACAACCTGGTATGCCACCAGCCTTGTTTCCTTCAGTTTCTAGTTTGACAATTCTCGAGAAATCTTTAAGAAATAATTAGCAAAAATGAATGACAGAAATCAAATATGCAAAGGGCACAGTCACCCAAAAGGCACAAGGAGACGTGAAAAATATACTTACACGTAACAACAACAAAGGTAAACGGGACCCAAGACACCAACGTAACAGCCATATTTGTGATGGCAACTATAGGAAAGATCTAGACTTGCTTATGTTTGCGCCAAATCCATTGTTTTTACGTCTTGCCTATGTTTGCGACAAATACATTGTTTTACGTCTTTCTTATATTTGCGACAAATACATTGTTTTACGTCTTGCCTATGTTTGCGAGAAATACATTGTTTCACGTCTTGCCTATGTTTGCGAGAAATACATTGTTTCACGTCTTGCCTATGTTTGCGACAAATACATTGTTTTACGTCTTGCCCATGTTTGCGACAAATACAATGTTTTACGTCTTGCCTATGTTTGCGACAAATGCATTGTTTTACGTCTTGCCTATGTTAGCGACAAATACATTGTTTTACGTCTTGCCTATGTTAGCGACAAATACATTGTTTTACGTCTTGCCTATATTTGCGAAAAAATCATTGTTTTACGTCTTGCTAATGTTTGCAACAAATACATTGTTTTACGTCTTGCCTATGTTTGCGACAATAACATTGTTAGATTGTGTTAGAAATTGCGTAAAATTTTAAATAACCTTTGAAATGAACTACTTCAATAAATAATAGACATCTCAACACGGTGTCACTTAAAAGGGTTGATATTCACACTTGTTAGTTTCCTTGGTCACTCAATTACTGATAACTTGTTTTTCTACATCCTGTGATATCGAGAGTTACTTTATTCTATGGTCCGAACTGTACGGAAGACCGATGGTGACATTCATACTTCATCATTTCTCTCCTAGGATAGTCACGATTTCAAGATCTCTACTTCTAAAAATCATATATAATGAATTCTCGAGGTTGAAATCGTGAAGATGAAATTGTGAAATCATGAATTTGTAATGTGGAAATCTTGACTTTCCTAGGAGAGAAATAACGAAATGTAAATGTCACTACAGGTCTTTCGTAGAAATGTTTACATTCCATGCAGCGATATTACAACACAACCCACTCAAACCAAGCTCATCGTGCAGATAACGCGCGACACTGCCTCACTTAGTATATAGCATGGAAATAAGTCATTTCAAGACAGTTTTCAATGATGACCCACATAAATCCGAAATTGAAAAATATTGGTTTTAGACGTTTTATCTATAATTTAAATGCGCAGGATCAGCATTTAGACCAGTCCGGGTATCGTACTTACAACACAGGATTGGTAGTTGCGTGGCAAAGCATGTCAAGCTTGCCGTTAATTCGAACAAATCTACGCCCGTATAACTGAAGGAACTGACAATTTTCTTAACCACAAGCACACAAAATATACTTAAAGCCATTAAAAACGCAACCAAAAATTGTCTGCTTCAAAAAAGGACATAATGTAGAAATACTTTTAATTCACGAACATAATTTCATAAACTTATTCAATCATGAAATGTGAATTATTGGTCCATAGTTTCAATACTTTTTGAACAATATTTTAAACATTTGTAACAGTTGGTAGCCTTTAACACCATGTACAAAATGAAGCCTAATTAGAACCGTTGCGTTTTTAATGGTGTTAAGTATACATGTAGTAGAAGAAGTGAGTTTATCGATCAGCGTCAATCAGTTTATAACTTCCAACGTAACTCCCAACACCCTGTTAGAATTTAGTTCACTCCATTTCAGACTGATTCCCACTGCATAAATTGCTTCATTTATTCAACATTAATATTCAGAAATTTTACATACATTTCAAATATTGCAGGGATTACAATCTAATGTAGACTACATTGTAGTGGTGGTCCCAACACGTGTCCATTCCGTCACACTTCACAATCTTCAAACGGTTCTGGCTGCCATGCATTGATGAATCCATTTTTAGGACAAGTTCATGCTGATGACCGTTGTTTTCACTTGTGTACACGCTCACAGTTGTTCCATCCCTTTGTAAGGCAGTCATTTCTTCGTATGTCAAGTAAAGATCATGAGCATGCATTCCAGGAGGATCTGCGTGGGTAGTCGATGTTACATAATGGGTGTCGGGTTTGTGGCTATCATTACCGTCGGAGCTTGTGATTGCTGGAGCGGCTTCGAACATATTTTCGTATCTTTTCATGTCCATTAAGATATCTTGCAAAGCAATCATATTCTTCCATGTTGCACTGCCTTCTTGGTGCAGTGGTGCTATTGGATAACGAATGCGGACTTTACCAACTCCGGGTATTTCAGGAGTAAAAATGCGGTAACCGGAGGCGGAAACTCGTTTCACCTGCCAAAACGAAAAAATGCGGTTTGGAAATGCATACATTAAATACCTTGGATTATATATATTGACAAACGCGAAAAACAATATCGTTATACGCAACAGAAGACACAACAGTTTGCATGACACATACAATGTGACCCATCCGGAGTGACTCTCTCTGGAGCAACAACCTCTCAACAACGGTCGATATTTGGCTCTGCCAAAGGTGGTTGTCCTTGATTAGTTGAATTGTATATACTTCATTGTCTTTCATTTACGATGTAATTCATATAATCATGAACCAAAACAGTGTAAGTGTTCAGAAAACCCAAATGCAATCTAGAATGTGTATGGATTTGATGTTTCGAAATCTCATCTCTAGGTTAAGTGGAGAAGAGAAGCGATTCGCGTGCAAAAATCGCAATACAATTGTTGAAATAATAAATCATACTATACACGTTTAAAAAGGCATTTACCTGTCCATGTCGATCTAAAACACCGACCACATCTTTAGCAGTGTCAGCTGGATCACGGTTCGCTTCTCCACCATGGAAGAATTCGCCTGGCGCCAGATAGTAGTTATGGAGGCTCGAACCGTTATATGCCTTTTCTGCAGTTAATCCACCATTTCTTCCGTCTTTTGTCACAATACCGAAATCCTTAGTTTCCAGATTCAAATTGTATGGATTCCAACTGCTTAGTGGAGTCATCCAAATAATCTCCAGCGGGATGGCGTACGTTGTTCTGGCCTCATAGGTGGTACATACCATTTTATGTGTCTTTTGGTCCCGTTGACAATCTTCAACATTCATTTTTGCAATTTTCGGATTAGTTGTTGTCGCAACCCATAAACTTGGATCTGAGTACCCTCTCCTCCTTGTCAAAAGGCCCATAGCTCCAGGGTTTTGTACTTTGTAGTGGCGGTGGTAGTATGCCGTGTTCAATACTGTCATGTTTTTAGTGTCGATTCGGTATTTTAACATCCCAAACGAATTGTCTGTACCATGAGCCCCGTAATTATCAAGTCCTGGTATCTCACTCATAATTTTGTCCAAAGTAACGTAACGTTGATGGTCATCGTTGAAATCCCCAAAGCCACCATCGGCATTGTAGTTTTTTCCTGTACCGGGAGCGACGGAGAACCGTGTACCCTTACCTTCTTTAGCAAATCTAGTCATATTCCATGACATGAGCATTCGAGTGGAAATATCGTCCACAGGTCTCAGATCGCGCAGCTGGAGGTTGTATTTAATAGGGTGACATACTATCCTGTAGTTCCATTGCGCATAGACGGGTTCACCATTCTCTGTAACGTTAATAATGGTCGTTGGCAAGTACGACAAATTTTCGAACTGATTCTTTCCGCCTGTGGAAGACATATAACGAATCTTTTCTTGAAGATCAAACCAATTCGTAGCATCAATGAAATGACGATCGCTTTGGAATGGTTCATCGAGAGTTTTTGTGTCTGTTGTCCATGCACCTTCCAGATAACAAAGGACTGGCTTGAAATATGGACGATAATCCCTAAGCTTGGTATCCTGGTTATGAAAAGCTTTAAAAAATTGTTGCATCTCTTCAACTTGCTCCTGGACCGTCTTCTTGTTTAAAACTGCCGGTGGTACTGAAGGGAATGGTATATTTTCGACTGCGTGGTAGTTTTTGCTTGTTGTCGATGGCATAACAAGTTTGTAATCGTTATGACGAGTACGGAATTCAACACCATTTAAAACGGCAATAAATTCTCCTAAGCCGATAGTACGGTCATAATTAGAATGCTCGTGTATTGACAGAAATGATCCGCTTGAATACGTGTAATACGCATACGGTCGCGTACCACCGCCATTATTCCTTATCTGTTTCACTCCGGATCCTCCATCTGAGCGAATTCTTTCCTCGACAAAAAGTTGTTGAAGCATCATTTGGCGTGAAAGTCCACTGAGTGTTTGTTGAAAGTGTTCCAACTGTTTCTGTAGATCTGCCGCGGTCGGGGCATTGGTTGGTTGTGCAGCTCCGTGAATGGTGTAAAACACACCGCACGAAGCTAACAAGATTAACGTTAGTCTCATCTGAAAATAAAATTTTAATGTAACGGTGTTGGTGACCATTAATTTGCTTATTAAATGAATAACTCCAAAGGAACGAATTTCTCCAAATCTTACTTATACTCATTACCAGACATAAGATCTACCAGTTATGTCTATATCTGACTCAGAACGAAACATTTGTTTATTTTAGTACTAGTATTACAGAAACCCCGTCTATGATTTTCACAGTCATTGTTTTACCTCAGCAAATGCTATTCCAAATTCTACCGCTCGAGTAGCTTTGTTCTAGAAACATTCACCTTACTGTTATTCTTCAAAAATCTTGAAACCTTCACCTTATTGTTAATCTTCAAAATCTTGAAACCTTCAACTTACTGCTAATATTCTTGAAAATGAGTTCGATACCTTCCCCTTACTGTTAATCTTCGAACCCTAAAATCCTTCACATTACTGTAAATCTTCAAAATGCACGTATCAGTGTTTCTTTATATACCATGTTTTTGTTGATTCTTATTTACTCTGTTGTATGTCTAGTTCCCAGGGGTGTCAATTCATAAAGGAAATTGGGACCAAAATCATTGTCCGCTTTCCTGGATAAAGGGGTTTCCGAATGAATGGGCGATTTCTAACAAACTCAACAAGATATTTCATATAATGGTTGTATCCTTTTGACAAAACTTTGAGTAAATCAAAGAGGCGGCCTCTTTCATCTATAAGCAACACATGGTAACATATTAAGCAAATAAAGTAGCAATAATTTAAGTTGTTACTGGGAACGACACATATACAGACAGTGCCTCACCACACAGATCCAAGGAAACACCAACCTGCGAAACCTTAGAGGTTGAGGAGGTGTAAGGGCCAACCTCTATGGAAATATGAATGTAAGGAATCGCCAGGTAAAACTCTAATTATAGGACCCTTGCGTTTATGACTACAAATGCAAATGAAAAGTTCAATGCCCAACAAACCTGGCATCTGAACTACCAAACGCATGAAAACTTAAAATAATTTGGCAATTATTCTGATAAATTACAAACATGGTTTATCCTGCCTCTTCTAGAAAAGGTAAAATAACTGTCGTTTACCTTGTTGGCAAAACTATCTTCCGTCTGTAGCTTTCACACAAACGTCGACAACAATTTCCAACGGACTGATTAATGTGAGAAAAAATGGATTAAGTACTCTAAGGTTTCTTATCACTAAATGGTATAAACGAGGAGTTGACCGCAGCCCCTAATAAAAGTGTTTAAATAGGTTATTCGGTATTTGGCATTTAAGTTGACACACATTTGTACTTAACATATTCAGCTGTTAAGTAATGAAAATACTGGACAACCTGGTATGACACCAGCCTTGTTTCCTTCAGTTTCTAGTTTGACAATTCTCGAGAAATCTTTAAGAATTAATTAGCAAAAATGAATGACAGAAATCAAATATGCAAAGGGCACAGTCACCCAAAAGGCACAAGGAGACGTGAAAAATATACTTACACGTAACAACAACAAAGGTAAACGGGACCCAAGACACAAACGTAACAGCCATATTTGTGATGGCAACTATAGGAAGTCTTGCTCGACCGAAGATACAATGATAAAACATGTTTATAATTGGTTAAAACGTGACGCGGACAACGACCTATCATATAACGGACTAAATTGGGCATTCCAAATTAAAGCTCTATTAAATAATCTTGGGCTTACTTACATATGGCGAAAATCGGATCTGTAAATTTTGTAATATGAACGTAATTGAAAGCGAATATCATTTTCTATTAATTTGTCCCACATTCTCTGATGTACGAAATAAATATCTCAAAAAGTATAACTGCAGATGGCCAACTCTCTTTAAATTTGATAAAATCATGTCATCCGTTAATAAAAAAGAAATATTAGATCTTTCAAAATACATTTATTTTGCAAACAAAATAAGATTACAATTAGACCCTATTTAATTACATCGTTAAAATCTAGATTTTAATTTAATATTCTCGATAATATATTATTAACATCGAATCACAATTGTTTAAGCTTCTCTACCTATCATGTATGTTTTTGACATCTCTGATTTCATGGCTTTATATAAAACTTGTCTATACCACTACATTACATTATATTATATTATATGTATATTATGTAGGCTAGAAGCTAAGTTATGCTTAATAGCTGAATAAATATTGTTGTTGTTGTTGTTGTTGCTTATGTTTGCGCCAAATCCATTGTTTTACGTCTTGCCTATGTTGGCGACAAATACATTGTTTTACGTCTTGCTTAAATTTGCGCCAAATATATTGTTTTACGTCTTGCCTATGTTTGCGAGAAATACATTGTTTTACGTCTTGCCTATGTTTGCGACAAAAACATTGTTTTACGTCTTGCCTATGTTTGCGCCAAATCCATTGTGTTACGTCTTGCCTATGATTGCGACAAATCCATTGTTTTACGTCTTGCCTATGTTTGCGACAAATCCACTGTTTATCGTCTTGCCTATGTTTGCGCCAAATCCATTGTTTTACGTCTTGCCTATGATTGCGACAAATCCATTGTTTTACGTCTTGCCTATGTTTGCGACAAATCCATTGTTTTACGTCTTGCCTATGATTGCGACAAATCCATTGTTTTACGTCTTGCCTATGTTTGCGACAAATACACTGTTTAATGTCTTGCCTATGTTTGCTACAAATACATTGTTTTACGTCTTGCCTATGTTTGCGACAAATCCACTGTTATACGTCTTGCCAATGGTCACCAAAACAACACAACATCACAAATTTGCATTAACTAACAAATTCATAGATGTTCTATCACATAGGACCACACAATTTTAAAGCCCGTGTTATGCGGGAGCGAATCAGAACACGGTGACGCACCTCATGGATAGTTTTCAAACAGACAGCGGCATGTCACAAACAGTATTGCATGCCGACTATCATAATACACGGATGAGGATACAACTCAGGGCTCGGATATAAAGTTACGCTGAAAGTTCAAAACGTCATGTCATACTTAATTGTTTTAAATAACAAGTGGTGGGTAAATTATTGCGGTAAGAATATTTTGTAATTCCCCAAATATTGGGCATTTATAGATTCGAAACATATATCCAATTTTTCAACTTGGTTGAACCGAAGTCGACTCTTAGATTGTGTAAGCAATTGCGTAAAAGTTTGAATAATCATTGAAATGAACTACTTGCACTTTAAATTATCTTTCAGTATTGCAGTGCGTTTTCTTAGCCAAATTGTGGAGAAACTAGGTTCAAAACTAGCAGTCCATGTATAAACTGTATCGTGTTTGGGCGTAATATTTCCTCCTAGCAGCGTTTCTGTAACAGGGTACGCGTTCCGATTCGGGGTCTAGCCGTCGCAAACATAAATGAAGTATAAGACCAGAAAGTGCCGCATGCAATACACAGCCACACCAAATACACAAAGAGACATGAAACTACAATGTATATACATGTGCCCAAATGCAGGTAAACAATTACAAAAGCAAAAGGACGAGACACGATCAGTAGTAATGGGTAAAAATAGGAAGTCTACCTTGGAACGGTAAGTGGCAAAAACACCACCTGGTGTAAGTTCCAACCAACTTCAATACTGATACAAAATATATTCATAGACCAACTCATATCCATCAACATTTACAATAAAATCTTGTCGAAACTTTTGTTGAAATTTCGATATGTTACGGTTCATTCGGTCACGATAAAGTCCGCCTGTCCAAACAGTACACATGAAGTACCGCGAACTACAAGAAGAAAATAGGAACCAAGCAATTCAGTTTTTAAAACAATAACAACAATTAAAACGAGGTTCTTGGTGTTTCTACATATACAGCAGTTCTGATAACTGTATGTAGAAAACTTGCAAACAGTCCGCAATATTTTAAAGCATTAAAATCATCAAACGATTGAGCGTTTTTTCCGTTTTGAAAACCTAAGCGTTTCCCGAAACATACCAATGATCGAAAGGTACCGGAATGAAAACGATCCGCTGTTCCATTGTACGATCACCTTATTTAATGCCATTGTAACAGATGATTGGAACAGATCGCGAAATGCTCTGAAAACAGTAGCTTATCCAAAATAAATGAACCAAGAGTCGCAAACTGACACAAAGTTGGCTGGTTATATAACTGGAAAGAGGTATTATGTCTATATTCGTTTTGACCAAGTTTGGAGAAGATCCAATTAATATTGACAATGGTAATTTCAGAAAGTTTGGATAATGCTGACTTGGCGAGATGTGCAGGGGAGCACGGTTTCTGGCATCTTATATTGCCACTTGATATTGAGGTTCTTTAAGGCTGTCCAAATAAATGTGTTTCAGGCGTTTCGTGTATATAGCGGACACAGTCCGTGTTTCGCAAGCATAGAGAAGCGAAGGTATATCAAATATTGTCACGTAGGCATTAAGCTTTGTTTCCAAACTGAGTTTCGGATGTGAAAATGGTCCATGTCATTCCTAAGGCGTAAGTGGTTGTTTCTCAGTTTCCCATTTCAGGTGATAGTTGAATAGCCCGTGGGTAAAATGAGAGCCAGGTACGAAAGAGATAAATGAATATAATAGTAGCTTTTTGCAAGCGGTTCGTTTGTTTTATTTGTCACTTTGAATCAGTCATAAAATATCCAACTGGTTTGCTCTTTCGGTAAAGCACATGACAGTCTATATGGAAGTCACAAGTCCAAACTCTTAAGTCGGCGTATGTATGTTCTCGGCCAGGATTTGACCGAAGATAACAGATTTAACCTTTGCGACATTGTTTCATCTTCCCGGATTTAACCTTGGCGACATTGTTTCGTCTTCCCGGATTTAACCTTGGCGACATTGTTTCATCTTCCATGATTTAACCTTGGCGACATTGTTTCATCTTCCCTGATTTAACCTTGGCGACATTGTTTCATCTTCCCGGATTTAACCTTGTCGACATTGTTTCATCTTCCCTGATTTAACCTTGGCAACATTGTTTCATCTTCCCGGATTTAACCTTGGCGGCATTGTTTCATCTTCCCTGATTTAACCTTGGCGACATTGTTTCATCTTCCCTGATTTAACCTTTGCGACATTTTTTCATCTTCCCTGATTTAACCTTGGCGACATTGTTTCATCTTCCATGATTTAACCTTGGCGACATTGTTTCATCTTCCCGGATTTAACCTTGGCGACATTGTTTCATCTTCCCTGATTTAACCTTGGCGACATTGTTTCATCTTCCCGGATTTAACCTTGTCGACATTGTTTCATCTTCCCTGATTTAACCTTGGCAACATTGTTTCATCTTCCCGGATTTAACCTTGGCGGCATTGTTTCATCTTCCCTGATTTAACCTTTGCGACATTGTTTCATCTTCTCTGATTTGACTTTGGCGACATTGTTTCATCTTCCCTGATTTAACCTTGGCGATATTGTTTCATCTTCCCTGATTTAACCTTGGCGACATTGTTTCATCTTCCCTGATTTAACCTTGGCGACATTGTTTCATCTTCCCGGATTTAACCTTGGCGACATTGTTTCATATTCCCTGATTTAACCTTGGCGACATTGTTTCATCTTCCCTGATTCAACCTTGGCGACATTGTTTCATCTTCCCTGATCTAACCTTGGCGACATTGTTTCATCTTCCCGGATTTAACCTTGGCGACATTGTTTCATCTTCCCGGATTTAACCTTGGCGACATTGTTTCATCTTCCCGGATTTAACCTTTGCGACATTGTTTCATCTTCCCGGATTTAACCTTGGCGACATTGTTTCGTCTTCCCGGATTTAACCTTGGCGACATTGTTTCATCTTCCATGATTTAACCTTGGCGACATTGTTTCATCTTCCCTGATTTAACCTTGGCGACATTGTTTCATCTTCCCGGATTTAACCTTGTCGACATTGTTTCATCTTCCCTGATTTAACCTTGGCAACATTGTTTCATCTTCCTGGATTTAACCTTGGCGGTATTGTTTCATCTTCCCTGATTTAACCTTGGCGACATTGTTTCATCTTCCCTGATTTAACCTTTGCGACATTTTTTCATCTTCCCTGATTTAACCTTGGCGACATTGTTTCATCTTCCATGATTTAACCTTGGCGACATTGTTTCATCTTCCCGGATTTAACCTTGGTGACATTGTTTCATCTTCCCTGATTTAACCTTGGCGACATTGTTTCATCTTCCCGGATTTAACCTTGTCGACATTGTTTCATCTTCCCTGATTTAACCTTGGCAACATTGTTTCATCTTCCCGGATTTAACCTTGGCGGCATTGTTTCATCTTCCCTGATTTAACCTTTGCGACATTGTTTCATCTTCTCTGATTTGACTTTGGCGACATTGTTTCATCTTCCCTGATTTAACCTTGGCGATATTGTTTCATCTTCCCTGATTTAACCTTGGCGACATTGTTTCATCTTCCCTGATTTAACCTTGGCGACATTGTTTCATCTTCCCGGATTTAACCTTGGCGACATTGTTTCATATTCCCTGATTTAACCTTGGCGACATTGTTTCATCTTCCCTGATTCAACCTTGGCGACATTGTTTCATCTTCCCTGATCTAACCTTGGCGACATTGTTTCATCTTCCCGGATTTAACCTTGGCGACATTGTTTCATCTTCCCGGATTTAACCTTGGCGACATTGTTTCATCTTCACGGATTTAACCTTGGCGACATTGTTTCATCTTCCCGGAATTGAGAACATTGCCAGCGGCGATGTTTTGTCTGATAATTGACCGTATGACCGACTTATAAGACTCATATAGCGTTTGAGAAATGGTTGAACACGACAAAACACAGTGTCAGAGATAGTGGCCTGACTGGTAATAGCATTACATAAATGTTCCAGTACATTGCAGGGTCATTAAATGGATATGGAGAATCATTATAGCGATATGTATGAATTTCGAGGATTTCGATAGGACGATTGATAACAAAACAAAACTGTTGAGCCTTTTTTGACTTTCGTCAAACTGTTTTATTCAAAATCATCTAAAATTATCAAAATCTGTCGGAATTTGAAAATTCTAGTCATGATATAACAAAAGAATCAAAAAGCGATCACAAACCCTGTCTCAGATACATGTAGCTTGCTTGGCGAAAAAAAACTACATGTAGTATTGAAAATGTGGAAATGATACTAAATAAAAAATATTGAATTGGAATACAATTGCGAAATTGAATGAAACGTTCGATAGAATCCCCGCCATGTACTTAAATGCATCAAGTAAAATACTATAATGTACTATATATAGCACCAGTCGCCAAACTCGCAAACACAAGACGTATGCTTTTTATTGCCACACGTACATGCGGGTAATATTGCTAAACAAGTTTCAACACCGCGGTGAATAACATAGAACCTCAGAGCAAATGTAGGTAAAACGTTTTCTTTTTAATTTAAAAGCAAAAGTGTAAAGTCTTAACGTCTAATGAAAATATTTATGAATATGAAACGAATGTGTTATCTTGTTCCCGTATCATAATTGCGCAACAGAACACAAAATAATTTTGACTTAAGGCAATAGTTAGATCTAGATAAGCAAAGGTATAAATCTGCACGTATAAATAGACGAACTTAAGCGGAACAGTTATATGTGCCTCTTTAATTATGAAGCAGATAGACCGGCGTTACTTTCATCCCTCGCAATACAGATACCATAGCTGTATAGACCAGTGTTACTTTCATCCCTCGCAATACAGATACCATAGCTGAATAGACCAGTGTTACTTTCATCCCTCGCAATTCAGATACCATAGCTGTATAGAACAGTGTTACTTTCATCCCTCGCAATACAGATACCATAGCTGTATAGACCAGTGTTACTTTCATCCCTCGCAATTCAGATACCATAGCTGTATAGAACAGTGTTACTTTCATCCCTCGCAATACAGATACCATAGCTGTATAGAACAGTGTTACTTTCATCCCTCGCAATACATATACCATAGCTGTATAGACCAGTTTTACTTTCATCCCTCGCAATACATATACCATAGCTGTATAGACCAGTGTTACTTTCATCCCTCGCAATACAAATACCATAGCTGTATAGACCGGCGTTACTTTCATCCCTCGCAATACAAATACCATAGTTGTATAGACCGGCGTTACTTTCATCCCTCGCAATACAGATACCATAGCTGTGTAGGCCAGTGTTACTTTCATCCCTCGCAATACAGATACCATAGCTGTATAGACCAGTGTTACTTTCATCCCTCGCAATACAGATACCATAGCTGTATAGACCAGTGTTACTTTCATCCCTCGCAATACAGATACCATAGCTGTATAGACCAGTGTTACTTTCATCCCTCGCAATACAAATACCATAGCTGTATAGATCAGTGTTACTTTCATCCCTCGCAATACAGATACCATAGCTGTATAGACCAGTGTTACTTTCATCCCTCGCAATACAGATACCATAGCTGTATAGACCAGTGTTACGTTCATCCCTCGCAATACAAATACCACAGCTGTATAGACCAGTGTTACTTTCATCCCTCGCAATACAAATACCATAGCTGTATAGACCAGTGTTACTTTCATCCCTCGCAATATAGATAGCATAGCTGTATAGACCGGCTTTACTTTCATCCCTCGCAATACAGATACCATAGCTGTATAGACCAGCGTTACTTTCATCCCTCGCAATACAGATACCATAGCTGTATAGACCGGCTTTACTTTCATCCCTCGCAATACAGATACCTTAGCTGTATAGACCGGCTATACTTTCATCCCTCGCAATACAAAAACCATAGCTGTATAGACCAGTGTTACTTTCATCCCTCGCAATACAAATATCATAGCTGTATAGACCAGTGTTACTTTCATCCCTCGCAATACAAATACCATAGCTGTATAGACCAGTGTTACTTTCATCCCTCGCAATACAAATACCATAGCTGTATAGACCAGTGTTACTTTCATCCCTCGCAATACAAATACCATAGCTGTATAGACCAGTGTTACTTTCATCCCTCGCAATACAAATACCATAGCTGTATAGACCAGTGTTACTTTCATCCCTCGCAATACAAATACCATAGCTGTATAGACCAGTGTTACTTTCATCCCTCGCAATACAGATACCATAGCTGTATAGACCAGTGTTACTTTCATCCCTCGCAATACAAATACCATAGCTGTATAGACCAGTGTTACTTTCATCCCTCGCAATACAGATAGCATAGCTGTATAGACCGGCTTTACTTTCATCCCTCGCAATACAGATACCTTAGCTGTATAGACCAGCGTTACTTTAATCCCTCGCAATACAGATACCATAGCTGTATAGACCGGCTTTACTTTCATCCCTCGCAATACAGATACCTTAGCTGCATAGACCGGCTTTACTTTCATCCCTCGCAATACAGATACCTTAGCTGTATAGACCGGCGTTACTTTCATCCCTCGCAATACAGATACCATCGCTGTATAGACCGGCTTTACTTTCATCCCTCGCAATACAGATACCTTAGCTGTATAGACCGGCTTTACTTTCATCCCTCGCAATACAGATACCATAGCTGTATAGACCGGCGTTACTTTCATCCCTCGCAATACAGATACCATCGCTGTATAGACCGGCTTTACTTTCATCCCTCGCAATACAGATACCTTAGCTGTATAGACCGGCTTTATTTTCATCCCTCGCAATACAGATACCATAGCTGTATAGACCAGTGTTACTTTCATCCCTCGCAATACAGATACCATAGCTGTATAGACCAGTGTTACTTTCATCCCTCGCAATATAGATAGCATAGCTGTATAGACCGGCGTTACTTTCATCCCTCGCAATACAGATACCATAGCTGTATAGACCGGCGTTACTTTCATCCCTCGCAATATAGATACCATAGCTGTATAGACCGGCGTTACTTTCATCCCTCGCAATACAGATACCATAGCTGTATAGACCAGTGTTACTTTCATCCCTCGCAATACAAATACCATAGCTGTATAGACCAGTATTACTTTCATCCCTCGCAATACAAATACCATAGCTGTATAGACCAGTGTTACTTTCATCCCTCGCAATACAGATACCATAGCTGTATAGACCAGTGCTACTTTCATCCCTCGCAATACAGATACCATAGCTGTATAGACCGGCTTTACTTTCATCCTTCGCAATACAGAGACCATAGATGTATAGACCAGTGTTACTTTCATCCCTCGCAATACAGATACCATAGCTGTATAGACCGGCGTTACTTTCATCCCTCGCAAAACAGATACCATAGCTGTATAGACCAGTGTTACTTTCATCTCTCGCATTACAGATACCATAGTTGTATAGACCGGCTTTACTTTCATCCCTCGCAATACAGATACCATAGCTGTATAGACCAGTGTTACTTTCATCCCTCGCATTACAGATACCATAGCTGTATAGCTGTATAGACCGGCTTTACTTTCATCCCTCGCAATACAGATACCATAGCTGTATAGACCGGCTTTACTTTCATCCCTCGCAATACAGATACCATAGCTGTATAGACCGGCTTTACTTTCATCCCTCGCAATACAGATACCATAGCTGTATAGACCGGCTTTACTTTCATCACTCGCAATACAGATACCATAGCTGTATAGACCGGCTTTACTTTCATCCCTCGCAATATAGATAGCATAGCTGTATAGACCGGCGTTACTTTCATCCCTCGCAATACAGATACCATAGCTGTATAGACCGGCGTTACTTTCATCCCTCGCAATATAGATACCATAGCTGTATAGACCGGCGTTACTTTCATCCCTCGCAATACAGATACCATAGCTGTATAGACCAGTGTTACTTTCATCCCTCGCAATACAAATACCATAGCTGTATAGACCAGTGTTACTTTCATCCCTCGCAATACAAATACCATAGCTGTAAGACCAGTGTTACTTTCATCCCTCGCAATATAGATAGCATAGCTGTATAGACCGGCGTTACTTTCATCCCTCGCAATACAGAAACCATAGCTGTATAGACCGGCTTTACTTTCATCCCTCGCAATACAGATACAATAGCTGTATAGACCGGCTTTACTTTCATCCCTCGCAATACAGATACCATAGCTGTATAGACCGGCTTTACTTTCATCCCTCGCAATACAGATACCATAGCTGTATAGACCGGCGTTACTTTCATCCCTCGCAATACAGATACCATAGCTGTATAGACCAGTGTTACTTTCATCTCTCGCATTACAGATACCATAGTTGTATAGACCGGCTTTACTTTCATCCCTCGCAATACAGATACCATAGCTGTATAGACCAGTGTTACTTTCATCCCTCGCATTACAGATACCATAGCTGTATAGACCGGCTTTACTTTCATCCCTCGCAATACAGATACAATAGCTGTATAGACCGGCTTTTCTTTCATCCCGCGCAATACAGATACCATAGCTGTATAGACCAGTGTTACTTTCATCCCTCGCAATACAGATACCATAGCTGTATAGACCAGTGTTACTTTCATCCCTCGCAATACAGATACCATAGCTGTATAGACCAGTGCTACTTTCATCCCTCGCAATACAGATACCATAGCTGTATAGACCGGCTTTACTTTCATCCTTCGCAATACAGAGACCATAGATGTATAGACCAGTGTTACTTTCATCCCTCGCAATACAGATACCATAGCTGTATAGACCGGCGTTACTTTCATCCCTCACAATACAGATACCATAGCTGTATAGACCAGTGTTACTTTCATCTCTCGCATTACAGATACCATAGTTGTATAGACCGGCTTTACTTTCATCCCTCGCAATACAGATACCATAGCTGTATAGACCAGTGTAACTTTCATCCCTCGCATTACAGATACCATAGCTGTATAGACCGGCTTTACTTTCATCCCTCGCAATACAGATACCATAGCTGTATAGACCGGCTTTACTTTCATCCCTCGCAATATAGATACCATAGCTGTATAGACCGGCTTTACTTTCATCCCTCGCAATACAGATACCATAGCTGTATAGACCGGCTTTACTTTCATCACTCGCAATACAAATACCATAGCTGTAAGACCAGTGTTACTTTCATCCCTCGCAATATAGATAGCATAGCTGTATAGACCGGCGTTACTTTCATCCCTCGCAATACAGATACCATAGCTGTATAGACCGGCTTTACTTTCATCCCTCGCAATACAGATACCATAGCTGTATAGACCGGCTTTACTTTCATCCCTCGCAATACAGATACCATAGCTGTATAGACCGGCTTTACTTTCATCCCTCGCAATACAGATACCATAGCTGTATAGACCGGCTTTACTTTCATCCCTCGCAATACAGATACCATAGCTGTATAGACCGGCTTTACTTTCATCCCTCACAATACAGATACCATAGCTGTATAGACCAGTGTTACTTTCATCCCTCGCAATACAGATACCATAGCTGTATAGATCAGTGCTACTTTCATCCTTCGCAATACAGATACCATAGCTGTATAGACCGGCTTTACTTTCATCCCTCGCAATACAGATACCATAGCTGTATAGACCGGCTTTACTTTCATCCCTCGCAATACAGATACCATAGCTGTATAGACCAGTGTTACTTTCATCCCTCGCATTACAGATACCATAGCTGTATAGACCGGCTTTACTTTCATCCCTCGCAATACAGATACCATAGCTGTATAGACCGGCTTTACTTTCATCCCTCGCAATACAGAGACCATAGATGTATAGACCAGTGTTACTTTCATCCCTCGCAATACAGATACCATAGCTGTATAGACCGGCGTTACTTTCATCCCTCGCAATACAGATACCATAGCTGTACAGACCAGTGTTACTTTCATCCCTCGCAATACAAATACCATAGCTGTATAGACCAGTGTTACTTTCATCCCTCGCAATACAAATACCATAGCTGTAAGACCAGTGTTACTTTCATCCCTCGCAATATAGATAGCATAGCTGTATAGACCGGCGTTACTTTCATCCCTCGCAATACAGATACCATAGCTGTATAGACCGGCGTTACTTTCATCCCTCGCAATACAGATACCATAGCTGTATAGACCGGCTTTACTTTCATCCCTCGCAATACAGATACCATAGCTGTATAGACCGGCTTTACTTTCATCCCTCGCAATACAGATACCATAGCTGTATAGACCGGCTCTACTTTCATCCCTCGCAATACAGATACCATAGCTGTATAGACCAGTGTTACTTTTATCCCTCGCAATACAGATACCATAGCTGTATAGACCAGTGTTACTTTCATCCCTCGCATTACAGATACCATAGCTGCATAGACCGGCTTTACTTTCATCCTTCGCAATACAGAGACCATAGATGTATAGACCAGTGTTACTTTTTCATCCCTCGCAATACAGATACCATAGCTGCATAGACCGGCGTTACTTTCATCCCTCGCAATACAGATACCTTAGCTGTATAGACCGGCTTTACTTTCATCCCTCACAATACAGATACCTTAGCTGTATAGACCGGCGTTACTTTCATCCCTCGCAATACAGATACCATAGCTGTATAGACCAGTGTTACTTTCATCCCTCGCATTACAGATACCATAGCTGTATAGACCGGCTTTACTTTCATCCCTCGCAATACAGATACCATAGCTGTATAGACCAGTGTTACTTTCATCCCTCGCATTACAGATACCATAGCTGTATAGACCGGCTTTACTTTCATCCCTCGCAATACAGATACCATAGCTGTATAGACCGGCTTTACTTTCATCCCTCGCAATACAGATACCATAGCTGTATATACCAGTGTTACTTTCATCCCTCGCATTACAGATACCATAGCTGTATAGACCGGCTTTACTTTCATCCCTCGCAATACAGATACCATAGCTCTATAGACCGGCTTTACTTTCATCCCTCGCAATACAGATACCATAGCTGTATAGACCGGCTTTACTTTCATCCCTCGCAATACAGATACCATAGCTGTATAGACCGGCTTTACTTTCATCCCTCGCAATACAGATACCATAGCTGTATAGACCAGTGTTACTTTCATCCCTCGCAATTCAGATACCATAGCTGTATAGAACAGTGTTACTTTCATCCCTCGCAATACAGATACCATAGCTGTATAGAACAGTGTTACTTTCATCCCTCGCAATACATATACCATAGCTGTATAGACCAGTTTTACTTTCATCCCTCGCAATACATATACCATAGCTGTATAGACCAGTGTTACTTTCATCCCTCGCAATACAAATACCATAGCTGTATAGACCGGCGTTACTTTCATCCCTCGCAATACAAATACCATAGTTGTATAGACCGGCGTTACTTTCATCCCTCGCAATACAGATACCATAGCTGTGTAGGCCAGTGTTACTTTCATCCCTCGCAATACAGATACCATAGCTGTATAGACCAGTGTTACTTTCATCCCTCGCAATACAGATACCATAGCTGTATAGACCAGTGTTACTTTCATCCCTCGCAATACAGATACCATAGCTGTATAGACCAGTGTTACTTTCATCCCTCGCAATACAAATACCATAGCTGTATAGATCAGTGTTACTTTCATCCCTCGCAATACAGATACCATAGCTGTATAGACCAGTGTTACTTTCATCCCTCGCAATACAGATACCATAGCTGTATAGACCAGTGTTACGTTCATCCCTCGCAATACAAATACCACAGCTGTATAGACCAGTGTTACTTTCATCCCTCGCAATACATATACCATAGCTGTATAGACCAGTGTTACTTTCATCCCTCGCAATACAAATACCATAGCTGTATAGACCGGCGTTACTTTCATCCCTCGCAATACAGATACCATAGCTGTATAGACCAGTGTTACTTTCATCCCTCGCATTACAGATACCATAGCTGTATAGACCGGCTTTACTTTCATCCCTCGCAATACAGATACCATAGCTGTATAGACCGGCTTTACTTTCATCCCTCGCAATACAGATACCATAGCTGTATATACCAGTGTTACTTTCATCCCTCGCATTACAGATACCATAGCTGTATAGACCGGCTTTACTTTCATCCCTCGCAATACAGATACCATAGCTATATAGACCGGCTTTACTTTCATCCCTCGCAATACAGATACCATAGCTGTATAGACCGGCTTTACTTTCATCCCTCGCAATACAGATACCATAGCTGTATAGACCGGCTTTACTTTCATCCCTCGCAATACAGATACCATAGCTGTATAGACCAGTGTTACTTTCATCCCTCGCAATTCAGATACCATAGCTGTATAGAACAGTGTTACTTTCATCCCTCGCAATACAGATACCATAGCTGTATAGAACAGTGTTACTTTCATCCCTCGCAATACATATACCATAGCTGTATAGACCAGTTTTACTTTCATCCCTCGCAATACATATACCATAGCTGTATAGACCAGTGTTACTTTCATCCCTCGCAATACAAATACCATAGCTGTATAGACCGGCGTTACTTTCATCCCTCGCAATACAAATACCATAGTTGTATAGACCGGCGTTACTTTCATCCCTCGCAATACAGATACCATAGCTGTGTAGGCCAGTGTTACTTTCATCCCTCGCAATACAGATACCATAGCTGTATAGACCAGTGTTACTTTCATCCCTCGCAATACAGATACCATAGCTGTATAGACCAGTGTTACTTTCATCCCTCGCAATACAGATACCATAGCTGTATAGACCAGTGTTACTTTCATCCCTCGCAATACAAATACCATAGCTGTATAGATCAGTGTTACTTTCATCCCTCGCAATACAGATACCATAGCTGTATAGACCAGTGTTACTTTCATCCCTCGCAATACAGATACCATAGCTGTATAGACCAGTGTTACGTTCATCCCTCGCAATACAAATACCACAGCTGTATAGACCAGTGTTACTTTCATCCCTCGCAATACAAATACCATAGCTGTATAGACCAGTGTTACTTTCATCCCTCGCAATATAGATAGCATAGCTGTATAGACCGGCTTTACTTTCATCCCTCGCAATACAGATACCATAGCTGTATAGACCAGCGTTACTTTCATCCCTCGCAATACAGATACCATAGCTGTATAGACCGGCTTTACTTTCATCCCTCGCAATACAGATACCTTAGCTGTATAGACCGGCTATACTTTCATCCCTCGCAATACAAAAACCATAGCTGTATAGACCAGTGTTACTTTCATCCCTCGCAATACAAATACCATAGCTGTATAGACCAGTGTTACTTTCATCCCTCGCAATACAAATACCATAGCTGTATAGACCAGTGTTACTTTCATCCCTCGCAATACAAATACCATAGCTGTATAGACCAGTGTTACTTTCATCCCTCGCAATACAAATACCATAGCTGTATAGACCAGTGTTACTTTCATCCCTCGCAATACAGATACCATAGCTGTATAGACCGGCGTTACTTTCATCCCTCGCAAAACAGATACCATAGCTGTATAGACCAGTGTTACTTTCATCTCTCGCATTACAGATACCATAGTTGTATAGACCGGCTTTACTTTCATCCCTCGCAATACAGATACCATAGCTGTATAGACCAGTGTTACTTTCATCCCTCGCATTACAGATACCATAGCTGTATAGCTGTATAGACCGGCTTTACTTTCATCCCTCGCAATACAGATACCATAGCTGTATAGACCGGCTTTACTTTCATCCCTCGCAATACAGATACCATAGCTGTATAGACCGGCTTTACTTTCATCCCTCGCAATACAGATACCATAGCTGTATAGACCGGCTTTACTTTCATCACTCGCAATACAGATACCATAGCTGTATAGACCGGCTTTACTTTCATCCCTCGCAATATAGATAGCATAGCTGTATAGACCGGCGTTACTTTCATCCCTCGCAATACAGATACCATAGCTGTATAGACCGGCGTTACTTTCATCCCTCGCAATATAGATACCATAGCTGTATAGACCGGCGTTACTTTCATCCCTCGCAATACAGATACCATAGCTGTATAGACCAGTGTTACTTTCATCCCTCGCAATACAAATACCATAGCTGTATAGACCAGTGTTACTTTCATCCCTCGCAATACAAATACCATAGCTGTAAGACCAGTGTTACTTTCATCCCTCGCAATATAGATAGCATAGCTGTATAGACCGGCGTTACTTTCATCCCTCGCAATACAGAAACCATAGCTGTATAGACCGGCTTTACTTTCATCCCTCGCAATACAGATACAATAGCTGTATAGACCGGCTTTACTTTCATCCCTCGCAATACAGATACCATAGCTGTATAGACCGGCTTTACTTTCATCCCTCGCAATACAGATACCATAGCTGTATAGACCGGCGTTACTTTCATCCCTCGCAATACAGATACCATAGCTGTATAGACCAGTGTTACTTTCATCTCTCGCATTACAGATACCATAGTTGTATAGACCGGCTTTACTTTCATCCCTCGCAATACAGATACCATAGCTGTATAGACCAGTGTTACTTTCATCCCTCGCATTACAGATACCATAGCTGTATAGACCGGCTTTACTTTCATCCCTCGCAATACAGATACAATAGCTGTATAGACCGGCTTTACTTTCATCCCTCGCAATACAGATACCATAGCTGTATAGACCAGTGTTACTTTCATCCCTCGCAATACAGATACCATAGCTGTATAGACCAGTGTTACTTTCATCCCTCGCAATACAGATACCATAGCTGTATAGACCAGTGCTACTTTCATCCCTCGCAATACAGATACCATAGCTGTATAGACCGGCTTTACTTTCATCCTTCGCAATACAGAGACCATAGATGTATAGACCAGTGTTACTTTCATCCCTCGCAATACAGATACCATAGCTGTATAGACCGGCGTTACTTTCATCCCTCACAATACAGATACCATAGCTGTATAGACCAGTGTTACTTTCATCTCTCGCATTACAGATACCATAGCTGTAAAGACCGGCTTTACTTTCATCCCTCGCAATACAGATACCATAGCTGTATAGACCGGCTTTACTTTCATCCCTCGCAATATAGATACCATAGCTGTATAGACCGGCTTTACTTTCATCCCTCGCAATACAGATACCATAGCTGTATAGACCGGCTTTACTTTCATCACTCGCAATACAAATACCATAGCTGTAAGACCAGTGTTACTTTCATCCCTCGCAATATAGATAGCATAGCTGTATAGACCGGCGTTACTTTCATCCCTCGCAATACAGATACCATAGCTGTATAGACCGGCTTTACTTTCATCCCTCGCAATACAGATACCATAGCTGTATAGACCGGCTTTACTTTCATCCCTCGCAATACAGATACCATAGCTGTATAGACCGGCTTTACTTTCATCCCTCGCAATACAGATACCATAGCTGTATAGACTGGCTTTACTTTCATCCCTCGCAATACAGATACCATAGCTGTATAGACCGGCTTTACTTTCATCCCTCACAATACAGATACCATAGCTGTATAGACCAGTGTTACTTTCATCCCTCGCAATACAGATACCATAGCTGTATAGATCAGTGCTACTTTCATCCTTCGCAATACAGATACCATAGCTGTATAGACCGGCTTTACTTTCATCCCTCGCAATACAGATACCATAGCTGTATAGACCGGCGTTACTTTCATCCCTCGCAATACAGATACCATAGCTGTATAGACCGGCTTTACTTTCATCCCTCGCAATACAGATACCATAGCTGTATAGACCGGCTTTACTTTCATCCCTCGCAATACAGATACCATAGCTGTATAGACCGGCTTTACTTTCATCCCTCGCAATACAGATACCATAGCTGTATAGACTGGCTTTACTTTCATCCCTCGCAATACAGATACCATAGCTGTATAGACTGGCTTTACTTTCATCCCTCGCAATACAGATACCATAGCTGTATAGACCGGCTTTACTTTCATCCCTCACAATACAGATACCATAGCTGTATAGACCAGTGTTACTTTCATCCCTCGCAATACAGATACCATAGCTGTATAGATCAGTGCTACTTTCATCCTTCGCAATACAGATACCATAGCTGTATAGACCGGCTTTACTTTCATCCCTCGCAATACAGATACCATAGCTGTATAGACCGGCTTTACTTTCATCCCTCGCAATACAGATACCATAGCTGTATAGACCAGTGTTACTTTCATCCCTCGCATTACAGATACCATAGCTGTATAGACCGGCTTTACTTTCATCCCTCGCAATACAGATACCATAGCTGTATAGACCGGCTTTACTTTCATCCCTCGCAATACAGAGACCAGAGATGTATAGACCAGTGTTACTTTCATCCCTCGCAATACAGATACCATAGCTGTATAGACCGGCGTTACTTTCATCCCTCGCAATACAGATACCATAGCTGTACAGACCAGTGTTACTTTCATCCCTCGCAATACAAATACCATAGCTGTATAGACCAGTGTTACTTTCATCCCTCGCAATACAAATACCATAGCTGTAAGACCAGTGTTACTTTCATCCCTCGCAATATAGATAGCATAGCTGTATAGACCGGCGTTACTTTCATCCCTCGCAATACAGATACCATAGCTGTATAGACCGGCGTTACTTTCATCCCTCGCAATACAGATACCATAGCTGTATAGACCGGCTTTACTTTCATCCCTCGCAATACAGATACCATAGCTGTATAGACCGGCTTTACTTTCATCCCTCGCAATACAGATACCATAGCTGTATAGACCGGCTTTACTTTCATCCCTCGCAATACAGATACCATAGCTGTTTAGACCAGTGTTACTTTTATCCCTCGCAATACAGATACCATAGCTGTATAGACCAGTGTTACTTTCATCCCTCGCATTACAGATGCCATAGCTGCATAGACCGGCTTTACTTTCATCCTTCGCAATACAGAGACCATAGATGTATAGACCAGTGTTACTTTTTCATCCCTCGCAATACAGATACCATAGCTGCATAGACCGGCGTTACTTTCATCCCTCGCAATACAGATACCTTAGCTGTATAGACCGGCTTTACTTTCATCCCTCACAATACAGATACCTTAGCTGTATAGACCGGCGTTACTTTCATCCCTCGCAATACAGATACCATAGCTGTATAGACCAGTGTTACTTTCATCCCTCGCATTACAGATACCATAGCTGTATAGACCGGCTTTACTTTCATCCCTCGCAATACAGATACCATAGCTGTATAGACCAGTGTTACTTTCATCCCTCGCATTACAGATACCATAGCTGTATAGACCGGCTTTACTTTCATCCCTCGCAATACAGATACCATAGCTGTATAGACCGGCTTTACTTTCATCCCTCGCAATACAGATACCATAGCTGTATATACCAGTGTTACTTTCATCCCTCGCATTACAGATACCATAGCTGTATAGACCGGCTTTACTTTCATCCCTCGCAATACAGATACCATTGCTCTATAGACCGGCTTTACTTTCATCCCTCGCAGTACATATACCATAGCTGTATAGACCGGCTTTACTTTCATCCCTCGCAATACAGATACCATAGCTGTATAGACCGGCTTTACTTTCATCCCTCGCAATACAGATACCATAGCTGTATAGACCGGCTTTACTTTCATCCCTCGCAATACAGATACCATAGCTGTATAGACCGGCTTTACTTTCATCCCTCGCAATACAGATACCATCGCTGTATAGACCAGTGTTACTTTCATCCCTCGCAATACAGATACCATAGCTGTATAGACTAGTGTTACTTTCATCCCTCGCAATACAGATACCATAGCTGTATAGACCGGCTTTACTTTCATCCCTCGCAATACAGAGACCATAGATGTATAGACCAGTGTTACTTTCATCCCTCGCAATACAGATACCATAGCTGTATAGACCGGCGTTACTTTCATCCCTCGTAATACAGATACCATAGCTGTACAGACCAGTGTTACTTTCATCCCTCGCAATACAGATACCATAGCTGTATAGACCAGTGTTACTTTCATCCCTCGCAATACAGATACCATAGCTGTATAGATCAGTGTTACTTTCATCCCTCGCAATACAGATACCATAGCTGTATAGACCGGCTTAGCCCCACATACGTGTCTCTGTACTCCGACTTTTACACGCGTCTTCGTAACAGAGCCACGCTCAAGTCTATATATTAAGATTGTAAAAACGTGGGATTCTGCCGCACGACTTTTAAGGAACTCTTCTGGCGTCTTTATTATCGACCGAATAGACTTTGGAGAGACAATTCTGAAAGTGATATATATCACGAATCCGATCAAAAGTTGTTTTAACATTAAAATCCAGTAATAAACATCTGACAACTGTCTTCTTGTCGAAGTGATTGAGAGGCACTCAAATGCGCTAAAATTCTATTTTTGTTTGCTTCTACTCGTGAAAGATTGCTACAGTTTTTCCGTACCTTCATTAGTCTGTTCGGTCGATAATAAAGACGCAAGAAGGGTGCCGTTAAAATCGTGCGGCAAAATCCCACGTTTTTCCTATATGCTCGAGCGTGGCTCTATTACGAAAACGCGTGTAAAAGTCGGAGTACAGAGACACGTATGCGGGGCTAGGTCAGTTACATCTTGAACTATTGTAATCATAAATTATAATTATAGAAAATAGTGTATGTAAGATTTTATCAACATCTCTGTCGCCACAAAGTCCTGTACGTGTGCCACGATATTCACTTAATTACGATAAGCAAAAACTAATTATTCCATTAATGAGAATATTCGATTGGTCGAAGACAAAAGTAATTGCAAGTTGTTTATTTGAATTTCGTAACTGCGTGAGGGATGGAAAGCGCCTTTGGCATAAATGGGTCAAACCACAGTCCAATTAAATTACAATTGGTAATAGACAAATAACAAACACCTACGATTTTCATTAACGTTCGCTCATGCGATTCTTTGTAAGTTATATAAATCGGAGAACTCGCCAAAAATTACAAGTAAACGTGTGTATACAAGCTATATTCAGTTTCGGTGTATTTCCGCATAACAAAATCGGAAATGGACGCTTTCGGATTAACTCGTAAAATTTGTAAGTTAATTATTCATAGATATTTAATTATCTATTAGCAATGTACATGCAACCCTGACTCTTCCGTGCCGTTTATTCCGATTTTACTGCATGCATATAAGAATTTCACAATATTTCACCAGTTGATTGAATCAAATGGTTACAGAGAAACCAATCGTCAATGGAAGAAGGTAATGCAAATCTTATTAGAAGAAAGAAAACACGACAATCATTGAAATCTGTTAACAGAGATTGCGCTGACAAGGCACAAGGGTTGTACACTAAATTATACGGTTACTATGTGCAGGGTGTCACGTGATATTTTAGTGGCAGAAATAAAAGGAGCATCTTAAAAATATTGGAATTTTAGGGCTAAATATAGGAACTTATAGAATTATAAAATGGGAATAATCAAACTGTTAAACCACCTCCTCCACTCACCGCCCTTTCCTTTTATTAACAAGAAGACCATGCTGATCCTATATCGCTCACCTGAGACCACGTCCCCGGTAGACATGGTCATAAAACAATCAGAATATGGTCACTCGAGAAATATTTCTGTGAAATTACTTTGAAATGGGGCTAGTAGTCTCTGTCAAGAACATTTTTAAAGTTCCACTATACACATATGAGGATGTAACCACGACCCTCCCTCTGGCGGCCATGCTTTTTAACTAACCAACATCAGTTGAATGAATTTGTGATCACACAAGGAACAGTTTTCCCATATAGCCATAAAGAGAAAACTAGCACCGCTCTCATGCTCCCACGTGTTTTACGAACCAACATGGCTTGAAGGAATTTGGTTGAGGGTCATCCAAGACACATTTATGTAAAAATATTCCGAAATAGGGCCAGCGGTTTCTGAGTAGAAGATTTTCATTTTTTTCCATTTGGTGGCCATGTCAACCACAGTTCTGCATGAAACCACTCTTTTGAAAGAATCTGGTAGAGGACCACACCAGAAACACTCCTGTGAAGTTTGGTTAAAATTGCTCGCTGGTTTCGGAGGAGATGTAGTATGCATTAAATGTTGAAAATACACGACGGACACAGGGCGATCACAATACCTCACCATGACAAGTTCATACTACGGTGAACTAAAAAATAATGAAGAATTACAGTTTGCACATAAAACAAGTGCAAATTAAAACAGCAATAATATGAACCGACTAGAATTTGTCTCTGATTCAAAAATTGAGAGCCATTACTTACTCATAATGCAAGTCCCTTATGGAAGCATACATATTTTATAAAGAATGGAATAGATGAAAGAATGTCTTTGCATAATTTATTGTGCTGTAATCCTTTAGGAAGAATTTGTTTAAATCCAGTAGTGTGACAGTTTATGTGTGTTGTACAGATTGTACACCTTGCACTCTGACTTCCCTTACACAACATGACTGTAACTTTTACCATTGGAATCTATTTTACAAAGCAAACGTTCATTAAATTGTGTTTTATCTCCTGGCGTCTTTACAAATTAATCTTTATGCCTGTAAGAATATTTGGATTTAGGAATAAATCAAGATGAAAAGTTTTTCATTTTATAACCATTTTCTTCTTTCAGAATGCTGAGTTTCTTGCTTATCGCCTGAAAACATTTTCTGGGAATTCCACGAGAATATAGGAATTTAAGCACAATTTATAATAAAATATAGGATTGACCGTCAAATACAGGAAAAATAGGAAACTATATGAAACTTGACGTCTTGTATGTGCAGAGCCAAACTGACCATGCTGTTGTTATGCATGACGAAAGTTATCATTTAAAAAAAGGTTTTGAAATCGGCAATAATGACAAAAGTACTACTCACGAAGTGTTTCCACTACTTATTACAACATATTTGATATATACTTTCTATCACCACCAAAAGATATGTACCATTAGGGCGTACAGAGAAACCTCTCCAGAGTAGCCCTCTCTTGAGCAACAACCTCTCCAGAGTAGCCCTCTCTTGAGCACCAACCTCCCAGGAGTAGCCCTCTCTTGAGCAACAACCTCCCAGGTGTAGCCCTCTCTTGAGCAACAACCTCCCAGGTGTAGCCCTCTCTTGAGCAACAACCTCCCAGGTGTAGCCCTCTCTTGAGCACCAACCTCCCAGGAGTAGCCCTCTCTTGAGCAACAACCTCCCAGGTGTATCCCACTCTTGAGCAACAACCTCCCAGGTGTAGCCCTCTCTTGAGCAACAACCTCCCAGGAGTAGCTCTCTCTTGAGCAACAACCTCCCAGGTGTAGCCCTCTCTTGAGCAACAATCTCTCCGGAGTAGCCCTCTCTTGAGCAACAAACTCTCCGGAGTAGCCCTCTCTTGAGCAACAACCTCTCCGGAGTAGCCCTCTCTTGAGCAACAAACTCTCCGGAGTAGCCCTCTCTTGAGCAACTACATCCCAGGAGTAGCCCTTTCTTGAGCAACAACTTCCCAGGAGTAGCCCTCTCTTGAGCAACAACCTCTCCAGAGTAGCCCTCTCTTGAGCAACAACCTCTCCAGAGTAGCCCTCTCTTGAGCAACAATCTTCCAGGAGTAGCCCTCTCTTGAGCAACAACCTCCCAGGAGTAGCCCTCTCTTGAGCAACAACCTCCCAGGAGCAGCCCTCTCTTGAGCAACAACCTCCCAGGAGTAGCCCTCTCTTGAGCAACAACCTCTCCGGAGTAGCCCTCTCTTGAGCAACAACCGCTCTTCATTAAGCTAGCACTAAAATTGTTTCTTTTATACAAATTAAGTTCATTCAGTAAATTAGGTTCATTACGCGTAAATTCTTTCAATTATACGAATTTTCTATATATAGACATACGAATGTACTCCGTGGCCGACTTTGTGATAAATATTTACGTCACAACAGTCACGAACCAAGACTATTATTAAACCGGATTTTGTAAATCGCGGAGATACTAGTTATATTCGTCTATATACATGTAACATCTTAACTTGGATCGACACAATTACATGTTTGTATATGTGCACTTAGATCTATGAAAGAAACCAAGATTATTAATACAAGTAATAAGCAATTGTTGACCTTTATGAACTCACATTAATTGAAATAAAAAAACTGTATTAAAATATTGATACAAATAACCCAATGTGATTTTATCTTTAATATTACTTTACTAATTAAATTCTCAGATAACGGAGGAACTAATGAAACATAGAATGTGTATCCAATACAGTATTATACCACTTATATCATATGTAATTATGTATGCAATGTTTAGTGAACTTTTAACCTACAACTCTTTTAAAACTCGTCAATATACTTTGGGAAAACAATAACCTTACACTTCCCTCCAAAGCAAATAGCCACGTCATGGCATGGAATCCTAGACCAGATACGCCAGCCACGTCATGGCATGGAATCCTGGACCACATACGCCAGCCACGTCATGGCATGGAATCCTGGACCAGATACGCCAGCCACGTCAAGGCATGGAATCCTAGACCAGATACGCCAGCCACGTCATGGCATGGAATCCTAGACCACATACGCCAGCCACGTCATGGCATGGAATCCTGGACCACATACGCCAGCCACGTCATGGCAGGGAATCCTGGACCACATACGCCAGCCACGTCATGGCATGGAATCCTAGACCAGATACGCCAGCCACGTCATGGCAGGGAATCCTGGACCACATACGCCAGCCACGTCATGGCATGGAATCCTAGACCACATACGCCAGCCACGTCATGGCAGGGAATCCTGGACCACATACGCCAGCCACGTCATGGCAGGGAATCCTGGACCACATACGCCAGCCACGTCATGGCAGGGAATCCTGGACCACATACGCCAGCCACGTCATGGCAGGGAATCCTAGACCACATACGCCAGCCACGTCATGGCAGGGAATCCTGGACCACATACGCCAGCCACGTCATGGCAGGGAATCCTGGACCACATACGCCAGCCACGTCATGGCAGGGAATCCTGAACCACATACGCCAGCCACGTCATGGCATGGAATCCTGGACCAGATACGCCAGCCACGTCAAGGCATGGAATCCTAGACCAGATACGCCAGCCACGTCATGGCATGGAATCCTAGACCACATACGCCAGCCACGTCATGGCATGGAATCCTGGACCACATACGCCAGCCACGTCATGGCAGGGAATCCTGGACCACATACGCCAGCCACGTCATGGCATGGAATCCTAGACCAGATACGCCAGCCACGTCATGGCAGGGAATCCTGGACCACATACGCCAGCCACGTCATGGCATGGAATCCTAGACCACATACGCCAGCCACGTCATGGCAGGGAATCCTGGACCACATACGCCAGCCACGTCATGGCAGGGAATCCTGGACCACATACGCCAGCCACGTCATGGCAGGGAATCCTGGACCACATACGCCAGCCACGTCATGGCAGGGAATCCTAGACCACATACGCCAGCCACGTCATGGCAGGGAATCCTGGACCACATACGCCAGCCACGTCATGGCAGGGAATCCTGGACCACATACGCCAGCCACGTCATGGCAGGGAATCCTGGACCACATACGCCAGCCACGTCATGGCAGGGAATCCTGGACCACATACGCCAGCCACGTCATGGCATGGAATCCTGGACCACATACGCCAGCCACGTCATGGCAGGGAATCCTAGACCACATACGCCAGCCACGTCATGGCAGGGAATCCTAGACCACATACGCCAGCCACGTCATGGCAGGGAATCCTGGACCACATACGCCAGCCACGTCATGGCAGGGAATCCTGGACCACATACGCCAGCCACGTCATGGCAGGGAATCCTAGACCACATACGCCAGCCACGTCATGGCAGGGAATCCTGGACCACATACGCCAGCCACGTCATGGCAGGGAATCCTGGACCACATACGCCAGCCACGTCATGGCAGGGAATCCTGGACCACATACGCCAGCCACGTCATGGCAGGGAATCCTAGACCACATACGCCAGCCACGTCATGGCAGGGAATCCTGGACCACATACGCCACACAAAGACACAAGAGTTTATTAAGTGTTTTGTCTGAGAGTTTCAGAATATCTTAGCAGGCTTATTGTAATTGAATACAAGAATATCTTAGCAGGTTCAATGTAATTGAATACAAGAACATCTTAGCAGGTTCATTGTTATTGAATACAAGAATATCTTAGCAGGTTCATTGTAATTGAATACAAGAATATCTTAGCAGGTTCATTGTAATTGAATACAAGAACATCTTAGCAGATTCATTGTAATTGAATACAAGAACATCTTAGCAGGTTCATTGTAATTGAATACAAGAATATCTTAGCAGGTTCATTGTAATTGAATACAAGAATATCTTAGCAGGTTCATTGTAATTGAATACAAGAATATCTTAGCAGGTTCATTGTAATTGAATACCAGAACATCTTAGCAGGTTCATTGTTATTGAATACAAGAATATCTTAGCAGGTTCATTGTAATTGAATACAAGAACATCTTAGCAGGTTCATTGTAATTGCATGGCAGAACACCTTAGCAGGTTCATTGTAATTGAATACAAGAACATCTTAGCAGGTTCATTGTTATTGAATACAAGAATATCTTAGCAGGTTCATTGTTATTGAATACAAGAACATCTTAGCAGGCTTATTGTAATTGAATACAAGAACATCTTAGCATGCTTATTGTAATTGAATACAAGAACATCTTAGCAGGCTTTTTGTAATTGAATACAAGAACATCTTAGCAGGCTTATTGTAATTGAATACAAGAACATCTTAGCAGGTTCAATGTAATTGAATACAAGAACATCTTAGCAGGTTCATTGTAATTGAATACAAGAATATCTTAGCAGGTTCAATGTAATTGAATACAAGAACATCTTAGCAGGTTCATTGTAATTGAATACAAGAACATCTTAGCAGGTTCATTGTAATTGAATACAAGAACATCTTTGCAGGTTCATTGTAATTGAATACAAGAACATCTTAGCAGGCTTATTGTAATTGAATACAAGAATATCTTAGCAGGATCACTGTAATTGAATACAAGAACATCTTAGCCAGATTATTGTAATTGCATGGCAGAACATCTTAGCAGGTTTACCGAATGTATGGCTGAATACCCTAAACAGGGTTATTGTAATTGCATGGCAGAATATCTTAGCAGGGTTATTGTAATTGCATGGCAGAACATCTCAGCAAGTTTATTGTTATTGCATGGCAGAACATCTTCGCAGGATCATTGTAATTGCATGGCAGAACATCTCAGCAAGTTTATTGTTATTGCATGGCAGAACATCTTCGCAGGATCACTGTAATTGCATGGCAGAACATCTTCGCAGGATCACTGTAATTGCATGGCAGAACATCTTTGCAGGATCATTGTAATTGCATGGCAGAACATCTTCGCAGGATCATTGTAATTGCATGGCAGAACATCTTTGCAGGATCATTGTAATTGCATGGCAGAACATCTTTGCAGGATCATTGTAATTGCATGGCAGAACATCTTCGCAGGATCACTGTAATTGCATGGCAGAACATCTTTGCAGGATCATTGTAATTGCATGGCAGAACATCTTTGCAGGATCATTGTAATTGCATGGCAGAACATCTTTACAGGATCATTGTAATTGCATGGCAGAACATCTTCGCAGGATCACTGTAATTGCATGGCAGAACATCTTCGCAGGATCATTGTAATTGCATGGCAGAACATCTTTGCAGGATCATTGTAATTGCATGGCAGAACATCTTCGCAGGATCACTGTAATTGCATGGCAGAACATCTTCGCAGGATCATTGTAATTGCATGCTAGAACACCTTAGCAGGATCATTGTAATTGCATGGCAGAACAACTTAGCAAGCTTATAGTAATTGCATGGCAGAACATTTTTACAGGATCATTGTAATTGCATGGCAGAACATCTTAGCAAGCTAATTGTAATTGCATGGCAGAACATCTTCACAGGATCACTGTAATTGCATGGCAGAACATCTTCACAGGATCATTGTAATTACATGGTAGAACATCTTTACAGGATCATTGTAATTACATGGCAGAATAGCTTAGCAGGATCACTGTAATTGCATGGCAGAACATCTTTACAGGATCATTGTAATTGCATGGCAGAACATCTTTACAGGATCATTGTAATTGCATGGCAGAATAGCTTAGCAGGATCATTGTAATTGCATGGCAGAATAGCTTAGCAGGATCATTGTAATTACATGGCAGAATAGCTTAGCAGGATCACTGTAATTGCATGGCAGAATAGCTTAGCAGGATCACTGTAATTGCATGGCAGAATAGCTTAGCAAGATCATTGTAATTGCATGGCAGAATAGCTTAGCAGGATCACTGTAATTGCATGGCAGAATAGCTTAGCAGGATCATTGTAATTGCATGGCAGAATAGCTTAGCAGGATCACTGTAATTACATGGCAGAATAGCTTAGCAGGGTCATTGTAATTACATGGCAGAATAGCTTAGCAGGATCATTGTAATTACATGGCAGAATAGCTTAGCAGGGTCATTGTAATTACATGGCAGAATAGCTTAGCAGGGTCACTGTAATTACATAGCAGAATAGCTTAGCAGGATCATTGTAATTACATAGCAGAATAGCTTAGCAGGATCATTGTAATTACATGGCAGAATAGCTTAGCAGGATCATTGTAATTACATGGCAGAATAGCTTAGCAGGGTCATTGTAATTACATGGCAGAATAGCTTAGCAGGATCACTGTAATTACATAGCAGAATAGCTTAGCAGGATCACTGTAATTGCATGGCAGAATAGCTTAGCAGGATCATTGTAATTACATAGCAGAATAGCTTAGCAGGATCATTGTAATTACATGGCAGAATAGCTTAGCAGGGTCACTGTAATTGCATGGCAGAATAGCTTAGCAGGGTCACTGTAATTGCATGGCAGAATAGCTTAGCAGGATCACTGTAATTGCATGGCAGAATAGCTTAGCAGGGTCACTGTAATTGCATGGCAGAATAGCTTAGCAGGATCACTGTAATTGCATGGCAGAATAGCTTAGCAGGATCACTGTAATTGCATGGCAGAATAGCTTAGCAGGGTCACTGTAATTGCATGGCAGAATAGCTTAGCAGGGTCACTGTAATTGCATGGCAGAATAGCTTAGCAGGATCACTGTAATTGCATGGCAGAATAGCTTAGCAGGATCACTGTAATTGCATGGCAGAATAGCTTAGCAGGATCACTGTAATTGCATGGCAGAATAGCTTAGCAGGATCACTGTAATTGCATGGCAGAATAGCTTAGCAGGATCATTGTAATTGCATGGCAGAATAGCTTAGCAGGATCATTGTAATTACATAGCAGAATAGCTTAGCAGGATCACTGTAATTGCATGGCAGAATAGCTTAGCAGGGTCACTGTAATTGCATGGCAGAATAGCTTAGCAAGATCATTGTAATTGCATGGCAGAATAGCTTAGCAGGATCACTGTAATTGCATGGCAGAATAGCTTAGCAAGATCATTGTAATTGCATGGCAGAATAGCTTAGCAGGATCACTGTAATTGCATGGCAGAATAGCTTAGCAAGATCATTGTAATTGCATGGCAGAATAGCTTAGCAAGATCATTGTAATTGCATGGCAGAATAGCTTAGCAAGATCATTGTAATTGCATGGCAGAATAGCTTAGCAAGATCATTGTAATTGTATGGCAGAATAGCTTAGCAGGATCATTGTAATTGCATGGCATAATAGCTTAGCAGGATCATTGTAATTGCATGGCAGAACATCTTCACATGATCACTGTAATTGCATGGCAGAACATCTTTACAGGATCATTGTAATTGTATGGCAGAATAGCTTAGCAGGATCACTGTAATTGCATGGCAGAACATCTTTACAGGATCATTGTAATTGTATGGCAGAACATCTTCACATGATCACTGTAATTGCATGGCAGAACATCTTTACATGATCACTGTAATTGCATGGCAGAACATCTTCACATGATCACTGTAATTGCATGGCAGAACATCTTTACAGGATCATTGTAATTGTATGGCAGAATAGCTTAGCAGGATCACTGTAATTGCATGGCAGAACATCTTCACATGATCACTGTAATTGCATGGCAGAATAGCTTAGCAGGATCACTGTAATTGCATGGCAGAACATCTTCACATGATCACTGTAATTGCATGGCAGAATAGCTTAGCAAGATCATTGTAATTGCATGGCAGAACATCTTCGCAGGCTTAGTGTTTATACAATTGAAAATCGCTGCAAATATAGAGTTAAAATAATGGTCATTAGTTTTCAACATGTTTTCATTGGCTGCCCAAATCACAATTTGTTTACAACCGTTCTCAGGTACATGTTATTAAAAACGGACAATATAAATATACATAGATTGATAATACAATGTATATATGTTTGGTATTTCAGCATACTACACATGTGTCATCATATTATTTTCATCAGTCTCCATTCAAGCAAAAAAGTTTTCTACAGTCCTAATCACAAGGAATGGTGAAATTGTTTGTTCCGGTTCATTGAAAGACAGTAAGACGGTCATAACGGCAGCTTCTTGCGTGAAATATGGGTATGTACTACAAATATCATTCTATTATGTGATTTTATCGGGCTTAAAATAATCTCCCAGGCTAGGCAGGTTGGCTACGGTCATGTAGAGCAGTTGTTAGTTGCTTGCGGCAGAGCTAGCTAGTACTGGTTGATAATTTATTCCAGGAAAACTGGTTAGGTCAACTGGCCACTTTATTTCACTGAAAAGATGTTGACATATGTCGTTAACCCCGATGAAAACAAATAAAGAATTTGTTAAAAATGAACTACTGACAACAAAGCGATTTGGTGTAAAGGTACATGTATGTGTTTTCATTATACAATATGCACAAATTCGCATATAACGTACGAAATGAGATTAAACAGATAGGAGTAAGGCACCAAACGAACTAAGAATGGGTTTTGGGGTGAATAGCAACACAACGACCTCACAGCCGGGAAATTGTCAGTATAAATACTGGGGGATTAAACCCTTTTAAACCTCTCAATTCCTTTTTCACTTAGATAAAACGAAACAAAATAGAGTTTGATATAACGATACACGGTAGAGTGTAAATTTGTCTATAATGAACCAAAATACATTGAGTTTCGTAAAAGGTTGCAACAGACGATTTCAGAATGTATCCTGAAATCGTCTGTTGCAACCCTTTACGAAACTCAATCTCAATCTATATATCCTAAAGTGTTAATGCATAAAGGATCTTACAAGAGTGTTCATGTTTTTATGGAATTGATTAAACGAGTCGCTCAAAATGATATAATGATCAGAATTCGGATAAACTTCCGTTTATGAAGCTGTATTTCTTGTTTTCTTGCGATGACTGTGCACTTTGTATGCAGTATTTCTTGTTTTCTTGCGATGACTGTGCACTTTGTATGCATTATTTCTGGTTTTCTTGCGATGACTGTGCACTTTGTATGCAGTATTTCTTGTTTTCTTGCGATGACAGTGTACTTTGTATGCAGTATTTCTTGTTTTCCTGCGATGACTGTGCACTTTGTATGCAGTATTTCTTGTTTTCTTGCGATGACTGTGCACTTTGTATGCAGTATTTCTTGTTTTCTTGCGATGACTGTGCACTTTGTATGCAGTATTTCTTGTTTTCCTGCGATGACAGTGCACTTTGCATGCAGTATTTCTTGTTTTCTTGCGATGACTGTGTACTTTGTATGCAGTATTTCTTGTTTTCCTGCGATGACAGTGCACTTTGCATGCAGTATTTCTTGTTTTCTTGCGATGACTGTGCACTTTGTATGCATTATTTCTTGTTTTCTTGCGATGACTGTGCACTTTGTATGCAGTATTTCTTGTTTTCTTGCGATGACTGTGCACTTTGTATGCAGTTTTTCTTGTTTTCTTGCGATGACTGTGCACTTTGTATGCAGTATTTCTTGTTTTCTTGCGATGACTGTGCACTTTGTATGCAGTATTTCTTGTTTTCTTGCGATGACTGTGCACTTTGTATGCAGTATTTCTTGTTTTCTTGCGATGACTGTGCACTTTGTATGCAGTATTTCTTGTTTTCTTGCGATGACTGTGCACTTTGTATGCAGTTTTTCTTGTTTTCTTGCGATGACTGTGCACTTTGTATGCAGTATTTCTTGTTTTCTTGCGATGACTGTGCACTTTGTATGCAGTTTTTCTTGTTTTCTTGCGATGACTGTGCACTTTGTATGCAGTATTTCTTGTTTTCTTGCGATGACTGTGTACTTTGCATGCAGTATTTCTTGTTTTCTTGCGATGACTGTGCACTTTGTATGCAGTATTTCTTGTTTTCTTGCGATGACTGTGCACTTTGTTTGTAGTATTTCTTGTTCGACGTCTTTATTCGTGTTTTCAGAAGTTTTCAGCAGACGAGTTCCCGATAATTACGACAATAGACACATTAGCATGATTTTGTACAGATTTGCTTTTGTTACTTCTGTGCATGTTTTATAGGTGACCTACTGATGTTTTCCCCTACATATAGCTGATATCACCAAATGAAACATACTTAATATCAGATTGTTTTTTTTTCAAAATATTTCAAAATACAATGGACGCAGTCTCAAAATTTGTAAATTTCCATATTACATTAAATGTCGGATACATTTCAGAGATATATCTGAATATGGCGTATTGTTTGCCAAAGAGCAGAAGAATGGAGCACCAGTAGAGGAGCGAACAGTTGTAAGTGCGAGTATTTAAAGTTTAAACTCTGACAATTATTCACAATGTTGTAAAACCTAAAAAATACATAGAGGTGAAAATGTGGAGCAACTAGAAGAATCAGAACATCCCTAGACAGACCTCGGCAAAACGAGTCACACATAGAGAGGGACACAAAACAATAACAAAATGAACAGAATGACATACAGGGAGGAGACAAAACAATACCGAAATAATACTGACGAGGAAACACACCACCAAGAAACTCAAAAACATGAAAATAATACGATAGAGGACTACACAGAACAACAAGATAATTACTACAGCCTTGGCCCTGAATGTAACACTACTTGGCCCTGAATGTAACACTACTTGGCCCTGAATGAAACACTACTTGGCCCTGAATGTAACACTACTTGGCCCTGAATGTAACACTACTTGGCCCTGAATGTAACACTACTTGGCCCTGAATGTAACACTACTTGGCCCTGAATGTAACACTACTTGGCCCTGAATGTAACACTACTTGGGCTTGACCTGGTTTAACGGCATTATAACCGCTCACTTCACTAGTGTAGTACTAAACAATGACACATTTAGAAAGTAGCACGTACGTAAAATTCAACAACACCGACCTAAATTCTGCACATTATCGCTAAAAAGTTAATAATTATATGTTTCTAACAATTGTACGTATATGTATATTACTTGTTTTCTTTAAATCATTTACGCATGTATAGAAAGTTCCTTTTAATCTAAGCTGATTGATATAATATAAAATACAAACGTCGCCGATACGAACTTAATGTTCCTATCGATCCTATTTCAGAATACCGAACACATGCATGCATTGAAAAACATTGCAATGCTGCATTTACGGAACAACGCTTGGTATGACGGGAAATTTGTTACAGTACAAGGTCGTCTGCCAACACGAGTATACGACACACAATTAATGGCTTCTGGTGATGGCATCTGTTACATTGTAGACTTCAACGCTGACCAATGTAAGTTGATTTTGAAGAATATTCAAACTAACTATTCATTATGAAGGAGTGAGTGCATTAGTGATTCGATGGCGGTGCGATATCTCGTTCCTTATTATAACCCCGCCAAAAAAGTAGTTCCAAATCCTTCAAAAATAGTTCTGCGTCTTCAATACTGTACGTATCGATTTACAGAGCAAAAGGATACATATGTATCTGAAAAACAACTAGATATTCGAATATATGTAGACATTAGTCCATTCATACTTCACGAGTGCATCCGTTTCTAAATGCTGATACGACACATCTCACAAATATAAACGGAACTGGTTTGATCATGTGACCATTACGCGTCATCTGCCGCTTCTGTTTCATCTGATTCAAAGCAATATAACGATCACAATATTGACCAGGAAGTGAACTAAAGTTTTCGAAATGTCAAGCACCAGTAAAACGCAATGCAATGAATCAACAAAATGTGTAGTATGACGATGTGGAGTGATGATTCATGAGCAGGATGTGTTCTGTGGACGATGTGGAGTGATGATTCATGAGCAGGATGTGTTCTGTGGACGATGTGGAGTGATGCTTCATGAGCAGGATGTGTTCTGTGGACGATGTGGAGTGATGATTCATGAGCAGGATGTGTTCTGTGGACGATGTGGAGTGATGATTCATGAGCAGGATGTGTTCTGTGGACGATGTGGAGTGATGATTCATGAGCAGGATGTGTTCTGTGGACGATGTGGAGTGATGATTCATGGGCAGGATGTGTTCTGTGGACGATGTGGAGTGATGATTCATGAGCAGGATGTGTTCTGTGGACGATGTGGTGTGATGATTCATGAGCAGGATGTGTTCTGTGGACGATGTGGAGTGATGATTCATGAGCAGGATGTGTTCTGTGGACGATGTGGTGTGATGATTCATGAGCAGGATGTGTTCTGTGGACGATGTGGAGTGATGATTCATGAGCAGGATGTGTTCTGTGGACGAGCAAAATAAATCGGTCAATAATGTCTAAATAAGAGAGAAAATTATACTATAGTTTTATTGTGACGGAGCACGTAAAAGTGTATTTTGGCCATATGTATATATTTCAATAAACTACTGTAATTTAATGTGAAGCAAATCGAGAAATGGCACCTACTTGGCTTATTTCTTTGCTACTGTCTATTTCTCCCCTGCAAATGCATTTAATAATAACATACTTCAATGGAATATGTCATGAATTATGAGAAACCGATTCGACATACTACAGATCCCAAACCATTACGTCAATAGAACGCTCGACTGCCAAGCTAGATGTCGTGTGGTCTTGACTGACGAAAACTGATTCAGTCTTTTGTCCTCCACCTCTGATGCATGTGAAATGCTATTAAAACTGCGTAAATAAAATGCCATTGACACTTTTGTAAGATTCATAGACGTGAATTTTAACATTCGTTCGGGAAATGTGTATGTACTCGTAGTTAAGGTCATGTTCATAAGTTCAGTGTTCAAGGTCGAGATTTGGTCAGATGCTGTTTGTTCACGAAATCTAGAAAAGAGAGTTGCTGAGACACAGATATGTACAACTGCTACATTAGGGTATGAACTGAGATTTATATTATCTGTGTCTCGATAAGATCATGTTCATAATTTCAGTGTTCAAGGTCGAAATTTGGTCAGATGCTGTTTGTTCACGAAAACTAAAAAAGAGAGTTGCTGAGACACAGATATGTACAAAGCTCGTAGGACCTATGAGAAGATCATGCCCGGTAAGTATGAACTGTGATTTAGATATAATCAGTCTGATCAAACGCGCTTTTCATTGACTTACTCCATTGCATTGTGATTTATTCATTCATTCTTTTGTTCACCGGTGTAAAGGAGTTCAAGCTAACCCCAATTTAAGCTACCCGTTGTAATCTGATATTGAATTCATATATTCACCGGGGGTAACCTGAACATGATTTCATATTATCCCCGGGGTAACCTGAACATGATTTCATATAATCACCGGGTGTAACCTGAACACGATTTCATATTATCCCCGGGGTAACCTGAACATGATTTCATATAATCACCGGGTGTAACCTGAACATGATTTCATATAATCACCGGGTGTAACCTGAACATGATTTCATATTATCCCCGGGGGCAACCTGAACATGATTTCATATTATTCCCGGGGGTAACCTGAACATGATTTCATATAATCACCTTGGGTAACTTGAACATGATTTCATAGTATCACCTTGGGTAACCTGAACATGATTTCATAGTATCACCTTGGGTAACTTGAACATGATTTCATAGTATCACCTTGGGTAACCTGAACATGATTTCATAGTATCACCTTGGGTAACCTGAACATGATTTCATAGTATCACCTTGGGTAACCTGAACATGATTTCATAGTATCACCTTGGGTAACCTGAACATGATTTCATAGTATCACCTTGGGTAACCTGAACATGATTTCATAGTATCACCTTGGGTAACCTGAACATGATTTCATAGTATCACCTTGGGTAACCTGAACATGATTTCATATTATCCCCGAGGGTAACCTGAACATGATTTCATAGTATCACCTTGGGTAACCTGAACATGATTTCATATAATCACCGGGGGTAACCTGAACATGATTTCATATAATCACCGGGGGTAACTTGAACATGATTTCATATAATCACCGGGTGTAACCTGAACATGATTTCATATAATCACCGGGTGTAACCTGAACATGATTTCATATAATCACCGGGGGTAACCTGAACATGATTTCATATTATTCCCGGGGGTAACCTGAACATGATTTCATATAATCACCGGGGGTAACCTGAACATGATTTCATATTATCCCCGGGGTAACCTGAACATGATTTCATATAATCATCGGGGGTAACCTGAACATGATTTCATATTATCCCCGGGGGTAACCTGAACGTGATTTCATAGTATCACCTGGGGTAACCTGAACATGATTTTACACCCTTACTGACTGAGCTTAAGTTATAAATGTCAATGCTTTAAACTCATGGTAAGTTTATTGAATCAAACGTGTGAAACATACAAAACTGAAAGCTACTCTCAAACTACAAAATGTCCATTACATGTCCATTACATGCTGTTATCGTAGTTAATGATGCTGCTAATATTATAATTAAAATAAATGCAGTGTATTGTTATAAAATTCCAATTAACAATAATATCATATTTCCAATAAACAATGTTTAAAAATAACTATGATATTATTAGTCAAATAAGCAGCATTATTAATGTTCATTTTGCTATAATATCTTATTTCATATAAATAGTTTATAAATTACAAATAACGTTCAACTACATGTACATGTATAATATTATGATTCCAATAAAAGATTATATAAATTTCAGAGATATACTTATCATATAACTTTTTTTGTTTGTGTTAGACTGGTGCAGGAAACCCTGTGATATGTAAGGTCAAAGGTGGTATTTGGACTCAAGTAGGAATACATATTGACACAAACTGTAACAGCAAACCAATGGTTGCGACAAGAGTTTCCAAGTTTCGTACGTGGTTGCGACATGCGCGAGGACAGAAACAGAAAGCAACAAATAAAGAGGAAACTGACGAAACGAACGAAGCGGAGAACACTTCAGAACAGGTCGGAACAGACACAATTGCTACGCCTGGAGGAGATGAGTTTACAACTTCAATAGGTAAATGTGATTCACATACATTCAATACCATTAGCTTCAGTAAAGTATTGGAATAAGTGCCTGATACTAAAGGCATATTACAGTGTGGTTTATGTAACAACACTGTATGTTCACATATATAATTTGTATCATTTTAAAACAAATTGTATGTATTCAGGCGTGTAATTCTTCACCTACCTGTTTTATAATGACATTTACAGCGTCAATATATGTTCATGTTTTCCAAATGCATAGGATATATGTATATACATGTATACACGTATATTCGATATTATGTGTCGTTTGGTATACAACAATATGCGTGTACATATATTTTACATAATTAGTTTGTAAAATGGAGACGAGCTTTTCTTCGTCACTAGCCGACATGGTTGTTTTTTATGCGTTTACTTGATATGGACGCAGAATATTCGTATCTTTTTCAATGCAATTGTCATCTTGTATTGCATAAAGATTTATCTAACATGCGAGAAAATCTAACGGTACATATTTTCCACTCGAACTACCTTAAGCTCAAGACTGTTCTTTTTAAAACAAACTTTGGAAAGAGAAAGCTTAAAGAAAATGCCCTAACGAATTTGCGAGAAGCAATAGCCGTATTTTTTCTAAAAGATCCAACGAATAATGATGAATGATATTATCTTATACTTTCAATTGATACAGAAAAAAACTCACGACCATGCAACGAAACTGAGTACCAATGTTCGGATGGGACGTGTATTCCGGACAGACAAGTCTGTGACGGTATAGCGCAGTGTCCATGTGGACCGGAAGACGAAAGTTCTTGCGGTAGGAAACCTTTTTTACAATAAGGACCACCTCAAATTAAGACAATCCCCATAATGAGACTATCTCACAACTATGACCGACTGTATGTATAATCTACTACACTGATACATAGTAATGGTTAAATGCACTTTACATGCACATTTGTAGTGCTAAGCTACTGACTTCGGGCCAAAGCAACTATGCGCAAAGCATACAGCACATCCAATCATAGAAATAATCTTATTTACATCGATTGTGAAACAAATTGTTACAACTTTTATTCATCACTCTTGAAAACTGCTTCCTGTTATACTAACCATTACTCACGACTAATTCCGGGATTTAGAACTCGCGGTTCACGCCTCACTCAAAGCGGTATACGAACCCTCACATATAGTTACCAAAGCACTTAAATATTCGAATAGTGCAAAGGAGAAAATGCACAAATGCCATAACGAGAGTGTAAAACTGTAACTTCGTCCATTTCTTCATCTGCCTCTATGAATTTTCATAATGTAATTGTTGAACGCTTTTAAATGTTTATTTATGGTTGTCTTACAGGCTGCGACCTAGCTGGGACAGAGTTCATCACTGGCTTCCTGAACAATATTGGCCCTGAAGTATCAATTCTTTACATAACAGCGCCAGATGGCGCTAATGTCACTGTAACAATTCCGGCAATTGACTACATAGAAACGAGGGAAGTAACTCTAACAGAGAAATGGACTTTTGACAATACAACTCTGATAATTACCGAACGTTTGTCTAATAATGGAGTTCACGTCAGTTCGAATAAGCCTATCACTTTGATTGCTGCAAACAGTCGGGAGTTCTCATACAGCACTGTGGATGGCACCATTGTTTATCCACGAAGTTGTCTGTCTAAATCATACACCGTTGAACTACAGCAACACAACTTTTACAAAACAAGCCAGTTTGCGGTCATTGGCATTCAACCGAACACTGTCATACAGACAACGAGCAGACAGGGCACCGTTAAATCTGCCACCCTTGGATTCTTAGACGTTTATTTCATGCAGGGGAGAGATTTCAGGGCTATGACCATACAGTCTTCAGAAAATGTCGTGGTACTCTCCGGGTCCGAATGTGGGTATGTCCCTTCCTTTATGACGTCATCATGTGATCACATGGTCAATCAGATCCCTTCAAACACCAATTTAGGTAGAGCATACATCGTTTCGCCGCATAGACCAAGAACAGGCTACATGTATCGTGTTAGAGCTGCTGAAGATGGTACAAATATTGAGATTGGACATCAGAACGGTACAATTATTGAAACAGCGACTATCGATAGGATAACAGAGTTTACACGATTGGTTGATGATTCTTCGACTTTCTCTATAGTCTCTGACAAAGGTAGCATGGTAACACAATATGCGCTGGACTCGCAGCTTGATGGAATAGGTCAGGGCGATCCATCCATGATTGTTCTCCAATCGCTCAATCAATTTGATTCAACATATAATTTCATCGTACCCGATCACTTTCTTCGAGTTGGTCTTACCATCTATATCGGCACATGCTATGATGTTTCCGGTCTCCGCCTCAATGGTGAAGAGCTTCAGAGCTGTGGTATGACGTCAATTGACGTCCTTGGTGTTGGATCATTTTACGTCATCCACGTGGATCTCAGTTCGAAATGGGAGACGGAAGAGTATGCGACTTTGACCCACATTGACAAGAGCGTCATGTTTGGAGCAATGGTGTACGGTATTCGAGTGGAAGGTGCTTTCGCTTGGCGTGTTGGGGGAAAGATTTAATCGGAAATATCATTTAAAGCAACATCCTTACTGTATCTGTCAAATCATGTGTTGAGCAGGAGCACCATGCACTCGGTGTATTAGCCACGATCTTTTGCCTTATTTTCATTTGTTCACGAAATTAAAAGAACATACTTCATGAAACACTATTTTCACTTATTGTTAACAACACGTAATACGTTTGTTGGTTGTGATTCACTTGTAACCAATGACGACATTTTTTCCAACGATAACGTGATGATCGCGCGAATAGTATGACTCGTCCATTGTATGTATACTGACAAAACAACTCTTGACATATTTATCATTTACTTAAATAAGAAAGCTTATATATAGATTTTGCATTCGTTGGAAAAATGAAAAAAAAATCATGGCCAAAAATTGTATAAAATCGGAGGATAAAGGGGGTGAACAGTAAAGGTGGCAACATGACAAAAACAGTTATACTTTGTACTTTACTTTTCGATAAAATATGTTTAAATTGATTTACAAACAGCAATTATTCATAATTTTGAAAACTAATAGCAAATAATTATGCTAAAGAAACGCAAAATTGTGTTCAACATAGACTTTGTATTTCAATCATTCTATGCCCATCCTTACATAATGTTCGTGGTACCGAGACAGATCTACATAATGTTCGTGGTACCGAGACAGATCTACATAATGTTCGTGGTACCGAGACCATCCTTACATAATGTTCGTGGTACCGAGACAGATCTACTTAATGTTCGTGGTACCGAGACCATCCTTACATAATGTTCGTGGTACCGAGACAGCTCTACATAATGTTCGTGGTACCGAGACCATCCTTACATAATGTTCGTGGTACCGAGACCATCCTTACATACTGTTCGTGGTACCGAGACAGATCTACATAATGTTCGTGGTACCGAGACCATCCTTACATAATGTTCGTGGTACCGAGACAGATCTACATAATGTTCGTGGTACCGAGACCATCCTTACATAATGTTCGTGGTACCGAGACAGATCTACATAATGTTCGTGGTACCGAGACCATCCTTACATAATGTTCGTGGTACCGAGACAGATCTACATAATGTTCGTGGTACCGAGACCATCCTTACATAATGTTCGTGGTACCGAGACCATCCTTACATAATGTTCGTGGTACCGAGACAGATCTACTTAATGTTCGTGGTACCGAGACCATCCTTACATAATGTTCGTGGTACCGAGACCATCCTTACATAATGTTCGTGGTACCGCGACAGATCTACATAATGTTCGTGGTACCGAGACCATCCTTACATAATGTTCGTGGTACCGAGACCATCCTTACATAATGTTCGTGGTACCGAGACCATCCTTACATAATGTTCGTGGTACCGAGACAGATCTACATAATGTTCGTGGTACCGAGACCATCCTTACATAATGTTCGTGGTACCGAGACAGATCTACATAATGTTCGTGGTACCGAGACCATCCTTACATAATGTTCGTGGTACCGAGACAGATCTACATAATGTTCGTGGTACCGAGACCATCCTTACATAATGTTCGTGGTACCGAGACCATCCTTACATACTGTTCGTGGTACCGAGACAGATCTACATAATGTTCGTGGTACCGAGACCATCCTTACATAATGTTCGTGGAACCGAGACCATCCTTACATAATGTTCGTGGTACCGAGACCATCCTTACATAATGTTCGTGGTACCGAGACCATCCTTACATAATGTTCGTGGTACCGAGACAGATCTACATAATGTTCGTGGTACCGAGACCATCCTTACATAATGTTCGTGGTACCGAGACAGATCTACTTAATGTTCGTGGTACCGAGACCATCCTTACATAATGTTCGTGGTACCGAGACCATCCTTACATAATGTTCGTGGTACCGCGACAGATCTACATAATGTTCGTGGTACCGAGACCATCCTTACATAATGTTCGTGGTACCGAGACCATCCTTACATAATGTTCGTGGTACCGAGACCATCCTTACATAATGTTCGTGGTACCGAGACAGATCTACATAATGTTCGTGGTACCGAGACCATCCTTACATAATGTTCGTGGTACCGAGACAGATCTACATAATGTTCGTGGTACCGAGACCATCCTTACATAATGTTCGTGGTACCGAGACAGATCTACATAATGTTCGTGGTACCGAGACCATCCTTACATAATGTTCGTGGTACCGAGACAGATCTACATAATGTTCGTGGTACCGAGACCATCCTTACATAATGTTCGTGGTACCGAGACCATCTTTACATAATGTTCGTGGTACCGAGACCATCCTTACATAATGTTCGTGGTACCGAGACCATCCTTACATAATGTTCGTGGTACCGAGACAGATCTACATAATGTTCGTGGTACCGAGACAGATCTACATAATGTTCGTGGTACCGAGACCATCCTTACATAATGTTCGTGGTACCGAGACAGATCTACATAATGTTCGTGGTACCGAGACCATCCTTACATAATGATCGTGGTACCGAGACCATCCTTACATAATGTTCGTGGTACCGAGACCATCCTTACATAATGTTCGTGGTACCGAGACCATCCTTACATAATGTTCGTGGTACCGAGACCATCCTTACATAATGTTCGTGGTACCGAGACCATCCTTACATAATGTTCGTGGTACCGAGACCATCCTTACATAATGTTCGTGGTACCGAGACCATCCTTACATAATGTTCGTGGTACCGGGACCATCCTTACATAATGTTCGTGGTACCGAGACCATCCTTTCATAATGTTCGTGGTACCGAGACAGATCTACATAATGTTCGTGGTACCGAGACCATCCTTACATAATGTTCGTGGTACCGAGACCATCCTTACATAATGTTCGTGGTACCGAGACCATCCTTACATAATGTTCGTGGTACCGAGACCATCCTTACATAATGTTCGTGGTACCGAGACAGATCCATTGAAAACAACCCAAACCCAATCGTTTTTGTTCCTCTGTGCTAAGTGTTTCCTGTCTAATAGACTATTTACAATAACAATATTAATCAAAGCACAGAATGTGCTGTGGGGCGGTACCACTCGTCTCTGTAGACAAGCTGGCAACTCGTTGCATACTTCCGATTTGTGACTAAACACTTTTATAACATTAAAGTATGTGTAAATATGTCAGATAGTTTGCTTGGAATAGGGAATAAAACAAAAACATAAGACAGCAATGCGAAAAATAATAAAAGTTTATTGAAAAAATAGTAAACAAGAGATATTCAATCCGACTTGTTCTAGAAATGCTAGATTTTCAAACCGAAATAAAGAAAAATGGTCAGTAATAATAGTAGGATCTTAAGATAGTAAAACAAGTGAAATGTTTGTCACGATAGTAAATAAATGAAATACAAATGTACAAAGATATCAGACCCTTTATGTACTGTTTGTGGATATTTAATTATAAAATGACAAATGAAATAATATCAGCTCTAAATTAGAGTAAAAGCAGTATGCACAGGTATGATCACACTAGCTTGCCATAGGTTATGAGTTATCTTGTTGTGGTGGGGTATTTTCCAATTAATTTTCCAAGTACATAGTGAGATGAACATAGAGAGATGACAACGATAATTTTCGTACTCGTGCACAACGAGACCATAGCTACTATAAATAGCAATAAAGAAGAACAACAAAAGCAACAATAAGTATCTCTTGTCATCGATTTATATTTATCTTTTAAACGCATTCTGAACCCGAGTACTAGTACATTATTCTATGTGCGTTCGCTCAGCGAATTTACCGCATTTATAGTGATGACCTGGCATTTTAAGTATCGAGAACGCTGCATATCAGTATCTATCCGAAAACTATTGAAGAGTCAAATACGCACAAATCAATGTAGGTAGCTAAATCCACACCGTTTAAGCATGCACACCATGTATACGCTAGCAACTATATAAAATGACGAGCACCATACAAGTTAGGTGCCTATTGATGTATTTTTAGTTGAATGTCTGTCAATTTGATGCTCAAAATTGAAGTCAGGTGCAATGTATGGTCAAATACACGGTAACAACTAGATAAAATGACGCACACCATACTTAAAAGTCCCGCCCATCCAGACGTAACTCCGCCTCTCCCATCCATTCTTACATGGCGTGCATGCTTAAACGGTGTGCATTGAGTGACCTAGGCAAATCAATGCGCAAAAACAACAATCGTTACCGAAATCGTCTTTAAACCCTTTGAGCTTTTTAGTTCACAAACCACTTTAGAACGTCAATATTTCAACATTTCGTTGTCTTGAATCATTATGAAACCACGAACATATAAACCATATGTCCGTGATGATTTTGGAACTACTTTGTTGTGAGAACTTCGGATGCGTACGTTTAATCTGGTCCCCGGCTTTCAGTCTTTTTTTTGTGTTTTGAAAACGGTACCAATTGACGTATGCCTCTGAAATTGCCACACTACTATAGATGGTACCTGTGCGTGTCTGAAAACGTTCCAATTTCAAACAAGAAATGTATTTTAACAAGTAATATATTGAAAAAAGATGGTCGGCGCAATATGAAGGATATGATATGTTATGTAACATAAAAAAAGGCCGAGATGTTACGATTGCTGTTCACTCAAGATCCAAAATGGACTTCGGTAAATTGGCCGTAATTCAGTGGATTTCGGTAAGGTAACGTACCCTTTATTGAAAGGTTAACCAATCCGCGTCAAGGTTACAAACGTTGTACAGTGGAAGAGAAATTACCGTGGCGGTTAACGTAAGATTTGATTGGTTTACACAACGCTGATATGCAAATACCAAAGCCATGTTAGTACGGCTGCGCCGAAAAGGGATACGTACGTGTCCATGGTTATCAAAATGATTATGTGTAGAAGCGCAGAAAACCAGCGCAAAAAGACTTAAGCGTATAGATCTTCATATATATAAGTTTATGAGTTTATTGTGGAGACTTGTGCGGTGTTTGCCAGTTCAACTGACTGGATGGATGACTTTCGCACGTAATGAACGGGTTATATATAAGGATCATCAGCGAGAACGCAGTCGTCACAAAGCTGAATTACAATCAAAATATGCAAACAAATTAGCAAGTAGTCCGAGCTAAAATGCATGTCATTTTAACATGATATATGTAAGTAAGTAAGTAAGTAAGTAAGTAAGTAAGTAACAAAATTCAGAATAAGAAAATAAGTGTAAAACAATTCATTTCTCTTCGTAGTGAGATTGAATTGATATAAGATCATATTTATATAGATGTTTAGGAACACTTGCACTGTTAAAATATGTTCATTATGGTCTGTGAACGAGCAATACTACATTGACAATTTGGACTTTTCTGTTATATTTAATTAATGTCCATATATCTTGCATGAACTTCAAGTGTGAAGATAGTACTTCATTATGGTGTCTCAAACAAATTGTATTTTTAAGAAAAAAATGGAATATGAAGAAACACACACCAAGCACTGTACTACTCTAAGAAAAGAAAACAGGTTTGCGGGCTAATAGTGGAAGGAAGAAAGTGGCTATATTGCCATAAGATAAGACCGGATCGGGTGTTATTGGAGGTAGCTGATGGAGTTTCCATTGCACCTGTACTAATGAATGACTGAAATATTAGTCATATAAAGCAAAGTATGTTATGTAAGTAAATATACAAAATGTTTCTTAATATGTTTCTTACAAAAAGTAAATATATACGTGTACGTTGTTTCTTCAGCAACTGAAATGTATATTGACTACTTGTTTGTGTTTATGAATGACGTATGTAAGATCTGAAATGTCATTGGAAAAACATGATGCTATTTTCATTGCATGCTTGAAATTTTGTAAAATAAAATGGCAGTATATGCAGCACTGGCTGCAAATAAATAATCGTGTTTTTCTTTTGCAAATATTACAAGTACGCAATGAAAACAGCCTAACGATTGTCGGTCTTGTATTGTGATCGAAACAGATTTGGAAGAACTACCTTACAATGAACGACTATAGTCGTTGTGACTGTTTTTCGATACATTTTAGACAAACAAACACAAAAATGATTTGTGATTTAATGGAGGAAACTAAATCTTATCGATGATGGACGATGTTTCAACTTAACCTCAGAGTTAAGCCATTTCGAATATATTTGCAACGACTTAGCCTGCACGTGGATATCGGGGCACATGAAAATTTAAACCTTCGTTTCCTGGTGGAAACGGAGAGTGGGAGACGGAAAAGAACTGGTACCGTGGTATGGCAACTTAGGTTGTTTTAGAGATATTTAATTAAAGTTCTCAGGTGGAGTGGGGCAGCCGATATCTCATTCATTAGCTGGAAATTTTAATTATAAAATAGGTATACATGTATAATATTTTAGTGGCAAATTTGTTACGAAAAGGGTTAAATCTTATTTTTTCTTCATTCTAAATACAATGAAACAAAACAAAATAACATAAGCTTGAACTGCATTTGTGAGACATTTTATCGAATAGCACATATTTCAACATATTGCACATCTTGAGTCACCAATTACACTGTATTGAGGAATTGAAAACCATGTGAACAGAACATTTAAATTCTACTGAAAGCGCTCGAAAATTGATCTCATTTCATATATAATTGTTTGGTGTACTCATCAAATAGGTAAAACAAAAATCGTATATCTATGACATATTTCTTGAAACAAAGAGGGCGATTAACAACAAGACAAAATACGCGACTGTTTATAGTTACAAAATAACAATATATTATTATTTCTAGACTTAACAAAATCGCTCAACTGTTCACCAATATATTTCTCGGACATATCTAATTGGTGCTAGTAGTTTTTTAAACCATGAAAACTTTTCTCGAGTCTAAATATCATATTCATTTTAGGCAAAGATGTTATTAAATAAGTGGAAATTACTTAAATCTGAGACAGCAATTTATAAATGAAACAATGCGAATATGAATTCTTAACTAACTGCAAGACTACAGTTTCTCAGTAAAAGAGAGAGAATACGTAACTACAGGGAAAGCCACATACATAAGACAGTGCCTCCCCACGCAGATCTCCGGAAAAACAACAATCCACAAAACATAAGACACTAAAGGAGGTCAAACGGTAGCAGAGAACCATTTATTTCGACACGATATTATGTACAGATAGTTACACTTTGGCCCGTATTCAGAAACCTACACGCCACTCATACTGCACTCACACTCACCCAAGTGATGGCCGAGTGTAGCTGGAGTGATGGTCGAATTAGTGTCCGTCCGAAGTGAAGAATGAATAACTTACCTCACACACGACTCACTGGAGTAGCTAATGGTCAATGTAGACGTAGTTTTCATGGTTCATTGACGACTGAAATAATTGCTGTATTATGCGTAGTCCAACAAGTTCTCTATTTATACATGAATGTACCGAAGAAATAGTTTTGATGATATTTTGTTCAACATTTTAAATGAAAAATGAATATCCCGCTCGTTCAGATTTAGACTACATCGTTAAAATCAAATTGAATCTTAGACAGTCCTTTTTGCATTTTGAAGATTTTGTTATTGATGTATAACAATGTACATGTAGTAACTTTTGAGCGATAGCTTGTCCATCCAATTAATTGATCTAAATGGTATGATGGCATATTTCCTCTACCAGTTAACTTCTTAATTAACTAGATAATAATGTGGTTAACTAGATAATTTTCGTATATTTGCATACCAGATAAATATCTTTAAACGAAAAAGTGTCTGATAGTAGGCCTACCACAACTTGCCCCACTTACCCACTTACACCCAGTACAGTACAGTGCAGAAATATGCCACCATAAAATGGTAATCTATTCGAACATGAAAAACATAAATGGTTTGAATGATAAAGGTCAATGAAATTGTAAATTGATAAAAAAATAAAAACAAAAACCACGTGAAATATTCAAAGTAATTTCAATACAAATGTAAAATGAAGTATAATGTATCATTTAGTTGTGGCATAAATACATGATCGTAGTATATGGTTTCTTATCAAACCTCAGCTTATTTCATGAAATCTTCATTTCTATTGTAATGAACTCGTTTTCACTTTCGGAAACAATCAACAGATATGCGAACTAAGGCGGTTGCAGAAGGAGAAACCGAATGCGGAGAATTGTTACAATTGAGCACGTATACGACGAACATAGTTTGAACACCATTTTAGAAACAATAGTTGTTTTAACATTAATCAAGCGACAAATAATAAAATGCCATCTGTTCCATCTAGCATATGTTAATCTATATTATATACATCATTGAATAATTATACTAATGAATAAGAAATAATGGCAACATTTATATATGTGATCAATACATTGATCATGGCGAGCATATATAATTACGTTGTTTAATTCTTAAAAAGACACAGAAATTCAACAAATGTGCTTAACTTAACATGAGTCAACTATATCGTTATTCAGAAACGACATTTGAGTGTAGCTGGAGTCACTATCAAGTGGCCGAAATCTTCACTCGAGAAATCCTCACTCAGTCGAGCTACCCTAGGCCTACCTTTGTGAATAGCTACCAATCTCTAGTTAGGGCGAAGCCACACTCAAAAGCACGGATCGTTAGATAATTAAAAGCAGATAATCTCAGTAAGTGTCAGTTGAGTAGTGTTTCTGAATATGGGCCATTATTTAGGTACTTTGACAATGTTTTTTTGTGCAATCGCGAAAAAAAATCAAATTCTTATCCTGTAACGGGAAGTAACTGCTGGGATAACTTAGCGTTTTCCGGAATCGATTTTTAGCTCAGTAAAAAAGGTCTACAATCTCCAAAATTCCGAAATGAACTTTTACAAATTTTGCGTATTTATTGGGCTTCTTGCTCTTTTACACGCTGCCTACTCTGCCGCACAACGTAAGTATTATTTTACTGAATTATCAACTAAATTGAGCAAACGATATACGATAAATTCAAAATGTAATCTGTTTTCGCGATCAAATTTATGTAAAATGGTTAACATGGATCATTGGCTTTAACATTTAGTTTTAAGAAATTTCGTTCTGGACACTAGCGAATTAATAGGTCAGTTACCGTTATTAGACATATTGTACTTCATTGATACATAAGATATCGGTCAGGTATACCTGTTGTATAATTATGTAGTGTAATTTGATTTATCTGAAATGACTTGGGGACGATCTTAAGTATGACCTAGACTGCTAGAGGGACCGAGCGCATGTGCAAGAAGAACAGGCGAATATACAGCGAGTATTGCCGCTGGGCAGTGTACGGAGTAGACGTATTTTAGGACATAATCATAATGACAGCTATTTAGTATTTACACTGCTTTACACCGATTTGTATTTTTTTAACTTTTAGTTTTAAACAAAACTAAATAATCGCCAAATGATATTGCACTCCTACTAGCTTGTACGACGATGACCCAGAGTAGAATATGTACAATATATTATGGGTTTCAGTATACAACATCTACAACAGTAATGGTTCATGAAATGTGAAATAAAAGGTTATGATGGACCGAGGATTAACGCAAGCGCTGCACCTCCTTTCTATCGCTTGTTCTCCTGCCCTCGAGCTTTTTCACATAACAAAATTTGAGCAAAACTCATTTCTCTTACCGACGTATCCAACAAATTGAGTGGAAGAGTACCGAACGGTCATAGGCACCGTATATTTGGCTATATTGGTGGAATTTTATAAAATACAAACCGAATATGACATTTTCGAAATTTCTGACACTGACTTGCGAAAGTCGTAAAAGTTATAGCGCCACACAGGAATCAATTTACAAACTAAGACTGGGTTCTGCATCAAGAACAAGTATTTAAAAATGGTAAAGCATTGCTGATTTTTGAAAAACAATTACTGCTTTTTGTACAAATAAAAAATATACGACATTACTCACCTTTGACTAACCGAAACTACTCCCGCGCTGCATATCGGAAAACTCGTTCGCCTTGCTTACACTGTTCTCAATTTGGAGGAAAAGCGCGTGTTTGGAGGGCGTGACAGTGTCAGACAAAACCAGACAAAGCTGCAAGATCATTGAAGATGCAAATATCATTTGACTATCAAATCTACGGCCTGCAACAATCCCATTTTGTTAATTGCATTGTTTCGTATGGCCCCAGAAAATTTCAAGTATCCAATGAAACTGTTGGAGAAAAATTGCAGATGAATTATGTGTATTAGTCAAACTCCCGTACCCGTAGCGTTTCCAATATAGGATTTCTACGAGCATGGGACTCCCATACCCCTAGACTCGTTCTCGAGGTACGGAAAGCCATAGCCACTGCGTTGAATTATTTGTAATGATTACATGAATACTTAGATTAATAATTGCATAATTTGATTTTGTTGATACATTATTGTTACACGTTCATAATCATAGCTTATAGTGTGATTGTCTACAATTCTGTGACTCCCGGAATCCTAGAAAGCGAATCAAGGATTATCATTATGGGCTTGAAATCGTAACCCCTGCCTCTGCTGAACGAGGAAATGGAACCTGTACTCATGGCATCATCAGCCATTTGTTTAGTTTTTCTTTTCTTTTATAGACCGATCGTATTTGAGATTAACAGAACAGGAATTTACACGACTCCCTTGGGACGTAAGTCACTTGCATTTTTTCTTTTATTGAAGTAAGTAAACATACAAATCTACTTGGTAAGGTTATAAATTTAACACTTTCATAGTGTTTTATCAATAATAATCTTACTTGGGTTTCTTATATTCTTCTTTGTTTTATCTATTATTGCTTAGATGATACGTCAATGACAGACTAGTGTTCCTTATATAAATACATCTAGCCACTTCCGTTGTTAATAGTTAACTTTGTATATTTCAGATTTTGATTCAATGTTTTCTTTCACTTGTCCTGGTAATTCACGGTGTAGTACATATAGCTGGATCATTCCGTGAAATCAGAGCAAGTGCTGATCTTGATAACAAGTGAGTATAGCAGAATTTAATTATTAGTGTCAAAAACTATTTTCACAGGAGAAGTTAGATTTGTCAGTAAATACAGACCTTTTTCATCCCTTTGGGAATGCTTCCAACACCAACAGAATTGTGATTGTAAGTTCCCTTGATTGGGAAAAATCAGAACTTTGCAATTACAAAAATAAACATGTTCCTCTTGGTATATATCTGAAGTTTTTTTGGGAAAAATGAATTGTACAATTGTTTTAGGTATTTAATAATTTTACAAAATAGTTTAATAAGTTGCAAAAATTAAAACAAATATATGGATTTGTAAAGCCATATCTTTTATACATGTATGTATTGAGAACACCTGTTTACTCAGGTCACTTTTTGGGGAAAGGTGCCGGACTATTATAATTTCAAAAACCACTTGCACTGTAGTTGTTAAATGATTGTCAGAATATAATAATAAATGTAAATGTTGGTTATTATATCTTAACACAGGCTGTAAATGTTTTTTACAGAACTTGGGATATGTTGGGAAACAGACAAGGCTTTTTGTCTTTTAATCACCGAGGAAAGTCCATGTATCAAGATGCTTGGGCAGGATAATGTGCATATAATACCCTTGAAGCTTTTTGTTGCACATTTAATTTATAAATATACTATCACCAGATTGTTATAGAAGTCCAGTGCAACGGAATTTCTTTTTTAATAAGAATGATTTATAAAATACTGTGTTTAAATATTCCGAATTGTTGGAGAGTTTAAAGTGTGAATAGTCGAATACAAAAAGATGCATGGAAAGTGATGAGTTGGCCTGGCATTTAAACCAGCCGTTAAGCTGTAGAGTGACTGTTGACGTGTAATTCTGCTTCATTATCATATTGTATCACATATTTATTCAGATTTTTGTCATAGTATGTATGAGCTGGTTAGTATATATGTATCAATGCATGGATGTAGGTCATTTTACCCAGACTTTTAGGAAACTTCCAACAAATAATCTGCATGGTTCTTTTTCATGTGAAGAAAGGATAATAAGATCTACATCATACAATGAAGTCAATAATAATGTGGAAGAAAAATTGACAACTGGTCCATGAAAATATTATCTTAATAATGAAGGGGTCTTTATTTCGAGGTCGGCTTTAAGTGAGGTTTTGCTGTACTGGTATTGGAGAAGTATTCAGAAATATATTTATCATCCACAACTCCCATGTATAAATACATTGTGTTCCAATAGCAAGGTGGTATTTATAAGAGTTATGCCCCTTGATTGAGTAAAGTCATGTTGACATATTTCTAGTTTAGACATTGTAGTTACCATATTTTGTTGCTTACATTATATACTATCGATGTAACATTTTCATGCAAACTCTATAACATTAAATTCTTACTACCATTTAATCTTGTTTATGTTCTGTTCTGTATGTAGAGTGCATGTCTTAGGTATGTAACTATTGTGTATACACATCAAGTCACTCGATGTATTCTCATACCCAACAATCTATTCAGTACCTCAGTAATGATCAATCTAATCCAACTGAACAACAAAGAAACACCAGCTTGTATTTATATGTAATCTTATACACGGTTCATAAACAAATCATATGAATCTTACACAACATAAAAAAGAAAAATGTTCAAATTAAATTTTTGATGCACAAACATAGTTTGCTTACTAAGCAAAGTGAAATAATTCTTTACATCAGGACATCCTTAAATATTGTTTGTTTGCAGTAACTCTACCTACCCACAAACAGTGGCCTGGACTCAAATTGTACTGCTCTTCCATGCAGCATATTTAATGCATGAACAATACTGTTACAACATAATTGACATACTGAAGTATCCAATACATTGGTGGTAGTGGGAACTGCAAATAATCAATTTCAATGCTGGCCTAAAGAAGATGAGCACCAAACTAAATACAATCCAAAAGTATTTCTATACAACCCCAGTGGTTTTCTGTATGACTGCAATATCACACAGATTACTGGCCCTGGGAAATTGAGCTGGCAGCAAGGTATGCTGTCCATCTGCCCACACACTGGTTCCTGTCTTAGGCAATTGAGAAACATGGGACCAGTCTGGATCCACTAAAAGCCAAAATTTGGACTATTCCCGATCTGTTCAAAGCAAGATTTCTAGCCTAGTCAGAATTGTCTAAAAGCCTTAATTTTGAACTAGACAAATTATGTAAAAGCCATAATTCTGGACCAGTCTGCATCACCTAAAAACAAGAATTCTGGACCAGTTCAGGAATATCCCAGGTTTTTTTACAATGGTTAAAATATATGCAATTGAAACTATGTAAAAATATCATAAATGCTCACTCTGACGAGTGCCTTACAACGGCATTTCATCAATAAATTCTTGCATACTATACTACTACTGTATGTATACTAAACATCACTGATTCAATATATCTGAAGTAAACATAGTCATATACACGTTAACAAATTAATATAAATTTCAACCAAACTTCACACAAAACCTTACATACAAGTACATAATTATATTTGTTTTTAATGATACATTACAGTAAACAAAATTCCCTCGACTTATACAATGGAATGTCAAAAGTTAGTTAGCATTCATGGTACACGTAATATTGTGGACGTAATGGGATTTGATGCAAAACTATCTCCACTGTCTTTACCAAGACTGAGTTACAACAGTATTGCATAAATGCCTGGTGTACAATATGGCTTTGCAACTCCCAATCAGAGCAGGTATAAAACACATAAATGCCTGTTGTACAATATGGCATTGCAGCTCCCAATCAGAGCAGGTATAAAACACATAAATGCCTGGTGTACAATATGGCTTTGCAGCTCCCAATCAGAGCAGGTATAAAACACATAAATGCCTGGTGTACAATATGGCTTTGCAGCTCCCAATCAGAGCAGGTATAAAACACATAAATGCCTGGTGTACAATATGGCTGCATCTTCCAATCAGAGCAGTTATAAAACACAAATGCCTGGTGTACAATATGGCTTTGCAGCTCCCAAACAGAGCAGGTATAAAACACAAATGCCTGGTGTACAATATGGCTTTGCATCTCCCAATCAGAGCAGGTATAAAACACAGTTCACAGGACTAAACAGGTCAACATTGTCTCCATGTATAAATCACTGCCACAACGGATGAAACTATGGATGCATTAATTCAATATACACAAGTTCAGGGCATACAAATGTACATATAGATTGGGCTGAATCTATGTGTAATGTGTGAGCATAAACTGATCCAAAACTGTTTATATTTGACACATTTTCAAGAATAAGATGAATGTTTAGAACAGCTCTAAAAATTGTTAAGTTAACCAGACCAACCCACAACATTTATTTCAGCCCCTCACTGCAGGACTTGTTTTCATGCCATTTTTCCATTCCTAACTGGTGTATACAAGAAAAACCTCTAAAATCCACTTACCTATCCATCCCAAAGCTTTAAGTTGGGGGTACTGTATTATTAAGGTTCTAGTTATCATGAATAAGTTCATTTTCAATCCTCAATTTAACTACATAAATAAAAAATATATTTCCTGACAAAAACAATTAGCAAGTAGCTGAGGTTTAATTGCAAGACTGCAAGAGTTCTACATTGTATTACAAATGTAAGTGACAGCAAAACTACATTAAACTCTTTTTAATTTTATACAACTCCTTTATGAAAACAACTATACATAGGTAACCATAAAATACACAAGTAAGGCTACAACAAAAAACAAACCTATATTTTGAATAATTTCGCATGAATGAAGTTTCAACCCATGAATCTAGTTCTTTTCTATACAAAGATAATATGTTATCCATGTTTATAGTTCTTATCAACACAATACAAATTAAAACAGAACAAAAAATAAAGAATCCTAACTAGTTGTACAAAATGGAAAAAAACATTTTCATATAAAATTTACTCAACATTCTCAATGTTTCGGCCAGCCATTTATCACCTTAGTCTAGTATCGCTCACCTGCTTAACCTTTGGTGATGATGTATTTGACAAGCAGTTGTGGCTATTTTCTAATGAATGTCAAAAAGTAATCACTTCCAGGGCACTAGACAGCTTTTAGAAACTGATACACATATCTGCCGATGGGGGAATTTTGTGTCCGTGACAAATGAAAAGGGAGAAAACTTTTTTGTACTGTTTTTAATCAGTTATGATAAATATCCAGTATTTTCTGACAAATGTCTCGATATGTATACACAAATGTGGTTAAATCCCAACAAATTATGGGAGACTTTCTTTCTTTTTTGGTAGGAGAATTTTAAATGGAAATGGGGGGAAAACATACTCATTTAGTAAGGGAACGGTACCTATAAACGGCCCCAAATTAGCTAAACAAATGCCCTTTCTTCTGTGGCCTCTAATGAGAGACTTTACCAGACTTTGCTATATTGAAAAGTATGTCCAAACCTCTGGTGGCTATCTTTTGAATGATCAGGTAGCATTATTCTTTTTGTTGTTGACTGATACAGATAGATTACAAAATGTAAGCCTTAAAGCTTGGGTGAGTTAAGTGACCACAGATATAAAGTCCATGAAAACATAGCATGTAGAACTATCAAAACTTCAGTTGCTAGCTACTTACATGTGTCCATTTACCTGGAACAAAAACACTTAGTATCCATCATAGAAACACTATCAATAACGTTCATATCAAATGATCGAACTAAGTGTAATACAATGAATCATGCTTTGATAACATTTATGAGGTTAGGACACAAAAACATCACTTTCTCATTTTTGCCATCATTTTCAATGTCTTCCATTTTTATATAGTACCTATGAGCCTTCTCATGCGTTTCAACATTCTGCTCGTCCAGTTCTTCGCAACATTCACTGCACGTGTACTTCCCGTGCACCTGACGATGTTTGAAATATTCTGACTCAGAGCTGCAATCCCAGAGACATGAGGCACACTGAAAGAAATTCTTGTGTTCCTTTCTGTGTAGAAACATCTTTTGATCCGATCTGAAGTCTTTATGACAGACGTCACAGAAGTAGAGACGTATCCCTGAAGTTCTCCTCTTCTGTGCGCACACATGGTTTACAAGTTCGAGTTTATCACCACACCAACGCAAGCATGACTGACATCGTACAGAGCCTTTCACAGCATGGACATCTTTATGCTTTCTAAGTTCAACAATGCTTGCAAAATGACGTGAACAAAGGTCACATTTTCGCAATTTTTCTAAAGTGTGTAAATACTGATGCTCGGCCAAGAGAGTTTTGCTTGAGAAACAATTTTTGCATTCCATACATTGATACTGTACAATGAATTCAGACGCATGCGCCTCCTTTTTGTGTTCCGTCAAATCATCCCTTGTACTGAACACACGGGAACATTTTGGTGCGTTACACGTGAATAATTCATTAAGCATATGCCTCTGTTGGACATGCTGTCTCATTTCGTGCTGGGTCACACACTTGAAATTACATGACTTGTTAACGCAATTCAGCCATTGACGGGTTTGTGCAGTGTCAGAATGTACTTTTCTTCGATGCTCAGCGACTTCAACCCACGCATTAAATGTTGCACCGCAAGTTGAACAAAACGGGGAACCACAAGACGTCTGGTGCTTCTGTAATGCACTCAGATTAGAAAATTTCCCAACTTTACACTTACTACAATTGAATATAAGTGGGCCACTTTTGTTGTGCTTCATTCTCTTGTGCTCCTGATAAGCAAAACGATTGGTCAAAACAAATCCACAAACCTCACAACGGAAAGTCTCCATAGCAGAGCGTCCAGTTTTCTTCTCATTTGCATGCATTGTTTCCTGATGGGTGATAAACTGGCTAGCAGTATTGAAGAAAGTTCCACACAAACCACACTCAAACAGGCCTTTCAGGTTTGCAGGTGTGTTGACGATGGAAGAATTAGCAAGACTGTTCATAAAAGACTTTGGTCCAATTCTTGGCATATTAGAGGCAGTCCTTTGAGGAGTAGATGGTTTCAGACAAGATAAATCAACACCTGGAAGTAAGTTTTGCAATTCAGCAGTGTAGCTAGGGGCGCCAGATCCCTTACCAGGAGATTTGCTATTAGTACGACTTCTAGGGCGGTTATTTCTGTTACGATCCGAAATGTCCATCACATGGTCATCTATATCTTCATCTTCATCCTCATCAACATTATATTCATCATCGTCGTCAGGACTCACATCTTCATAGTAGCTAACCTGAGTAGACAAAAAATGTTTGAAGATCAAATCTTTCCCACAGGCTTTTTCAATTCATAAAACATACCAGGCTATAAGATGTGTTTAATTGATACTTTAATATGTATAAATTATTACTATTAATGGGAGATGTCAATGATAATTCAGATATTTGTTTGTACATCTGAATATTCCAATACTGATTCGGCATTCGAATACTTGGTAAAATATACATTTTCAATATTAAAGCTAAATGCAAGCGTATAAAATTTCTATGATGGGCATTAAGCCATTGTCCCATTGAATGACATTTTACACATGAAAACTAGATGGTTGTTTTTTAATAAAAACATATGTCTTCCAGATGGCAGTTTGTCAGCAATTGTAATAATGATACAGGATGTAAGAATAAAATATCAAACAAACAAGAAAGATAGTCTTTGATCAGCTCACCATGCACTGTATACGTATAAAAACATCAAAGGGCCATTACTCATTGAAAAATTATCTAAGGGGAACAAAACGACAAGGATGCACAACTACACTTGATGCTTATTAGTCCTGGTTGAAATCCAAACAGCCATATTTGAGATGAAGGGCGGACAAACTCCATATATATGTATAAAAATTTCAAAGGGCCATTACTCAGTGAAAATTTATCCGAGCGGAACAAAACAACAAAGATGCACAACTACACTTGATGTTGATCAATCCTATTTAGTTTGGCTGAAATTCAAACAGCAGTATTGGAGATAAAGCACGGAGCCACGGACAGACAGACGCTGAAAGCAAAAACAATACGTCTCCCTAGGAGATGTTATGTTCAGCACAGAGCAGCAGGATATCAACAGGTACTAAAACCTCTACTACAAGTCATTGAGAACAAATAAATATGTTCAATCAATTTTTGACGTTATGAGACATCTCCCCCAGAGTATCAAGATTGGCTTACTGCAGACCAAGCTAACTGGTGGGGTGGGGCTGATGCTGGTATTTGGTCATGAGTAAAAAAGTGATAGCAAATACGACAAAAATTATTTCATATTTCAATATATCAATGTTTCAAACACATATCATTACGACAAAACATTAAAACACAAACCTTCACAACTAGATGCCCAAGGGAAACATGTCGAGCCCACCAATTGTCAATAGATTAAGAGAATATGGATATATAATGCTATATACAGTGCATATCTATTACACCCGTTTTTTGCTTTTGACTTCTAAGCGTGATCTTAACCTATGAAAATTCAAAAATCCCCCCCGCCCCTTCTACATTTGACCTTCAAGTGTGACCTTGACCTTTGAACTACAGACATTGGTCATATGCGCAACACGCTGTCTCATCATGGTGAACATGTGTGCGAAGATATTTGAAAATCACTCAATAAATGATAGTGCAATAGTCTGGAAAAGATGTATTACACCCATTTTTTATGTTTGACAACCAAGCACGACCTTGACCTTTGAGCTACAGACATGGGTCCTGCGCGCGACACACTGTCTCATCATGGTGAACATTTGTGCCAGGTAATTTGAAAATCCCCCAATAAATGTTTCTGACTCATTTTTTTACCTACAAGTGTGACCTTGACCTTTGAGACACGAACATGGGTCCTGCGTGTGAAATGCTGTTTTATCATGGTGAACATTTGAAAATCTCCCTATTGATGACAGTGTTATGGTCCAGACAAAATGTTTTAGACCCATTTTTGACATTTGACCTTTAAGTGTGACCTTGACCTTTGAGCTAGGGACATGGGTCTTGCTCGTGACACATCGTCTCATCATGGTGAATATTTGTACCAGGTAATTTGAAAATCCCTCAATAAATAACAGTGTTATGGGCCGGACAAGATGTTTTAGACACATTAAGTGTGATCATGACCTTTGAGCTACATACATGGGTCTTGCATGGGAAACTCAGTCTCATTATGGTGAACATTTGTGCCAAGTGATTTAAAAATTCTTCCAATAGTGACAGAGTAATGGTCCGGACAAAGAAAATCTGGACGCACGCACTCACGCATGCACATACACCGGACCGCCATTGTGGCAACTAAATCGAGCTCAACATAAGAGGGAACGACAAAAACTGATCCTTAATAGATATATTACATTCAAGGTTGAAACATTTTTAATCAGGAATAATTAAGAATTTTTAATTTAATCAATTACCTTTTTCCGAGTTCTGAGTCTTTTTCTCGAGTAAAATGCTTCCTTTTGACTCGCCTCCTCATTCCTCTGATTTTCTTTGAGTTTTGATGATCCTAAAATTATCAATAATTTTAAGTACAGTGCCTTATGTATGTTGAGCTGCATCACCTTGTTGTAAATATAAACCACTGAGCATTATCAATCTTGATTCTTGATACAATATACCATGCTTATCTTCATTAACAACATCAACATAATTTGCATGATGTAACTAGGTATATAAAATTATACACTATAAACCAAGCCATTGGAAGGGATGTGTGCACTCCAGTTGCAGAAAACTTAACCAATAAGCCTTAGATTCAAACCAGTACCAACTTGAGCCTTTGCAAGTAATTAACTAGCACCATGATTCAGATATGGAAGCTAAATGTCTCAAGTATTACTAGTCTACAGTCTCACCATGATGGAGATAATTCTGTTTTATTTCCTCAGGGGTGAGAAGGCTTAATAAATAAATAGCAAAAAATAAGAGACTAGATTTGTCCACGGATTCCGCGCAATGGGATTTTCAACCAATATTCATGTGAAACCAATTTTCAAGTTGATAAAGGGCCATAACTCCTCCAGAAAATGTAATTTAAATCAAGCTTGACTTGTATTTTATTTTCCTATACTTATGTGCTCATTATGAATCAAATATATCCATCCTTTCAAGAGTTATTGATCGGAAACCAATATTTAGCATTCTTTGAATGTTTGTAAAACATTATGCCCCTTCGGTGACCTTGACCCCATGACACCAAAATCATTAGGATTCCTCTGCTACCCAAGGTAAATGTGTGGACCAAGTTTGAGGATGATAGGTCAAGGGGTTCTTGAGTTATTGATTGGAAACGAAAAGGTTACAGACCAACAGACGGACGGACATACCGACCGACAAAAGGACATGTGCAAACCAATATGGCCTCTCTTCTTCAAAGGGGGGGGGGATAATAATTACGGTTCCTCTGCTAACTGTGATGAATGCGTGGACCAAGTTTGAGAATGAAAGGTCAAGGGGTTCTGGAGTTATTGACCGGAAACGGTTTGTGAACAATTGACTTCAATGACCTTGACCTTTGACCCAGTGACCCTAAAATCAAAAGGGTTCCTCTGCTACCCGAGATGAATGCGTGGATGAAAGGTCAAGGGGTTCTGGAGTTATTGATCAGAAACGGTTTGTGAACAATTGACCACTGTGACCTTGACCTTTGACCCCAAAATCAATAGGGTTCCTCTGCTACCCGAGATGAATGTGTGGACCAAGTTTGAGGATGATAGGTCAAGGGGTTCTTGAGTTATTGATCGGAATTGAAAAGGTTACTGACCGACCAACAGACATGTGCAAACCAATATGCCCTCTCTTCTTCGAAGGGGGGCATAATAAAATACCCTATGCACTTAAACACTATTGAGCTGCTCCACGACATAATCTACAGATTAGTGACCTAACAATCCATTCTTAGGTGTTTACATTTTCTAACAGATATATTTTTCTAGTTTTGTTTAATACTAAACTAATTAAAATTCGATGTCTAAATCTTTCAAATTTTAAGAACAAAATGCATTTAAAGTAAACAAAATGACATGGTAAAAATGCTTCACTCAAATCAGACCACTTAGTTTCACACCCCTGTTTCCTGCATTTAAGCAAATCATTTGTTACCTGGTTTAAGATTTAAGAATGATAGAAATGACTGCTGATGAGGATCTTCTTCTTCTGGTTTCTCTTCAATCACTTTCTCCTCACTTTCTTTCTCTCCATTTTGTATAACATGATCTTGACTAGACTCTTCTACATCCATAGACAAGCTGAATACAAAGAAGAAAGTTTTGTAGCAATCATAATAGTTGAGTTTACAATAACTTTGTTTCAGAATTAAACAGGATGACTTGTGTTGAGACATCAGATTACAACAGCTTGACTGGCACTAGTTTTCAGAAGTTGGAAACCAGATTTGATAAATAGGTACTTAATTTGATTAACTTATGCAATTTCATTCTAATACTAGCAACTCGAGACAATTTTTGACCATTTTTGGTAGCCAAGTCAAGAAAAAGACTTTATATTACACACAAGCATGTCAAGTATATCCTCTCCAAAAGAGACTAATTTACACAGACGATTTACATTTAATAATAAATGAAGCAATGAACCATAGAAAAGCTTGAGTCCAAATACTTCAAATGTCTTCACAGAAAAGCTCACAGTAGAAGCAATGCTAATAAAAGTAATCAAACTATAAAGCAAGTTAAAAACTGATTTGATACCTTTTACTTTCTTCATCTTTATCATCATCAGCTACATTGTTGGTACCGCTGTTAGTATCATTCTCCTGTTGTTTGGACCCACCCCATAACTGCATCTTAGGTCGAGGAGGTATCAAGTACATTTTCTTTTTCTTTTTTACTGGTTCTCCATCATCATTTTCCTGTCAATATGTAATGTACTCCACTAATATTTAAGAATCAAATTTGTTTCCCCTAGTGAATAAGATCATCATAGCTCAATAATGTAAGGCATTAAATTGAAAACTATCATAACCATGATAGTTATCAACCCTCCATGTTTGAACAATATGGTTACACAAGTAAAGGAAATCAATTTAGTTCAGGATAGAAATCAGGATAGACCAGCAATGTTAAGATTAAATTAAATAATGGTACCTAATTAGCCCGCCAAGTGTACTATACAGTGCATATCTATTATACCTATTTTTTACTTTTGAAGTGTGATTTTTACCTTTGAGCTATGTACTGATATGGTACAGGTCTTGCACAACACATGAGGTTACCATAGTGAACATTTGTGCCAAGTAATTTGAAAATCCCCAATAGATGACTGTGTAATATTTCGGAAAAGACGTTATGAATAAAAAAATTGACATTTGACCACTAAATGTGACCTTGCCTTTGAGCTACCGAAATAGGTATTGCGCGTGACATGCTGTCTCATCATGATGAAAATTTGTGCCAAGCAATTTGAAAATCCCATAATAAATGACAATGCAATACTCCAGACAAGATGTTTTAGACCCATTTTTTATGACTGACCTCTAAGTGTGACCTTGACCTTTGAGCAACAGACACGGGTCTCATCATGGTGAACATTAGTGCATCTGGAGGCATGCACGCACTCACGCACATTTTGACCCGAAGAACTACCATAAATTCCCTATTTAATGCCACCAGGGGTGTAACATTTTCTGAAGGGGGCATTAAATAGAGGTTATATGGTAGTAAAATCGATCATCATTTCTCTCCCTAAAAGTACATGCAAATACATCAAGAATTCCCCTAGCATATAGTCAACAAATGACACATGATTTTCTGCTGTCGCTTCAATACCTCTGCTGTTGGCACCTGTGATCTCACCGACATTCTTACATCACCGATTAGTCAGCGGTGGGCAGTACTGGCCTTGCTGAGTGTGGAATTTCAGACACTGAATCTGACCACTGGCATGTGACAGACGACGATGAGGCGTCGGAATAGGATATCTCAGTGGATTACCGTATATCTGTTGTTTACAGTGTTTAAATAAATGTGATAATACAGTTAAACAGTTGTCTGTTTTTCTCTGAAATTTAACGTGCTCACATATGGTAGTTATTAATACATGTCTTTGTGCTATTCACTATCAATAGACTGATAGCACTATCAATAGACTGAGTGTTTCATACTATGGGAAGGGAATGGGATTTAAAACTTCGTTAATTTGTTCATTCTTTTCTGATAACTCGGAAAAAATACTTTTTCAAAAATTGGCAGGGGGCATTTATAAGGGTGGGTGCATTAAATAGGGATTTTACGGTATATACAATAATACTACCTTGTCATTGACTTCTTCGACATTATCAGCAGTTCCTAGTTTATCATCATCATCCACATCAATAACATCAGCAGCTATATTAGGTGATTCTCCATTCATATCATGTACACTGTCCTCTCTAACTTCAATCTTCTCCTCCTACAAAGACACACAATGTTCACTTAAGGTTTACTTCCTCTCTATATGAATTTTTATGATGTTTCAACTTGATTTATTTAATACAGTCTATGAACTTGTAATAAGATGTATTGTTTTGAAATAAGGAAAAAAATAGCTTAGGGAGTAGGGCCTTTGTTATGCCCCAAAGCCCAGGCCTAAAAAAAAATTATCTGTGTTTCTGGTAACCCGACCCTACCTTTGAGACCATCAACCTAAACACAGATATTTTTTTTTGGCCCCAGTTAAAAAACCCTGATAAGGCCAGGCCCAAGTGATAAATGGGCACTTAATGAACAATATAATGGGAATTTAGAATTAAATCAATGACCATATAACGATTAAGTGTGAGGTTAGCTAGCTGTTAAATCGATTCAAACCCCAGTATTTTACTGACAGTTTCAAGGCTGTAATATTGCTGTATGGTTATTATTTCTATTTGTGTTTTAGATGTATGTTAAATTTCCCTTTCCCCCTGTGCAATTGTTTCACTATCTTAATATAGTGCTCATGTTATTTTCTCCCATTTTTCAGCCTATTGTTGCCAGCTATCTGGACTTGTCCTGTGATGTATCCCATCCATTTAATCCCCCCCCCGCTGCTTGTCCTCATTAATTTAATTCTCCTTAGTTATCCCTTATGGTCCCCCAGGACAATCCTTGCGTCCCTGTTCCTTTATGTATTCACCCTTGCGCCTCCTCAAATGCTTAACGTTTTGTGCACTGTTGTTTTCCTGGAGGTCTATACTTGTTCTCTCTTTTAAAAATCTGAATTTAAGCTTATTCCAGGTGGAGACAAATCAATGCAGTTGGTTGTTTGTACATGAGAACAAATGTCACCCAAACACTATGTGATAGCCCCAACTATATCAACAATGCAAATTTATTGTCTGAATATTATGATGAACTTCATGCAAATATACTTAACAGCTTAAATTGCATCTTTGACCTCATATGCCATATCTACAGGTTATGATAAACATTTATTGTTTTGTTGTTGCATTTATGACATGAGATAATAAAATTGTTCAACTTCTATGGACCAAACAGATCTGAAGCAGTAGGGCTGTAACAAGTACCCGAGTAATCGCGAGTCAAAGAAAAATATCCGACACAAACACTCGCCAATGCCGAGATCGCCGGATCGCGATTAAAGTGCAAAATTTTATAAGAGAATGAAACAAAATGCTTTAATTCAATGCCAGCAAATATTGCGATTTTTTAAAAATAAATAATAATGCATTGTTTATCCGAAATGTCCGAAAAATGTTACACTGTTGCAACCGGAAGTCAATTTATGCAGAGCTAGCATTCAAATAGTTGTGCGGTGTTCATATAAAGAATGCTGTCTCTCAAGGTTTTGACGATTTATAATGTTTTAAAAATTATACATGTTTAGAAATTGGAAATAAAATGTCCGAGCACGTAAGAAATTATAAAAAGAAGAACTACGATATTAAATTTCATGCAGAGCTATCATAAATTATTGTCTGCATTAAAAAATGTCAACATGGCATCATTCATCAACAAAAACATCAAATCCAGCAACGTATACTTCTAAAATCTGGAAAATTTCAGGTTTGCTCTGAAGGATGAAAAAAAAGTGGTCAGAATGTGTATTGCTTTTATACCAAGTGACTCCTGAATCGATTCGTGGATCGCAAGTCAAAGATCGCGATTTGAATCGGATCGCCTTTTGTCTGGCAATACACAGCCCTATTAAGCAGTCATCATTTAATGTCTATTTGTAGATTGCTTCATTTCATGACCTTTGACATAGTTGAAGTTGGGTTTTACATAGTCCAGCCACGGACGTTACGTCTCTATACTGTCGCTGTACAACGTCCTGCTAAACCATTCACGAAAGTAAATAGAAGTTGGACACCGCCGGTCTTTCCACTGCATTTACTCTTATTTTCGTGAACAGATATATGCTTTGCGTGCAATAAAAAACTGTACGACATCAAATTGTAGCTTTTCGTTGATTTATTTGTCTTTTCGACACAATATTTTCATGGATACTTGTTTTGTAAAAAAAATAGTGAATCAACCACCTGTTAAATAAGAAGATGGGAGAGTTGCTATGGAGGCGGTGCGCACATAGTTATTACCCTACTAAGATCATTGTCGATATTGCTATTATTTGCTCCTTCTTGAGCCAATACTGAAAGTGATATATATCACGAATTCGATCAAAAGTTGTTTCAACGTTAAAATCCATCTTGTATTGCTACTTTGACGAGCGAAATTGGCGAGAGCGCGAATGTCAACATACAGTTTGTAAGGTGAATAGTTTACTTGCGCACCGTGGGCGGAGTTACGTTTGATTGACAGATATTTTAGCGACAATGTTTGCAGTCATAAACATTTGACCCCTGTCTTCTTGTCGAAGTGATTGTGAGGCACTCAGATGCGCTAGAAATTCGTGTGCTTCTACTCGTGAAAGATTGCTACAGTTTTTCCGCAATCTCAAAAGTCTGTTCGGTCGATAATAAAGACGCCATAATAGTGCCGTTAAAATCATGCGGCATAATCCCAGGTTTTTACTATAGGCTTGTGCGTGGCTCTGTTACGAACGACGCGTGTAAAAGTCGGAGTACAGAGACACGTATGCGGGGCTAGGTTTTACACTAAGTATAATTTCGACATTACATCAGGGGTTCTACAAGGTGCTGAATCTAGACAGAAATTTTGATGATTTTTCTCCAGATTTTTCCATTTAATAGCCAAAGGTCAACTCCAGGGTATGGATTGGCAAGATTCCCTACATTGAAGTATTTTGTGATTTAATCCCTTTGGTAATTGAGATAATACAATGCTCAAATCACACTCATTAGAATTTGGTATTTTTACTACATAATTATAAATGTCATCACAAATAGTCTGCTGTGAAGAAATGAAAATATACAGACATTTTTTAAGGGATTAATGAGAGACAAAATTATAACTTAAACAACAGTATTGTCACTTTTACTTACATCATTTCCATCAATGTTCATCAAATCTGTACCTAGACCTTCAGTCTTTGAATTTTCATCATCTGAAGTGTCAGCATTATCCACACTGGTATTATTACTGCCCAAGTTCCCAACATTTGCCCCGGAGTCTGAGCGAATATAATCTTCTTCCTCTTGTTCGTGTGTGGGGGTGCGAAGAACACCATCATCATTGGATGCATTTTCGTTAGCTGGCGTGAACTTTGCTATCTCAAACCCAGGAAACTCATCACCAGCGTCCATTAAATCATTGAAGTCTAACGTTTTTGCTTCATCCATCTTTTAATGGTATTGTCATTTGAGAAAAATCTATAAATGTAATAAGCACAATGAATGAAAGTATCAAATGAAACATCATAGAGAATTTAAACAGATACGTGCATGCAGTTTTAAGCCTGAACAGTGGAGAGGCTAGAATGAACAAGCCAGACAACATTGTGATTATTGTTGGAACTTAAGTAATACATACATATATAAGTATGTTTTCATACATTTATAATCATAAATCATGCATAAAAGGTATGTTTTCGTTTCGTGGCGCGTCGTCGCGCTTCGTGGCACTTTTTAGTGAGACACAAAAAACTATTTCAAATCAAAAAACTTTTTTTATTATATAATGCATGTCATTACAATATTACCCAAGTTCGAGACTTTTAAAATGGCATTTTGTAACACATTAAATTACATGTATCTTGTATAAATAACATTTTTTAAACAAAATATATATAAACACCAATACACTCATAACAGGATTTAATTAATACAACATTTATCATTATTTGAATTAATTATACGTCTAAATACAAAATGTATCTATTTAATTTTTTTAATAAAGCTGGCCATTTCGTCTGACAGTCTGGGCCGTTTCCTCTGCATACCTTTAAAGAGCTACCAAGTTAGTGGTTTGCTATGTCAGTTGAATGCTATACTACTTTACTAGTGTAGTCAGTCTTCGAGATAATTTTTTTGAAGGACTTGCACATTCGGGCAGACAGCTTGCAATTTCCACTTGCCCGAATTCACTTTCACTTGCCCGAATAAAATTAACAGCACTGTCTGAATAAGGAAGAAACATGATGTTTTGATTTGATAAATCGGGAACTAAAACTGATAACAATAGTTGATGAAAAATGCTGTTACGCAAACAAAATTGACAAAAAAGAAAACCAGTTGAAGTATTGCATACAAAATTAGGCCTATATTTTTCCCTTGATTCACTTTGATGGACTAGTTGGTTGTACCAGAGTTTGACATCCCTGTGGTTGATCCTTATTTCTGGAAGTGGGATGATTGATGTTAGATAGATACACATGCATCCAGAAGTGCACATTTGCTGATTTTGGATATATATGACTATGAGTCTTTAGACCGTTTTAAAGTAAAACGGCGTATATATCTCTGGTTAGATCATTAATGGAATATGGAGCCATAATATGGGACCCCTATCTGCAAAAAGACATTACCAAACTTGAAAGAGTGCAACGTCAAGCAGCACGCTTCATCACCAATGATTATAAAACCAAAAGTGAAGGATGCATGACAAGAATGTTACATGACCTTGATCTGCCAACTCTACAAGATCGCCGTAGAACTATCCGTCTCATCTTCCTATATAAAGTGGTCGAGGGGTTGGTACCAGCTATACCTCATGACAAATTTGTCAAACCGGTACGAAGCAAACGACATATAAAATCAAGTACAAACTCTAACTTTAACACTACGAACATCGTAGATAAATACACTGTGAACAATAACCGTGGACTTTCAGTAATACACGCTAAAACAGAGCAGTATAAAAACTCATTCTTTGTAAACACCACTATAGATTGGAATCATCTAGATAATTTAGTGGTTGGCGCTAAGACAGTCGAGGGTTTCAAATCCGCCCTCCCTAGGTGTACTTATTAATTACACTTGCGCACTCCCCCCGGTGTCACAACGCTGTAAAAGGCCCTACACCGTAAAGAAGCAGAAGCAGAAGAAGCAGAAGCAGTTTAGTACGAGTGATGAGCGGTTAGACAGCCCCCTAGTAAACTCAGTGAGTAGAGCTCCGTACTAGTCATTGGATCGACCCCAAAATTGGGCGGTCTTTTCCCCTTGCTTTCCTGCATATATTTGAGCGCAACTTTACTTCAGACTCGACACTATAACAATAAAGCGACTAGCTAGTAGCATTAGCCTACTTGTTGATTCACTCAACCGTGACGTGCGTACCCAGAGATTTTGACCATTTTTTGAAGACATAACTTGATTTGCCTGCAGCAGTTACTTGCATTATGAATTATTAAATGTATATACAGTATACCTTTGTTAATGAGCAGCCGAGGTTATATCAAAAGCAGGACATTGATGCACACATTGCCGTTTTTTGTGTGTAAATTGTAAAATGGCCGATATGCGGATAAGTTCGGGCTTTTCGTGGCTATAACCCGAACCGTACGGACCGCATTAATCAAAATTTTCGTTTCGATCATAAATTAATGGCGTTTGACGGAGCACTGTGGAATAAGGCATACTTCTTTATTTGATATTGAAAGATGTGTTTAAAGATATATAAAAAAGGAGGCGTATAAAAGCGTAATAAACAGAACAAAATTCAGATAATCTGAACTTAGTTCTGTTATTTTCTAGTACGGTATCGTCACATGGTGTGGACATTAGCCACGTAAACTTTGAAATGTTCAGCTTTTCTTCATTGCAATTATATGTAAGCATCGGTGGTTCAGTGGTAGAATGCTCGCCTGCCACGCGGGCGGCCCGGGTTCGATTCCCGGCCGATGCACATTTTTTATATTTATACATAATTGTTCTTGAAAAAGAGCTTAATTTCCAATTTTATAACGCCAAATGTGAAGTAAAATCTTTTTTCGGCGCAGCCGTAGGCCTACTAACATGGTTTTGCTAGGCAATTTCTCTTCAGCCGAACAACTTTTGTGACCTTGACCGTGATTAGTTATAACTCTCGATAAACGTTACTAAATACACTCAATTTCGGTGAATTTACTGAATTTTGGTGAATTTACCGAAATCCATTTTGGATCTGGAGTGACCAGCAAGTGTAACTTCTTGGCATTTTTTTTTATTTTGCACAACAAATCTTAACCTTCAAATTGCGTCGACCATCTTTTTCGGCGCAGCCGTTCTAACATGGTTTTGCTATTTGCATATCAGTGTTTTGTAAACCAATCAAATCTTACGGTAACCACCAATTAGGGCAATTCTCTTCAACTGAAAAAAATATTTGTAACATTGACGCAGATTGGTTGACATTGTGTTTTTATCCAGTAAGTAGTGTTGTTAGTCATTAGCCTAGATTACCTGCCCTTACCATTACATTATCGGTGTGCAGAGTACGCTGAGAACCAGACTAATTAGTCTTCACCACAGGGAATTGTCCGGTGTTGGAATTAAGAAGACTTTCTTGGTGTAATGTACCAGTCGCGATCATTTATATGGTTTTAATCAGACACATCGCTATATAACAAGTTTATTAACATGAATGTGTGAGTTCACGACTTATGCATTAAGTAATATTGATGAACTATATTGAAACAAACTATACTGTGTCTATGACTAATCACACTACGCAGTGATCTCCTCTTACATGTCTCGGAGTTTCTGTAGTATAGCGTAATTGAATGACCGACAGTCGTAACATTTAGGCATTTTTTATGTTGTACAACAAATTTGAACCTTCAGATTGCAACAAATGTGCATACTCCAAGTTGCGCCGACCATCGGTTTTAAAGATATTTCTTGTTAACACTTTCACCAGCGCATACGCAGGTCGCGGAATATACATATATTATAAGTTTATGAAAACATATTAATTGCAAGTCATACAATGTGTTGTCAAATTGATATGTAGCTTAGGAACCTCGAGAAGCCAAAAGGTTCCAAATGTATCATATGTTCATATAGCTTGCATATAGATCCTCGAACAATCACCTATGTCCATCTGCCCAACTGCCCGTCTGCCCATCTGTCCATCTATCCATCTATAATACTCTGAAACCGTGCCTTTGGCATTTTATGTCCGACATTTCTTTGTAAACACGCCCGAGAGTTTTGATCGCAAAATATTAATGACAGTTCAAAACATTCAATCATTTGCGAATAGCACATGTGGTGATATACATTGCATAGCCCGTCAGTATTGTTGTCTGTAAAGTATAACGTATACTGATGAGGTTTAAACAAATAAATAAATGTTGAATAGATTGTACAACAGGACCGAGGATACAATGTGTTGGAGATTCACGCCGTTGTTCAAGTGTTTCAATTCTATTTTATACCTTGTAAACTAACTTGTAAACTTGTTATAGTGGTTTTAATCATGATCCAGTGTCATGACTAGTTCTGAAATAACGTGAAGTGAAACTATTTGCCCAGCAACGTGTCTGTACTCGTGTTGGCAACAAAGCACGTGCCGTTGGAAAATTAGCTAAATTCATAATTACGACAAATATCCGTGACAGCTTATGAAGTGAAACCGGGGTGTTCTGCATGACTTGAAATGTACATGAGCCATAATATTAGCTGTTTTCTACATGTTTCTATTAAAATAAATAACAATGTTTTAATTAATACGTGTATATACATGTACCTATCACATGTATTAATTATATTGTTGTATTTGCCTTCCGTCTTAACCCTTTCGGCGCCAAATTTGTCACAGAAAATTCCAGCCAGCGCCAGGTTTATTTCGCGCTTTCCAAGAAATTAACGGGTACCAATTTCAAACTTGCATACAATTTTTTTTTCAAGATATCTTCTTCAAATTTGGACTGATAGTAGAACAATAAGAACATACTAAGAGATACTCAAAAACAATAATTTTATTACTTCAGTTCTGTTTTTACTTGCTGAGTCAACTCCCATATATGGCAAAAAATCATTTTCCAAAACAAATCAAAATGCAAACACTAGTTACAAAGAAAAAAAATATAAAATTCAAACAGACAACATCTTCTTATCTATAAGTTTACAGTAATAGTATAAACATGATCATGTAAGGTTAATAACATGCTGATTTACATCATAAACATATCATTTTCTATTTGATGTCAGACCCAACACAATTGATGTCATGGGCTCACATCTGAATTCTCATTCACAGATTGTACACAATCCTTGCAGCTGCTTGGTGGAAGTTTTTGTTAGAATGGTAAATCTCATGGCATGGAATTAAACACATGGGAATGTCACACTGTTTACATTATTTTGTAGTTTGTGTGTTTCCTTTTCCACCCGGGAGTAGTCCTTGAGTTACACACGACACAGACATGCTTGTATTTGGTGTCCTCGTACTGTCCAATAAAATGCCTTTCAGTCAAACGTGAGGATACATCAGCTGAAGGCATTCCTTGCCTTTTCGTTCTCTTTTCATATCCTTCCAATAGTCCATAAACAACCTTTTCCCTGAAAACTTTTGAGGAGACCTTGTTTCTTCTATCCTCACAATACACTATATATGAATTCACCATCGCTACTTCTCTCAACCTGTGTTAGATGGTAATATACCACTTACTACTTTTGTGAGGATATGCGAATGTACCCAATTTTTGGTCAAGAATATCCACACCACCCATATGCTGGTTGTAGCCTTCCGCTATGACAGGCTTTTCAATATTTCTGTAGCCCTGGTCGGCACATTTCTGGCAAATACGCTTTTCAATGGTGTTGCTAGTTTCAGTTGTGGATATAAAATGTACACGCTTTGTGTCATGCCAGGCACAGGCTACCATGTTGTTTGACCTCATGTAGACTGGGTCATCACCTTTAGGCAGGTTCAGTCTCTGTGGGTGAAGGTCAGCTGGTATTCCTTTCCTTCCAGCTTTCACCGTTCCACTAGCACAAATTTGCCTATTTTCTAGCTCCCTGAATAATGTTGGGGACGTATAAAAATTGCAGTGAAGACATTGTGGCTTAGATTTCCATAACCACTTAAAAGTGACAAGCAGATACTCTCAGTTATCGAGAAATTGTTTTCGGGAATCACAGAACCTTTACCAGTGTAGGTCAGAAACTTCAACGCATAACCAGTTTTACTTTCTCACAGTGCATACTATTAGATGCCCCACTTATATGGCTTTGATGGAAGGTACTGCCTAAAGCTCACTCTGCCTTTAAATTTCACAATACTTTCATCTATTGAAAGTTGCCTTTTTGGTCCATATGCCCTAATATATGTGGGCTCACATATGTTCATAAGAGGTCGGATCTTCAACAAAGGATCATACTCCGGACTGCCTCGTTCTGGTCTTTCTTCCTCATTGTTTGAGAAATGAAACAATGATGTAATTAGTTCATACCTGTTCCTTGACAAGATGTCTGAGAAAGGCAAACGTGTTTGTCTATATTCGGACCAGTAATCCTCAATCTCATTTTTCTGGCATAATCCCATACATATTTGTAAGGCTATGTAGGCTTGGATTTCTTTTACATCAGTTTCAACCCAGTTGTGGAGATGTCGAGACAGTTCTGATGGGTTGTCAAAAAACTGAAGAGAGTACCTATTGATTTCATTTGCAATTGGTTTAATAGCCTGTTAAGGAAAAACTATTTGAAATAGTCTACAGGCTGGAAATCTGTTTTGTCTACAAGTACATTATTAATAAAAATACTTGAATTATATTCTACTGATATTTAAAATTAAATCTTGTCTTATTAGCAAAATGCTTTGGGTTGTACCTTCTCTAGTTTGACCTGCACCTCTGCCACGACGAACTGTTGTCCACAGGTGCCCCCACTTTACTCAACTAAGGTCCATATGGGACATAACTCTATTTTTCATCGGTCGAGAGGGACACCTGGTGCACAACTTCACATGTTGGTACTTGAAGACTGTAGGTCCAACGGTTCAGGAAATATGAACGACTCGTGTTTGTGGGACGGACGAACAACAGTAAATTTAAGTGCTCCCCTACAAAGTTGTGGAGGTACTACTCTCCCTTAGCACCGGGCGCTTATACCGATACCTTCATAATCACCAGCGTGTGAAAGTCATGGCAGTGGAATCAAAGCGCTGACTGTGAGCGTATGGGGGCAAAAAACTCACTTTGTAAATTAACATATAACTAATTCACTGAAATTATAGCCAAATATTGCAACCACAAGAAGATCAACATAACCTATTATATGAAAGTAATAGCAAATCTTTTAAAACACTGACCAGAATCTTCGGCATTCAGTTAAAACAACGTTTAAGCCACCTGTCCGTCCAAAACAAACCTACCCAGCCACAGACCCACCCAGCCACCCACCCAAAACCCAGTCATTACCTTCCACATCCGAGGCAAACGCATTGCCACTGTGCCATATGGCCAGTCGAATAATACAAACCAAGTTACCATTGGGGTAGTATGTGCAAATGGTGTAACCACTTTTCAGACAAAATCAAATCATCATCTCTAAGTGTTGCCTGTACGTAGCCTACCTAGAATGTAGTGACATCTGTAAATGAAAAAGGTCCGATGGTTCTACTCAGGTGTCCGCCTGGTGTTTCCACGACCCTAATAGCTATAAAAAAATCACTAAGTGACCCTGGCTGTGTTTGTGACTTAAAAGAAATGTGATTGCCGGAACAGGTGATTTTAAATAAACAAACATCGAGAGGAAACTTAACAAAGGTTACATTTGATACATTTGTATTCAGGTCTCCAACAGACATTACAATCAACATCGTGGTGTTACACACACAAAACAACTAAAATCCATTTAGTCAGTTCTGTTGACTCTCTGATAAATCTATAAATTACGAACAACGACCCCGGGCTGTATTATGATTGAAACGTTGTTGCTGCCACAAGCTCTAACCACATAACCAAAAGCAACAGAAATGACAAACAACAACATATTGTTGCGACAGCTGTTTCATGGACACTGTAACATTAACACTGTAATACAAATGTGCTTTGTTTGAATGATATACTCATATATGTACATGTATCATAGAATATACATATAATTACCAAGTTTGCAAACAAGAGGACATAGATTGAACGCCGGTTGCCTGGATACATTCTAGCAGATCTCTCGATCATATATAAGTGAGTAATTGTATTATCATTATTTATTATTTTGGCCAATTTTTGGAGCGTTATCAAATGCTCCCCTTTTTGAACAAATACCTCGTCTCACACTGTTTGAAAGTTATACATGTATTATGATTCAAAATTTTAAAATACATGTCAAGTAGCATCACTGTCGAGTAAATACATTAAACATATTGCAAGTGGAAAAATCTCTTAAATCATTAAGTAACTCAGTAAAAGTAAACATTTTAAGCATTAGGATTACCATATGTCAAACAGACAAAGTCAAAACATTGTAACATTTTCATATACATTTGGCTGGAAGTAGACGCGATTTCTGTCATGACTTTTGTCATAAATACTCAAGGGAAGGGGCATGAAGTGTAACCCCTGTCCATCCGTGTGTCCGTCCGTGAGAAAAAAATGGTTTCCGATCAAATACGCTTGAAAGGATGGATACATAAGGAAAGATGATAAAATACGGGTCATTTCGATGTTGGTTACAATCCAGCATTTGTTTTGGAGGAGTAATATCCCAGGGCCGGCATCCACGCCCAATGGACACGTCTAGTTACGTAATAACTTTGACAGTGATTTGAACGTAAAGCTATTTTTAATCGATTAATTATCGCATACAAAGTGTGTTTAAGGCGCATATAAAATCAGAATATCGTTGCGTGAGAGATACGAAAAATATTTGAAATGTTCAGTTAACCACAAAACCCTTGGTCGATATTTAGACTAGTTAAGAAAAATAATATTCAAATTTGCACGTAAGACATATTGTAGTCAAGTGTTATTATTTCGAAGAATTATCTTTGGGCACTCTAAAATCGAATCTTCAATCTGTTTCTTTATTGATTGTAGAACGTTATTTTTATTGATATGTTTACGTGACGTCAGTTTAAACTAATGACGGCTTCATGACATTGTTCTTTAAAGAGTTTAAGCTGAAAAAGCTTGGAAATTTCTCTCCATTGATCATTGCGTTATATTAAGTTGTTCAATCTATAATTATAGTTCTGTTTAACATGTTTTGTTCGAACTGAACATGGATGAAACAGATTAACAACTTTACATGCTTTACTCACTGTCGATGACTGCTTCCCGGGTAAGTAACCAGTACTCGCGAATCAGATTTTCAGATCTGGAATCTAGTGCTCAGCGCTCTCTATCGTACCCATGTCGAGGTAAATTGGGCCTCGGCACTAAAGCATAGTACTAAAGCATGCTGTTGGTCGTTTAACTGGTTCGCAGTAGTTACGGTGGCATATATTTTTGAACAAAATGACTGTTAAGACGAGGACAAAGAAGCCAAGTGGTAGAGCAGCAAGAAGATTGATTGTAAATGGTCGAGCAAACATGATGACGGAAAACCTCACTTGTTTGACCTAGTTGCTCTTTCATTGTTTTTGCAATGTCGAGTAACAGTAATATTGACTCTCATTAACAAAACTCAACAACTTGTACAATTCCGAATTCAACGATTTAGATTGGCAACAAATCAGTGTACAAGATGAGGGATTGAACCAGATGATCACCAGCAATCTTGACTTGTTTCACCTTATGTTTCAGAATCACAACCCGACAAAACCAAAGAGATGCCATTTAAAATGAAAGTTATCGCCCTTTTTACCATGCTCGTTCTGGGTACTGTTATACAGGACGTGTTGGCTGGCGTCCGAACTTCACAAGGACCTGGAAGTGGTAAGATATGTTTGACAACCATATACTGGTAGAACATTAAAACAATTTAACCTTATTTGGTATTTCGGTTCTGTTATGTTTTGATGTTAGATAAGCAATGTTCTAGTTATATTGAAGAGAAATAATGCTAATGTAGGTGACCACCATGTAAAATTGATACTTCTGAAATGTTAAGCCCCCCTCACCCCAAACAACCCCTAATTTGTCACAAATAGTAATCAGAACCGTATTTGCGAAATATCCTGATATTTTACATATAAATAACATTCCTTTTTTTGGTAATTGAGTTGAAGTATATATATGCATCGTATCGGAAAATATCGTATCTCCATGTAGTTTTATCGATTCATATAGTATCATGTGATGACCGAATCGTGTCATGCCCTACATGTAATACCCGTCGAGTGACAGAAATGTTTAACTTTTCACAATCTAACTTTGTCTGCTTGTCATCCAGTTATAAAACCCGGAATCGTTTACAATATGCTGAATAGGGTTATGTCCGACTGCTGGTAGTTTCGGCATACTGTTCAGGTCTGTATAACAGATACTGCATTTGCCCGATCATGAGTTTATCCGAAAAAGAAATTCGTTTCAATAAAATCTATATTTGTTTAGCTCCATCAGGTTTTCAACATTTTTCATTCATATACAGCGGCCAATTGACCTTACCAGTTTTCCTAGAAGTAATTATCAACCAGTACTGCCAACTTCTTCACATGTGCAAGACATTATCGTAGCCAGAGTCACTGAATAACATAATTTGTCAAAAACTGGTAATCGAATCTGGATCTGCTGGCTGATAGTCTATCGCTCTACCAACTGAGCTAGCCCGGCTGGTTTCTTATTTTTGTAAAATGCAAACTTTAATAATTTCCGAAGTTAATGGGAAAAACTAACAGACTCACATGGCAGACGATCTAAATTCGTTCCTCCGATATCGAAGCGTTAGTACATTAACTTCGTTGATGGCCCGACTTATACCATAGGTCAACAATAAAAGATTACGTAATTAAGCTAGAATTTAATCTAATCTAAAATTGAAGACTCGGCTCATAGTCATAGACATCGCGACCATTTCCTTCCGTGTCACAGAACGCCATATGTATCGGGACCACGAGAGCGAATAATATCCTCTAAGAAATTGTTCCAAGTTTATACGAAATTCGGTGTGGAAGCCAGTTAATGTTTCCATTCGATATCTCCATGCATCGCGATTTAATAGTCAGCACACATGTTTACTTGTACAGTCCTACAGTTTATACCAGCTTTCTGGATTTCCCCCAGTTTTCAAAGCCTCTCTTCACAGCTTAGTGTTTATTATGCTGGTAATTGATATCACTTAGTTCTATCAGCTGAGGCCATTAATCTCTCTGCAATCACTGGTCAGTCTTGTGGTCAGAACATAGGGATCAGGTTACACCTTCCATATGATAGAGAAATGAATGTTAGGCTCATATCTTGGTGAATCTTTAAGACATGATAAATATTTAATTTGCAGTTTATATAGTTTATTTCTATTTTACAAAATTCATTGAAATAAAAATAATACCAAAATCATTGTTTTATAGGAAGAAAAACATTGAAATACACTAAGGAATTCATGCATGAGTAATGTTTGATCTGCAAAAAAAATTCAAATAGCACAACCTCATACATGGGATTCTAATTAAATTTTATACGGATCATTAAAATAACATAAGCAGTCTACGAATGTCATTTACTATCCAAGTTTAAATATTTATACAGTTGTGCACATGTATATTAGAATTCATTATAATTCATTAGAATTCATGAATGTAGGAATTCATTATCATAATTCATGAATGTATAAATTCATTAGAATTCATTAATGAATGAATTCATTGGAATTCATTAATGAATGAATTCATTATAATTCATTATAAACCATGAATGAATGAATTCATTATAATTCATTAATGAACGAATTCATTACAATTCATGAATGAATGAATTCATTACAATTCATGAATGAATGAATTCATTACAATTCATGAATGAATTCATGAATAAATTCATGAGTGAATAATCATTTGATCAAAAATTCATTTTCAAATTTCGTACCATGCATTCTTTATTCGAAATTCTAAATATATAAAGAATACTGTAAACTTGATACATACGTGTAATACAGCTTTTTAACATTTGAGATGAATTATATGTTATTCAAAATTAAAGCACAGCAATAACATCCAATTATAAACAGTTTCTTTATTGTCAATCACAATTATGAAGTCTCTGCTCTACTTTAACTTGGAAGTCATCGCATTGTCTGTGGTTCTTATCTTTTCCTGCGAAATAAATTCAAATACATTTTGAATACATAATAAATGCAATTATGTTGTTTTATTAAAATGTATTGTTTTAATTATTTGAAGAAAATATGCGATATACTAAGATTTTCTGATCACTTTGATAAAACTAACACATCATATAACACAACATTTTAATCTAAGCATTGTATTACCTTGGTGTTGATGTCAAGGGACGAACTTTTCTTCTGCGTCCTTTCTGTGGGGTACTGTCAAGTTTCCGCTTCTGTGTCTTGATTTTGAAGTGATGCATTTTCTCATGCAGTACTTCAGGATCTGATGTGAAACATCTTTCTATATTGTCAATATGAGCATCTGGACCAAGATCATACTCGATATCCCCTCCGCTTGTTCTAACCAGACAACCTTCTGTGAGAAAATTCGGCATCGGGGCTGAGTGTATTCCTGCTGTCAAGTAGTAGGAAATCAGACAGTTTACGTTTTTTGCTATTTGTTCAATGGCAGTTTCCGGTGGCATCCAGCACTGTGGACTTTTAATGGCAGCATTTGGTTTTGATCTAATTGTCATCTGTCTGACTTCCCCGTATGTGAAGTTATCTGGGTGTACTGTTTTGCTGCAATACAAAGACTTGATGAAGGTCTTATATACTTCCATATCAAAGTGAATAGCAAGTTTTTTTGCTCTCGATTGTGTGTATCAAACTGGAACAGATGCATCAAAAAGTGTGGAGTGTGCAAGTATGTTTTCAATATCAGCTGTTGAGATAATCCATGAAACTTTGGCAGGTAGTCATTACCACCAAGACTTAAGATCAAGGCAACTTTTTGTCAAATGTACCTGTCTTTCCGGGCAGTTTCAAGCACGTTTAAAATAGCAGTGATGTTGTAAATGTCATATGTATTGCCAGGTTTCTGGAGTATGACAAAGACATCATTCTTGAACGTGTTAGAATTTTCCTCAAGTCTTGGCCACATATATTCCAAAGTAAACATGTGTAAAACCACTGCGTCAATGTCCCCTGACGTAACAATACTAGCACACGACTCATGCTGTTGAAGACAACTACTGTACTCCATGAGCCAATCAATTTGAGCCATTTCTGCCTCACCCTTTGTCTGCCTTATATTGTACAGTACTTCTGTTTCTAGTTGTTCCTGTTTGGGAAAAACAGCTCGAATTGGATTTGTGAATTTTGTACATACACATGGAATGTCGTTACACTGACAATCTGACATTTTGTATTCACTATCAATGTCCACTATAAGACAGGCAGGGATGTTTAATTTCTCCACATTTCTTGCCAAGTATGTGCTTATCAGATTTTTACCTTCGCTTGTGGTCACAATAGATAATTTATATAATGGGTTATGGTGAAGTGCTTTTTGCTCTGTCTCTGTGTACGGGTAGCAGCTTTGAAGTCGTCTGGTGTAAAGTGATATTTTTCTTCACATATCGCAAGTTGACGCAGATTGGGAAATTGAATCTTTGTTTTCATGATCAATCCATTTTCAACATATCTTAGGTACTGGGCTCCTGAAGTTGACTGGGTTTTAAACTTGACCCCTGCAAATTCGATAGTTGCCATAGTAACCGAATGAACCACATCTGCTGGAATTGCTTTCTTTGATAAATACACTAACTTCTGATCTTCAAGGATGTCACCGCTATTTGGTGCATTGGAAGCTGTTGTCAGAGTCTCAACTAACGTTTGAATCAGTGCATTTTTTATGCCAGAAGACTTTGCAACCTTTGGTTTTGAGCAATCTGGCTTCACTACAGCCTGACATGCATTCATCTCAGAACTAAGGCAGTCTATCCGTTTAGCCTCCTGCTTTACAAGCTTGTGGCGTTTTTCTTCTTTCCTTTCACGCTCTGTCCGATTAATATTTTTATGCTTAACAGACATTCTCTTCATTGTGACACCCTTTGATGATTTTAACTGCTGAATTAGTTCTCTCGGCCCTTCCACTGTGTTCATTTCTGGTACATCTGCCTTTGTGCAGCCAAATAGGTTGGACTGTGCTACAAACTTTTTAATCAGAAAGTGTCCAATTTTCTCTGTGTTTGTATCTAATATTGTTGAAGAAATTACTGGTCGTCTTTGGTCATATACATTATGAACATTTGCACCTTCTACGAATGTTATGCCGCCTTGTCTTAACAAGAGACTGACAATTCGTGTAATATAGTTTAAGTCAGTATCTGTGATCTTCATTCCAAGTAATTCCTGTACAGTTGGCCTCTTGTTGCTGGTTTTGGAAGGTTTGAATGACATTTGATGGACCTCGTTCAATGAGTCTAGTAAGGACATTCGGGGCAATATGGATGTCAAAGTGGATCCTGAACGGAATGCTTTTAATGCATCTTTATGATCCATATCCCGCTGAGTGTCCAATCCAAAGTTCACATCACTGTCCTTGTTTGGGGTTGTCAATAGAGTTTCTTTCATTTGTTTGTAGTAAGGGCCACATCTAAAATGTTCAAAGAGGAGTCGTGTGGTAAATGCTGCATAAGAAGAAGCCCCATTTAAGTACGAAAATGGTAGACTTGACTTCACAGCAACCAACATCAGCATATATCCATCCCTTCCACCAAACCTTTCAGCAAAACTTATTGCACCTACTTCAGTACAATGCTGCATCATATCATAGTGCAAGGCAAATGTCCCATTATTTCTTCTACCTTCGCCCATGAATTGTTGAAACTCGTCCCATGTATTGTCTATGATATCGACGTTAAGAATTTTCATTTCTGCTTCCTCTCGGCTAGACATCGGCAATGACTGTAGGAACTTGCAGAAAAATGCCATATGAAAGGCAACAGCCAGTCTCCGTATGTACCTGGTAGCCATTTCTATATGTTCAGTGGATATAAGCTTCTTCCACTCTTGAAACTCCTCATCCCTCATGTACTTCAGTATATGCAAAATTCCAGCATCTTTGTACGCACTACAAAGTACAGTTATTTTTGACTTTCTGAGATGGAGAACAGGAAACTCAGGCAAAAAAGTACGATATTTGCATAATTTTCTTGGAGCCTAAGAAGATTTGCTGCAATTTTATGATCAGGTGCAAATATAATCTTATGCGCGTCATCATGATTGCTATCTGTTTTCAATAAGACATCATCCAGAACTTCCTTCAGTTTCTTTATGTCGTCATCCCTTCCCAATGCCGGTGGTGGGTTTTTGGTTATGAGGGGTGGAGGTTTGTACTGGTGGAAATCAAAACTGTTGAAGATCATACAGGAAACTTCATCTTCACTGGTTGTCTGTTCCAAGCGGGTTGTATCTCTGTCTGAATCATTTCCATCCAAATTTTCCGGAATCTCAGATATGTCATCATCGCTTCCATCTAGAATCATAGTTGCGATGAATGAATCTTCAAGTATTGTACTGTCAGAATCAGAATCCACCAACATATCGTCTAAATCAAACCCAATCATTTCATCAATGTCATCCTGTTCCAGTGGTTCAAGTATTACGTCTGTGCCATCAATCATGTCTTTGTCTTCATCTGCACGGTCATTTTCTTCCTGAAAAAATATCAACAAACATAGTAGTGGTGAGAACTAGTAGGCAACCAAACAAACAGAAAACATACACATTCAGCTACTATGTATTTGTGAAGATGAACACAATTGGTGTTAGCAGTAGTTAACTATGTTTCATTGGTGATATACAATACACATGGTAATTCTAATATACATCTGTTTGACTTACATCCGGATTTTCCAAGTGTAAGGAAGCAAATGACATCTCCAAGTCATCTGTTCTAGGCTGTACTGGGACAGTGAGGTGAAGTTCATCTGAAATGATTTTACAGCGAGTTTACAACTGGCAATAATAGCAACGATAATATACCGGTAATAGATTTTACGTAAATTGAATGCATTTCTATGTATGGTCAAGCTTTCCTAATAAAGGTTAATATCTTACTTTGAATATAGTCAGCAGTATTCTTTTATGCAACATATGCTATCAAAATGCATAATCTCGGCACCTTACAAACAAATTAAATTACCTTTGAATATCTGTTTCCAAACTCCAGTGTGTCCCCAACAATAAAGCTGACAAAACCGCTTCCAAGACGATTCTTCTTGCTCAGAAAGAGTTATCAGAAGTTTATCAATTTCATCCTTTTGTAGAGAAACATCTTGCTTACAACTACACATTAATACCTGTCCATTGCAGCTTACATCATGCCATGTGTCAATTTCATGTACATCCTTCGGCATGCCTTTAATGGTGATAGGAAGTGTGCATAATTGCATTGATCTGTTCTCACCAGGGTCAGGGTCACCGTGCCGCTTAAGTCGGACTAAGTTATCCATCATTAAAATCAAGATGCACTCACGTAGATTCAACCATTCTGTTTTAATTCCAGCAACAGATCTATAAGTTAATTGGTACTTTTTTAAGTATGTGTTGTAGTAAGTAAGCTCACTTACTGCTTTTTTCTTTAATTTCTGTTCAGCAGTACTTAAACATTGCGTTGCACCGCTAGCTGAAGTGACACGAAACACAGTGGACACTGACTGGTAATTCATTGTCAGGTCTTGAGTGTTCACATCTTGAAGTTCACCACAGTACTTCTTGTTGTAAATGTTTAGTAAAGCACCATACTGGCTGTACAGACGAGTATACTTATTTTTCATCAGTTGCTCTTTATTGTCATTTCTTCGAAATGAATCTCTATTTAGAAATGCTTCAAATATAATTTGACACATGATTGGTGTTTCTACATACCATTCATAAAGTACTTCAAATTCTATCACCGAAAGAGGTTTGACCAGATTTGTACTGTAGCACACTGGACATTTGTCAGCACCATTGTCACAAACATCTTCAAACTGAGATTCTTGGATCCAGCGATGAATAGCTTTGTCCTCTAACCACCTTGCAAGGACTTGATCCCTCAAATGACATCTCATGAATTCTCCACAAGATCCTTCAAAACTAACAAATGATCCATGTTGAAAAAAAATAATTTCTGCACAGTTTTCTTTGTGTTCATTTACAATGTGTGAATTTATCAGTGTAACAATATCACTGAAGCTTTTGTGCAATCGACACATATCACACGTTCAACAACTGAAGTATCTTGAAAACAGTTCATTATTTGCATTTCAAGAACTTCTGGACTGTGTCTTTTTGAAAGTGGTAAACTTATTGCCTCATCAAGTTCACTAGAATTCACCTGCTGTCGCACTACAGAGGGGTACGACCCCCCCCCCCCCACTGTGCCTGCCCGTTTGCCGTGGGCTGCTACCCGTGTCGCCTGATGAGAGGATCCTGGTAGTTGAGCGGGTTCTGAGTTGGCAATTTATACTTGGTTCTCTCAATACACTGCTTTGGCCTTTAGTTGGGCTAAACGGAAGGTCTGGAAGGCCCGTCCAGATCAATCGGCTAGTCATGCCAAGCCCCACGATATATTGTTCCCCCATGTCTATTTATATTTGTTTATTTTATAAATACATACATTATCTCGTTGACGACTTTCACGATTTACCTTTTACTTATTTGTATCTTGGAAGGCGGTGGCCCATGGGCCAATCGGATACTTGTTTGGCCTTTAACTGACATTCGAAATCTCCCAAAGTATGTTTAAAAAAGCTTGTAAAATGTTCTGAGGGAACTTATTTGTCCAGTTTAACCCTTTTATCACGAGTATATCATTGATGTATCCCTGTCATGACCAGTGTTGGATGTCCCCTGGTCATGTCCCCTTGTTGGACTCCGTGGCGGGTGGGGAGCATCAATGATGAACTAATTCATTCAGCATGGCAACCCCAAAAAAAGCCAAACGAACACTCTCAGAGTCTGACTCTGAGACAGACATATCACACATGACCCCCCAAAATTTCTCTCGTTTCATTGTTATAAAATCTTCAGATTCAGAGAAACCAATCACTAAACTTTCCCCCTTTATCATACAGAATACTTTGCAATCCATTCTCGGAACGCCAAGGTCCGTGAAGAAATTGAAAGATGAAACGTTGCTGGTGGAATGCTCCACCATGCAACAAGCAAAAAACCTTTTAGGTCACAAACAATTCTTTGGGTTGGGGGTCGTCATTAAACCCCACCCATCACTTAATTCATCTAAAGGAGTTATTCTCGACGAAATAACTACTAATCTTCAATCGCAGGCTGTCTCTGCAGTAAAAAGAATCTCAATAAAAAGAGATAACAAAATTATACAAACCAACACTTATATTCTCACATTCTCAACTTCAGTACTGCCATCTAATATCAAAATTGGGTATGAATGCGTTCCGGTCTCTGTGTATGTGCCAAACCCTCTGCGCTGTTTCAGGTGTCAGAGGTTTGGCCATCACGAGACCAAATGCACAAGTATTCCAGTTTGTGCAGTCTGTGCACATGAGGGGCCAGACCATGATTCAAAAATCTGTCACGAGAAACCCCTCTGCGCAAATTGCAAGGGTTCCCACCCTGTTTTTTCAAAGCATTGCCAGTCTTGGAAAATTGAAAAAGACATTTTGGAAGTTAAATACAATCCGGGTATTTCTTTCGTAGAGGCAAGGAGGGTTGTACAGAACCGCCAGAGGGACCAGGCACAGGCTAGCAGTAGTGCTAGCTATGCCAACAAAGCTGCCCCTTTGGCGAACATCCCTCCTTGTCACTCTTGTAGTGATCTTATCAAAATTTTGATAGAAAAGTATCCTCAGATTGCAGAGGACCTTAAAGGTCTGGCCCCCTCATCTGTACAGACACAGCCTGCCCCAATGGTTCCTCCACATGCACCAAAAACACCCAATCAACCAAAAACACCTGTTATTCCAGAAAAGCCCAAATCCATTCCTCCAAAAACCAAATCACCAGCCCCTCCTACTACCAAGAAACCAAAACCCACTCCATCTAAGGCCACATTGCCTGCCCCTACTACTACCAAACCTAAGGTGAAATCTGCACCAGTAAACACAAATAACAACAAACCCACTTCCCAACCTCCTAAAGAAAAAACTGCAGGTCACAAATCTTCACCACCATCACCCACACCAAAACCATGTAAAAAACCATGTATAACAAAAAATTATGAAACCCCCGTCAACAACAAGTTTGAATGTCTTAGTGACATGGAGGATGACAGTGATGGAATCTCTGTCTCAGGGGGTGAGAGCATGCTCTCTGATGAAGAAACTTAGTCTTTTATTTTATTTTTAACTTATTTTTAATAAATCTGGACTGTATTCCATGAAATACGCCTTTTACAGTACATTTTTTCTCGTTGGCTGTGTTGACCTTCAACCAGTCCGCTAACTATTTAACATTTACAAGTATATCACGTTACCTTTTTTAGTTTCACATAATTTCACATTTCTTGCGCGCTAAATGACCAAAGCTGTCAATGCGCCATAAAACAACATGATAATAATTAAAAGTCTCTTTGAGACTATACAAGTTGGAAAATTTATAAGCTACATCATAGAGATTGGCTTTTACAACAAGCTATGATATTTATAATCTAAAATCTCATATTATACTATATTTACCCCAATTTAACATATACAAGTATATCACGTACCTTTTTTAGTTTCACATATTTTTAACATTTCTTGCGCGCTAAATGACCAAAGCTGTCGATGCGCCATAAAACAACATGATAATAATAATCATCAAGTTCAGCACACTCTTTCCTTTTAATTCTGTTTAAAATCTCTCCTTTTGACTCTTTTAATATTGACTGTGCAATTGAATCTGCTTTCTGTAAATTCTTTAAAAAATCAGCCTTTTTGGATAACAAACTTTCATAGGTTTCTGTTGACATATTGACATTGTGTGTCTTAGAAAAATGCATTTCAAAGAAACATATTGCTGACCACTCTTCATGTGTAAAGTCCTCTTTGTAGGCTGAATTCATTGTTGATGTATACTCTGTTACATAATTACTTGGAATTTCTTTCCTCAAAAATGAAGCTTTTGAAACAGCAGTATAAATATCCTTTACTGACGCAATTGAATCTTCTGTGTTTGATTTATTTGTAAGATTTTTTTTCTGAATTTGTCTTGTGATGTGAAAACATATTTCATGAGAATCTGCATGGGAAAAATAGAATGATAATACACTACACACACTGAATGCAGGCTTTCCATTGTTTATGTATCAAAACGTAGTTGTTACCTAGGACATTTTAACCAAAAACACTTACACAATAATTCAACAATAATTTTTGAACCAGATATTTCACTTTAAAATAAAATTCTCACGATGGATTAAGAAACGAAGATCGGATGTCACGTCAATTCGACATGTTGATTGGTCGAATTGGTCGTATGCAAATAATGCGCAATGATACATAGAGTGGTATCAAACTCGTCTAACTCTTCCACGGCTGTTTCCAAAATTACGGTTACTAAAGACATGGGGCTAACGCCCAAGTCTAAAAACGACAATTAATACCGATAATTAAACCAGATTTAACGTCGGCCTATGTTGAAACTGAACACAAAACAGACATCAATAATTTAATACAGTTTTAAGGAAAACATTTAAGAAGGTTAACAGATCTACGATGACACAGGTGGATATATGTCAATGTGATTCACTTTCGCTCTCAATCATTCGTACTCGGAGAATGGATTGCATCAACAGGTGGAACATTCCACTATGGCATGGATGATGGACAGGACCAACTAACAAATTGTTGATACCTCCGGACAAGCTGCAATGTGCACTCGCGTCGGATTTGAAGCACGCGTTTAGCTCGCAATGGTTAACATTTGGATTTGTTTAATTGTTTTAATAACTTTCGTTAATAAAGCTGTTTAACTTTAAGACGATCGCAAAATGTTGCATATTTGTCATAGAACGATACGCGAAAGTCGGCCATGTTTGTTTGTGTTTCTGACAGCGTGTAATAATTAATATGTAATGCGGCACCTAATTTGCCTAAATAATCCATAAGTGGATTACGAGAAATAATGCATAGGTTATATAATCACTCCCGCGCCTTATGTTATGTGATAAACATGTAAAGTGGATTCAGAATTAGTTGAGAACTGTGTAACCCAATTTATATTAATGGTAAGAATTTACAAAATATGTTTTCATTGGTTGATCACCCTACAATTTGCGCACAAATGTGAACTAAAATATATAAAAAAAACATGTGCTGCACGATGTTTCAAATGACATTTTTTAGATGAACCAGATTGTACATATAAAGGTCAAACATACACATATGGTGAAGTTTTCATCGGCAGTGATGGTACATCGTACAAGTGCTGGCCACATGGTATCGTCTTCCCAGATGTGAGTAACTCATCTCTGATCTTGTTAATTGTTTGAACTACTAGTGATAGACATATACTGTCATGTACCTATTAGGCAATTAATCTGTGTCATATCTAGTCCATGATTACTCATTGTTAGCAACTTAAAGTTTCTCAATCTACTTCGCAGTGGTCTCCCTTTACAAAGTACATATACCTCTGCTATCAAAATATCTTAACAATATTCTGTTATTTCGGTTCTTTTATCTATTGATTTTGTATTTAGATAATCATTGTTCGATTAATATTTCAGAGAAATAAGGCTAATGTACATGTATGTGGTTAAAATAATGCATAAATTTAATAGAACAAATTAACAATCGTTGTTTCTAGTGTGCAACGCTCAAATACACTGAAATACGTTTTCTAATCGGTCAGCCTATGTTTCTGTTGTTATGATTTTTATAAGCAGATTTTTTAGTAAAATCTTGTAAGAATTTTGAGTTTCAAAAGATTGTAGTATAGGTAAGAATTAAGTAAAACAAATTTAGTTACTTTATATTTCACTGCTTTGTTTGAAATAAATGACAATATAACAAGTGACCAATTAGAAAAACATCTGAGTGTATCCATCGTCACGTGGCATTCGTGAAGTCTGTGCTTAATGTACCGTTTGGGGAAATAAGGGTTGTTATGAGTTCGAGAGTTTACTACGCTAATCAATAAAATAACGGTCGGTTCAAGCAAATTCTGAGTAACGACAGTTTATTGTACATTGTCACCCATTAACTGCCACAAACTCATTTATACATATACATGTAGTTACATACACGTACATGTTGGCCCAGCGTTAAAGTCAGTAATAGAATCATCGTGTGAACCCTCATAATGATCAATAAATTCATATGCATGACTGTACGCATGACATCGCTGGTCCGGAAATCAAAACGTTATCAATGTTATCTTTAGAACTGTACTTGTCACGACCCATCTCTAGTCCACCTTGAACACATTAATGCTCGGACAAGTGGCCGTGTTAGCTACAAATAACGCCTATACATACGTTACGTATACGTCCAGAATCCTACTGTGGTCACCAAGATAGCATTTGACCTAGTTTTGTCATCGATGTATTTGACTGTGTACCTCATGGCGGATTATTGCAATTCCTGCGGGATGGAATTGTATTAAATTATCACTCTTGATCGTATTAAATGTATGGTTTATTTCTCTTTTCAGAATGATGGCCGATAATGTTTATGCTATGTAAATACACAAACGCTGACAGACCCCTGACCTTAATAGTTGCATGGTCTCATGCTAAAGGAACATCTCAAGTTTCTTGTTCAGTTTTAATTCCAAATATGTTACGTTACTGTGTGCGACTCAACAAGACATGTTTTCAATAAATGTGTTTACATGTACGTATACTTGTATGAACTCCTAAATGTATTTTTCTTGTCCCGTTTGACTTATTTATGGTCAAGCACATCAGTGAAGTGTTCGTTAAAAGTTTGCGATAGTGAATCCCAGCTCGCCTCACTAACAAACCAATTGGACGACACGATTGTGTAAACTTCGCATCCCCATTGCCCTCATATACTATGTTGCTTTATTGGAAAATTCTCGATCAAACACATGGATATTTAGGAATAGCAAATCATATTCGAGCACAACAGTTAAAACAGCAAGTCAATATTAAGTGGTTTTTTCAATTAACAATCGATCTTTCAATATAACGGTTACTTATACTTTTAAGAACTCTAATCACAATTCTGACTGCACAACAACCTATACAGAGCAAAACCATTTGGCACATATGAATAATTTCGACTGTCGGTGAGATGTGAAATTAGTTGAATATTTTACTACAGAAAACATGATGTTATTGAAGAGAGGTTCTTGCTGAATAAATTGCTCTCCTAGAAATGTTGCATGTATGAGCACGAGTGGAGCAGACGATCCAATGAAGAACCACGAACACATTAATAAATCACAGAGTGTACATGATTAAAAAATATAGATCATATTCCATATCAAATAAACTATTCAATAACATACGGTTTCAACGTGTATGAAAACAAAAAGTGTCCACAGCACACGGATGCATCACTTTACTCAATCAAGGGGCGTTACTCTGCTCTAACTAAATGAATGCAATCGAAAAAAGAACAATCTTTCAAACAGACGACCGGCGCAAATTACAATAAGCGAATATGTTGTAGTTTTAAAATGGTTCAGACTTTGAATTATTTTACGCACACATGTCAATAGAACCGATATATAAAGAGTATACTAAATATTAAAATATTGATTCTGTTCATTGATATATTCAACAATAATAACATGTCTGTGCACATTACGTGTTCAATAAAATTTAATAAAGCGTGTTAATAAATGTACATCTAAACAATTACAGGACCATAGTGGCATTGACCTGGCTATCAGAGATTTCCATAAAATCACTACTTAATTACAGGTATTTATTTATTAAGAAAATGTACTAATACATGTACATTAATTCGATAGTTATGCATTTATCTCATGTCTAAATATATTCCTTGTCAATCTATTCTATAAAATAGTGTACGTTATATTTATTTTACTATAATTAACACCCATGTATGGAAATAATGTCCATAAATATAACGCAATACATTTACATGTACTTCCTTACCATGTACGAGTGGTATGGAATGTTAAGCCTGGACAAGGAAAAAGACATGAGGCAAACTTTTCTTATGCATAATTATAATTGAAAATAAATTGGTTCAATAATGAGCATAATAACAATGTACGTAGAACACATATCTAGTCGTTGTTGCAAAACTTGTAATATAATGGCCCTACGTTCACAAAACGTGTAATATAATGGCCCTACGTTCACAAAACGTGTAATATAATGGCCCTACGTTCACAAAACGTGTAATATAATGGCCCTACGTTCACAAAACGTTTAATATAATGGCCCTACGTTCACAAAAGAACTTAAGTTTGTACTTCATATTTCTGAATTCAAATACTTACTGTACTGAAAAAAATTGCATTATCTTATCAACCTTAGTTGTTATTACATAAATTAACACCCTTTATCAACCTTCCTTCATTACTGACAGCTTAATTTACGAAAAATCAATATTGTGGAACAAAAATAACCGAGATTGATAACTCATATTTCACCTACTAGTATATTTAAGAGATGGAAATGCGAGTTTAATGTATTTCTGGAAAACTATTGAAGATATCAGTATAAATTAATGTTAAACATATAATAAAAAGAAACTACAACAACTCTGTAGAAATTGGAAGAAATAATTATTTGAAGCTGAGTTTGAGCAGAAAGTTAAGTTCTTTCGTGAACCTGGAGCCTTATCATAAGAGCTGTACCGCTAATTTGTATTTGAAGAATCTGAACGTCACGACAAATTGGTATGAAGCAATAAATGTGACTGATTTACAATGGTTTACAACTACGTTGTCAAGCTAGTCTACAAGAGTGTCCCTCTACAAAACGATAGTATCTTATAAACCCCACCATGCATGAGTATCAATTTACATGTACAATGTGCCTGATATGTAAACAGTCTAATACGAATACTACACATTGTAGGTGAATAGTTATGAACGGTTAGAACTACTTCTCTATGTATTATCACAGAACTGTAACTTTTAATAATTGATATCACATGAAATATATATAGTGTTCGTATGCGTAACATTCGCTCGATGCATCGCACGTGACATTGTGTCCATTAGCATCTGCATGACATGGTATATGACCAAAAGACAAGCAGTTGACTCCTCACACCCTTCGCGCAATAGATTCGCGCACATGCGCACGCACCTCACGACATTTATAGCTGACGCAGACTGCAAGAGTGAGAACATTGGTAACACCTCCGAGTTAGACTTCATGTAAACCATCGACTGCGGAGACTGTTCGTATGCCTTGCATTGCACTGCTCCTAGAAACAGGGACAAAGGGATTTGTTCAAGCATACTTAAAAATCATGTAAAATCAGTGGTGTAGAATAGCACCGTAACATACACTGTATATACTCAACTCACTTATGAGCAGATAAAATCTGACAACGTAAACAAATTAGAGGTCGATATTACGCGTAAAAATATACGTACTGATGTCCGTGCAATACGGCTGTGATCCATCCCATCCACCGCTCGCCAGACAAGTTCTCGTTCCTGAGCCTTGTAGCACATATCCAGGCGCGCAAGAATACATAGCCGTCATCCCAAAGAAAGTTCCGGTTGATAAGTCGATGCTTCCATTGTTGGGGGCCAAAAGTGGACCACGGTCAACAGGAGGACACGAAGGCATGCTACCATTCCATGATCCCTCAGTCTGACATACACGTATGTGTGTACCGACCATAGTGTATCCTACGTCACATGAGTACACAGTTTCTTGCTGAAATGTCGTACCTGACGGAGTTATAACCGTTCCATTGACTGGGGGAGTTCCAGGGCTGCCACAGTCTGGGGAAAATAGAATACTACAGCCACTCGTGAAGTAAAAGTAAGCCATGTTTGATGCAATGTACAATTATGTTGTTGAATTATAAAGAATAACGGTAAACGTTAATGTACTAACATAACGTTTTAAAGATAAAACAAGTTGTTTTCGTGTATATTTTGATCTAACATTATACTCTGGTAACACAGTCGCCACCGTCTACGGAAAAGTACGGCATTTAGTGCAGACGTTTTCTATGAAACGACTGATCGTGGTCAGAAAACCCGTTTATTTATTTGTTTTGAAATTACACGTATTGAAGTTAGTAACTGTATTGCCAGTACGAGTCCCACATCATTGAAGTTTTCTATTGCCACGTGAGTTCGGTCACTTGTACAACAGTTTCTTCAAACATACACGAAAACCGACTGAAACTGTCAATTACATTTTATCTTGAATTATTGGAGAACCAATCACATGTTGTAATCTTACATATCAAATACTAGGAAGTGTGAGATGCAGATGAGGTCCTCAAACGTCGTCTTCTAATTACATGTATTTTGATAGAAATGTTAAAATATTTCAAGCTTGGCAGAATCATATCTCTCATGAGTCGAATGTTTTAATATGTACAATGGACGTCGATTTGTTCTAATTACTGGATAGACAATAAACTGTTTAGTAAACCAGACCATTTCTGTTAGTTTATACATTGTACGAACCATAGTAAGCTACACTTTTTCACCCTTATGTTTCTAGTAAAGTCAAGTTCATGGCATATTATTTGTCCTTGATAGTTCGAAAATACAAATAAATATTAAGTGTTAAAAAAACGACCGCCTGGTAGACATAATTTCTGGATAGGGGTATTCATTAACGTAAGCTGAGCAAACACAGAAACTGTGGGACCGGTCACTGAAATAACAACCGTTTACGGCGTATATAGTTAAATCTAATTACAATTGATTAACTAATTATTAGAACATACGGTAAATGTTTAGTATCCCTTGGCAGTGTGAGCTCTGATGCAATGTTCTTTGTACAATGAATTCAATGACTCAAGCGATATGTTTACTAATTAGATTATAGAAAGCTAACATATTTGTATTGGTTTAGCCTCATATTGGTTTAGCCTCATATAGACTCCCCATGTATGGGCTCATCAACTATTTACCACTATATGTTTACTCGCGCTACATTTAGCACGCTTATAATTCATGTGAGTTCTTGATATTGACAATACAGATCTTAATTTACGTCACAGCTGGCCGACTGCTGCGCTTGAACGGATTATAAGTACATGTACATGAACATAAAATGTTAAAATCTATATCGCATTGCTTTTTGCTATCTTTTTTTTCACAGTGCATATATCGTTTCTTCATTTAATGCTTAAACAAGAGGGTTATCATGTCCCTATACCGGCCTCGCTCGCCGGAGTAATTATAATGCAAAGTGCTTGGGTATGCTATACAACGCTTTCATGATTTTTTCACCTTGGTATTAGTTAGGAAAGAATACTGATAATATTTCCATTACTATTCCGAGGTGGTATGACACCACGAATATCGATACCGCCACTGTACCGAGGTGGTATGACACCACGAATATCGATACCGCCACTGTACCGAGGTGGTATGACACCACGAATATCGATACCGCCGCTGTACCGAGGTGGTATGACACCACGAATATCGATACCGCCACTGTACCGAGGTGGTATGACACCACGAATATCGATACCGCCACTGTACCGAGGTGGTATGACACCACGAATATCGATACCGCCACTGTACCGAGGTGGTATGACACCACGAATATCGATACCGCCACTGTACCGAGGTGGTATGACACCACGAATATCGATACCGCCACTGTACCGAGGTGGTATGACACCACGAATATCGATACCGCCACTGTACCGAGGTGGTATGACACCACAAATATCGATACCGCCACTGTACCGAGGTGGTATGACACCACGAATATCTATACCGCCACTGTACCGAGGTGGTATGACACCACGAATATCGATACCGCCACTGTACTGATTTGGCGTCAGTAACCCCTACAGCGGAAACACGACGTACAATGTTGCTCAACAGTGCCACATATATAGACACCACGTACAATATTGCTCAACAGTGCCACATATATAGACACCACGTACAATATAGCTCAACAGTGCCACATATATAGACACCACGTACAATATAACTCAACAGTGCCACATATATAGACACCACGTACAACGTAGCTCATCAGTGCCACATATATAGACACCACGTACAATATTGCTCAACAGTGCCACATATATAGACACCACGTACAACGTAGCTCATCAGTGCCACATATATAGACACCACGTACAACGTAGCTCATCAGTGCCACATATATAGACACCACGTACAACGTAGCTCATCAGTGCCACATATATAGACACCACGTACAACGTAGCTCATCAGTGCCACATATATAGACACCACGTACAACGTAGCTCATCAGTGCCACATATATAGACACCACGTACAACGTAGCTCATCAGTGACACATATATAGACATCACGTACAACGTAGCTCATCAGTGCCACATATATAGACACCACGTACAACGTAGCTCATCAGTGCCACATAAAAAAACACCACGTACAACAGTGCCACATATATAGACACCACGTACAACGTAGCTCATCAGTGCCACATAAAAAAACACCACGTACAACAGTGCCACATATATAGACACCACGTACAACGTAGCTCATCAGTGCCACATAAAAAAACACCACGTACAACAGTGCTACATATATAGACACCACGTACAACGTAGCTCATCAGTGCCACATAAAAAACACCACGTACAACAGTGCCACATAGATAGACACCACGTACAACATTGCTCATCAGTGCCACATAAAAAAACACCACGTTCAACAGTGCCACATAGATAGACACCACGTACAACATTGCCACATAGATAGACACCACGTACAACACTGCAACATAGATAGACACCTTGTACAACATTGCCACATAGATAGACACCACGTACAACACTGCAACATAGATAGACACCACGTACAACATTGCCACATAGATAGACACCACGTACAACACTGCAACATAGATAGACACCACGTACAACACTGCAACATAGATATATACCACGTACATCAGTGCCATATAGATAGACACCACGTACAACACTGCAACATAGATAGACACCACGTACATCAGTGCCACATAGATAGACACCACGTACAGCATTGCTCATCCGTGCCACATAGATAAACACTATTATATCAAAACAATTACCAACTACGTCACATGTAGGCTCGGCTGCATCCCAAGACCCGTCTGCACCACAAGTAGCTGTACTTGCTCCGTTAAGTATGTATCCTAGGTTACATGAATAAGTCGCTTGGTTACCATACAATGTATTCGGTGACACCAACCCTCCATTGGCAGGTCTTGAAAGAGTGCCACATTCGACAATGTTACAGCTAGGAACGGAACTGGTCCACAATCCATCTGCACCACAAGTTGTTGTCGATGACCCTGACAGTATGTATCCAAGGTTACAAGAATACGTTGCTGTAGCTCCTGTTAATGTTCCGCTAGTCACATTGACCGAACCATCTGTCGGTTGTGCTGGTTGGCCACAGTCTAGCAAGCGACACAGATTGTTATTGTATAAATTTTCGCATAGGGAATAAAGGAATACATACCGCAGAAACTGAATATTATCTTAACTGAGAAACAAACAGATAGTTTTGAATATTTCATTCGCAAAGATGGTCGTTCAAGCCCCTCAAACAAAATTATACCATGCTTTTCATTAATTAATTTTTTTAATTATTATCATCTTGTTAAATTAGCAATGTATATTGTTGAATATAATCAATCAAAAACAGTTCAAATTTCCATGCAATGGCGTGTTTTAATTGAAAGTTTTAAAACCATAAATTCAAATCAACAATAGAAGAATAATTACCCAATTCCGTGCAGGAGAATTCCATGACAACGCCGGGGCTTGTGGGATCAGTAGAACACCCTACTACACAATTAGTGTTATAATATGAACATTCGCCAGGACCATCAGGGGCGCCCACATCATTAGCAATATATGATATAGCACAGTCAAAGGTTTCTAATGTTGCCAAGCAGTATTCTATACAAGCTGTCTTCATAATGTCGGCAATTTTATTTGTCTCACGATTATTAGACTGCACTTTAACATCATTTGTTTCTACTGTTGAATACGCACCACAGACTAAAATAGACAAAAAACATCTTCCAAGTAAATTATACTTTAATTCATATTTATCAAATTCATTTATTTTCAGCTGCGCCAAAACAAACCCTGTATTAGTGACGTTGGTTATGGTGTCTAGAGTATTTCCCAATCAAACCCTGTATTAGTGACGTTGGTTATGATGTCGAGAGTATTTCCCAATTAAACCCTGTATTAGTGACGTTGGTTATGATGTCTAGAGTATTTCCCAATCAAACCCTGTATTAGTGACGTTGGTTATGATGTCTAGAGTATTTCCCAATCAAACCCTGTATTAGTGACGTTGGTTATGATGTCTAGAGTATTTCCCAATCAAACCCTGTATTAGTGACGTTGGTTATGATGTCTAGAGTATTTCCCAATCAAACCCTGTATTAGTGACGTTGGTTATGATGTCTAGAGTATTTCCCAATCAAACCCTGTATTAGTGACGTTGGTTATGATGTCTAGAGTATTTCCCAATCAAACCCTGTATTAGTGACGTTGGTTATGGTGTCTAGAGTATTTCCCAATCAAACCCTGTATTAGTGACGTTGGTTATGATGTCTAGAGTATTTCCCAATCAAACCCTGTATTAGTGACGTTGGTTATGATGTCTAGAGTATTTCCCAATCAAACTTTCGACGTCACAAACTGAGCGAACGAGGAAATGTTAATAAGTATTGCATAATTTGTGTTTCCATTTGAACAGCAGAATATTTTTTAAAGAACTATATACTGTGTGACGCGATGTCAACAGTGTGTAATTTACTTTTGCATCTTGTTCTTAATTGTTATAAAAAGAACAGTGGACGTTCGATTTTAATACTTTTGGTATTAATGTAAGATGGATAATACAATTATATATCTGTTAGAAAATGTAAAAACCTGGAAATGGATTTATGGTCACTTATAAAGGTTTTGTCATGGCGCAGCTCTTTTTAAAAAAAAGCTCACTTGAGCATTATATTACAAACGAAGAGTTAAAGAAGAGACAGCTAGTGACGAAGCTGACATTAAGGAGATATACTGAGCAATATAAGAAATGCTTTCGTACATTCCGGAACTTGGAAACACTAATACTTAAGCAAAAAACCGATACGTTTCACTTATGCTTTAGTTTTGAAAAAATGTAAAACAATGAGCATATATGCGTGTCGGTGATTTGAAAACTGAAATACATTGTATTCTATGGTTTGTTCATTCTACAAGCGCTGTTCAAAATAAATACGGGGAATAGGGGCAAAAACAATAAAGCCACGGCATAGAGAACTGATAATATAATATTTTGAATCAGAAATTGCAAATTATTTAGACAATACCAAGCTGGGATTCCTCACGTTTGTTTCAAAATATGTTGCGACCGGTGTTCGATATCAAACTTGTGTATGAGCTTCGTACAGAGCAGAAAACTTTCCAGAAGGTTAATACGCAGGTCGTGTTTCAGTTTCTCCGTAGATTTAAAATTTATTTAAAACTACATAAAAACAAATTGCTGTAGTTGCAAATCAATTAATAAGCGCATCAATGAATTAAATTAGCAATTTAATTGATGTACATTCGCCGAATTTATGCTTTGTTCAATTTTATTGAACAGGTAACAACTCTTTGTACAAGGCATGCTAAAATTGTTTAATACATGTATATTCATAAGTTCAAATAAATTAATTGAAGTACAATTTTTAATATTTGGTTGTTTTCATTTATTGATTCTATTAATATGTGTTGGTGAAATAATTTTAAAAAATTACCAATTTAAAACTACAACATATTCGCTTATCAGTTTCAATTTGCTCCGATCATCTTTTTCGTTTCTTGGTTTATTCCGGTTTTAAAAGCGTGTAACCGCCTGAAGAAATGCATAACTATCATAAACAACTGGTAATTGTATAATATCAATGCAGAAACCTGAAATACAGTTCACGTTTCAAACGGAATGTCAGATTTTCATAAGGACGGACTAGTCATTAAATAGTTCATCATTTTATATACATTTGTGTATATATCCTCAAGTGAAGATACATCCCAACGAGGCCGCTCATTGGGCTTTGAATAGTCAACACATTTTAAGGTTTTTTATGTAATCTAAAAATACATATCGCATAACTGATGATTACTGAACAGATAAACCGCGAAATAAAAAGCCTTCACCGCCATCAAACGTGCGCTTTAGTATGAAGAGCACTCAAATGTCTTACTACAATGTAATTGCAATTGGTCACTTTTAGATCGTCATGTATTGTTCGAAATAAATGCATTGTAATATATATCGACTATATGTGTAAGCTTTTAAAACCCAAATTCCGCGACTGTGCAAAAGTGTCCACCTACAAAGGTTATGATAAATATTTATAAATAGAAGAAACTTGACGATGGTCAATTAGAAAAGTATCTCAGTGTATTCAAGTTTCCAATCATTTCTACATGAATGCCAATTAGAAAACACTCCGTTACACAACTTTTTGTAACTTAATGTAAGAGCTGAACAGATAAGAAGGGCGTTCCAAGAACTCTTCCGAATGATATGTGCAGAAATATCAGTTTGACGAAATAATACTTACCAGCTTCAGTGTCACAAACGAAACAAAGTCCGATTGTCCACAACAGAAGGTAACACACCACCATATTTGACTGAAATATACAATATGTAAATTACATTTTATATTAGGTCAAGATTAGTTTTATCCATGAATTTAACTTTGAATAGTATTATCTCTTTGTAGCATGACTGATAACTGTTTCGACACAGAAATATCCGGTATAATTGATTGAAATAGAATTTAAATTTCATACAAATAATTTTAAGATTTTCATTTTATTATATCTCCAATAGTATGTAAAATGTTTTAATAGCACCACAGGTAATGTTGTCCACAAAACAATGTAATATCCGATATATTTGACTGAAATAGAACGTTAAATTTAAAACAACATATTTTTATTATTTTTTAAATAAATTCCGCAAAACAAAGTAATGTTCCGTGCTATTTGACCGATATAATTGTTTTTAAATATTTAGAAGGAGTATACTGTACGTCTTTTTAAAAAACAGTTACCAATGCTCAATGTACACAAATCAAGGTGATATCAGATTATATTTGACTGAATCAAATTAAAAAATTCTAGATTTTAATTTTATCTTATTTTAAATGTTCAAAGTAATACTGGTACTCATCAATTGCATTGGTATCACTAAACCAAATTGTGTTAAAATGAGATATTGGATCATAGATCTATTTAAATCTTACCCAAAATTATTGTTATATAAATCATTTATAACTCGTCCCGAAGGTTCGAAAGTTTACAAAGTTTTACTTACGTGTATGTCGAGTGCTGAAAAGAAACTGTGCACTCTTAACATTGCGATAATGTGTAGCTCTACTTTGACTTGTACGGGGATAATGTGTAGCTCTACTTTGACTTGTACGGGGGTCGATAATGTGTAGCTCTACTTTGACTTGTACGGGGGTCGATAATGTGTAGCTCTACTTTGACTTGTACGGGGGTCGATAATGTGTAGCTCTACTTTGACTTGTACGGGGGTCGATAATGTGTAGCTCTACTTTGACTTGTACGGGGGTCGATAATGTGTAGCTCTACTTTGACTTGTACGGGGATAATGTGTAGCTCTACTTTGACTTGTACGGGGATAATGTGTAGCTCTACTTTGACTTGTACGGGGATAATGTGTAGCTCTACTTTGACTTGTACGGGGGTCGATAATGTGTAGCTCTACTTTGACTTGTACGGGGATAATGTGTAGCTCTACTTTGACTTGTACGGGGATAATGTGTAGCTCTACTTTGACTTGTACGGGGATAATGTGTAGCTCTACTTTGACTTGTACGGGGATAATGTGTAGCTCTACTTTGACTTGTACGGGGATAATGTGTAGCTCTACTTTGACTTGTACGGGGATAATGTGTAGCTCTACTTTGACTTGTACGGGGATAATGTGTAGCTCTACTTTGACTTGTACGGGGATAATGTGTAGCTCTACTTTGACTTGTACGGGGATAATGTGTAGCTCTACTTTGACTTGTACGGGGGTCGATAATGTGTAGCTCTACTTTGACTTGTACGGGGGTCGATAATGTGTAGCTCTACTTTGACTTGTACGGGGGTCGATAATGTGTAGCTCTACTCTGACTTGTACGGGGGTCGATAATGTGTAGCTCTACTTTGACTTGTACGGGGGTCGATAATGTGTAGCTCTACTTTGACTTGTACGGGGGTCGATAATGTGTAGCTCTACTTTGACTTGTACGGGGATAATGTGTAGCTCTACTTTGACTTGTACGGGGATAATGTGTAGCTCTACTTTGACTTGTACGGGGATAATGTGTAGCTCTACTTTGACTTGTACGGGGGTCGATAATGTGTAGCTCTACTTTGACTTGTACGGGGGTCGATAATGTGTAGCTCTACTTTGACTTGTACGGGGATAATGTGTTGCTCTACTTTGACTTGTACGGGGATAATGTGTAGCTCTACTTTGACTTGTACGGGGATAATGTGTAGCTCTACTTTGACTTGTACGGGGGTCGATAATGTGTAGCTCTACTTTGACTTGTACGGGGGTCGATAATGTGTAGCTCTACTTTGACTTGTACGGGGGTCGATAATGTGTAGCTCTACTCTGACTTGTACGGGGGTCGATAATGTGTAGCTCTACTTTGACTTGTACGGGGATAATGTGTAGCTCTACTTTGACTTGTACGGGGATAATGTGTAGCTCTACTTTGACTTGTACGGGGATAATGTGTAGCTCTACTTTGACTTGTACGGGGGTCGATAATGTGTAGCTCTACTTTGACTTGTACGGGGGTCGATAATGTGTAGCTCTACTTTGACTTGTACGGGGGTCGATAATGTGTAGCTCTACTTTGACTTGTACGGGGATAATGTGTAGCTCTACTTTGACTTGTACGGGGATAATGTGTAGCTCTACTTTGACTTGTACGGGGATAATGTGTAGCTCTACTCTGACTTGTACGGGGGTCGATAATGTGTAGCTCTACTTTGACTTGTACGGGGATCGATAATGTGTAGCTCTACTTTGACTTGTACGGGGGTCGATAATGTGTAGCTCTACTCTGACTTGTACGGGGGTCGATAATGTGTAGCTCTACTCTGACTTGTACGGGGATAATGTGTAGCTCTACCTTGACTTGTACGGGGGTCGATAATGTGTAGCTCTACTCTGACTTGTACGGGGGTCGATAATGTGTAGCTCTACTCTGACTTGTACGGGGGTCGATAATGTGTAGCTCTACTCTGACTTGTACGGGGATAATGTGTAGCTCTACCTTGACTTGTACGGGGGTCGATAATGTGTAGCTCTACTCTGACTTGTACGGGGGTCGATAATGTGTAGCTCTACTCTGACTTGTACGGGGATAATGTGTAGCTCTACTTTGACTTGTACGGGGATAATGTGTAGCTCTACCTTGACTTGTACGGGGGTCGATAATGTGTAGCTCTACTTTGACTTGTACGGGGGTCGATAATGTGTAGCTCTACTTTGACTTGTACGGGGGTCGATAATGTGTAGCTCTACTTTGACTTGTACGGGGATCGATAATGTGTAGCTCTACTTTGACTTGTACGTGGGTCGATAATGTGTAGCTCTACTTTGACTTGTACGGGGGTCGATAATGTGTAGCTCTACTTTGACTTGTACGGGGGTCGATAATGTGTAGCTCTACTTTGACTTGTACGGGGGTCGATAATGTGTAGCTCTACTTTGACTTGTACGGGGATAATGTGTAGCTCTACTTTGACTTGTACGGGGATAATGTGTAGCTCTACTTTGACTTGTACGGGGATAATGTGTAGCTCTACTTTGACTTGTACGGGGGTCGATAATGTGTAGCTCTACTTTGACTTGTACGGGGGTCGATAATGTGTAGCTCTACTTTGACTTGTACGGGGATAATGTGTTGCTCTACTTTGACTTGTACGGGGATAATGTGTAGCTCTACTTTGACTTGTACGGGGATAATGTGTAGCTCTACTTTGACTTGTACGGGGGTCGATAATGTGTAGCTCTACTTTGACTTGTACGGGGATAATGTGTAGCTCTACTTTGACTTGTACGGGGGTCGATAATGTGTAGCTCTACTTTGACTTGTACGGGGGTCGATAATGTGTAGCTCTACTTTGACTTGTACGGGGATAATGTGTAGCTCTACTTTGACTTGTACGGGGGTCGATAATGTGTAGCTCTACTTTGACTTGTACGGGGGTTGATAATGTGTAGCTCTACTTTGACTTGTACGGGGGTCGATACCAACCATTATTCTAAGGACATATACACTTGTATAAGTGGCACAGATACTTTCAATAGAAGTTGTTATATATATGTTATTACTTTGAAGCAAAGACAAAATGTATTGTAATACAATATGAGGACAGCTCGTACTTGGCGACACAAACTGAATGGATGAGGTACACAATGCCACGTGTTGAGCAACTCATCTGCTAAGTTTGATAATATCTTTATTTCATGAAGATATCACAATAAGCTACATGTGTAACGTTTTTACAATGTGGCCTTCAAACAACAACAATATAAGAAATCAACATTAAAAACTATCTGCACATCTACACATGTTCATACATACAACATAATTATGCTGATAAATGAGATCATCAAAAGCTACAAAAGTTAAGATGATCTGCAAATACAATAAAACAACCACATACACCTAACATAAGACACGTGTATGCAAGATTGAAATATTATATATTCAGCATTAAATATTTCCTATAATTATTTTTGAATGTATCTGTATTAGATTTTCGACGTATATTTACAAGAATAGAGTTCCATACCTCACGAGCACAAATAGAGAATGTTTGTTTACCATAATTTGATTTAAAGGAAAAGGGTGCTATGTCATCGTGGGTGGTGGATATTAATGAGTATGTAGTATTGTGGGTGAAAGAAATTGTATCATGAAAGTAAGTGGGCATTTTATTATGTGAGAATGTATGCACTATAATTGCTGAGAGAAATTTACATCTATTTTCAAATGATAGCCACCCTAATTCAATGAATAATGGTCGTGATGGTGTTATTAGAGGTATATGTAGATTAATTTTTGCTGCTTTTTTCTGCATGATGGATATTCTCTTGGTGTTTGCTACAAACCCTCGACAGCACATAATATTATTCACAATGGTATCATAATCTATGGTGTCATACTTCTACCGTCTGATAACTGCAACTTAACTAGAATTATGTGGTTATCGCGTTAAAGAAACTAGTTAACTACATAATTATCAAGATAATTACGTATTGATAACTAGATAAGTATCGTGATAAATGTTCATGCCAGATGAATATCTTAACACTAGAAATTGTCTGATAGTTCCCATAACTGCCACCACTTTCCCACTTAATCCTCTAGGTATTCGAGTTAAGTATCTAGTTAACTACATTATGTTCTTGTAAATTGTATGTGGGTAACCAGTTAAGTAACGTAATAACCACATATGTTTTAGTTAATTATCATGTTAACTCGTATAACGCATTAGCTACATATGTATTCGTCTAGTTTACTAGATACTTAACTCGTTAACCACTTTACAGTACCTAAAATTATGTAGTTAACTAGATATTTATCGCGTTAACCACTTAACACTTTTCTAAAATAGATTGTCCGTTGAAAACCTAGGGGATTAAGTGGGTAAGTGGTGGCAGTTGTAGGTACTATCAGACAATTATCGCTAATTAAGATAATTTTCTGGGATGATAAGTTATCATGATACTTATCTAGTTAACCACATACTTATCACGATACGCATATAGTTAACTAGTTTCTTTAACGTGATAACCAAATTTTCTAGTTAAGTATGTAGTTAACTAGTGGCAGAAGTATGCCACCATACTTACGTATAGTAAGTAAGTAAATAGTTTATTCTCGTGACTTGTGCATATAAATTAACAAACATAATTACAGACTACAAACAAAGAGGCACCCAGCCCAATGGGCCTATAAGTCACCTTAACAAGGTAATTTTGAACCACATACAGGTGTGCATGATTATAACATTTATGCTCAAAGTATGTATATAAAGAGTGATCATCAATATAAATGAACTATGGTATGGTGGCATATATCTGCCATATTCTTACCACATTCCATATCAATTTGTTTCGAAGATTCGGTTCCATTTGTCCTAGCAAATGTATTATTAAAGTAGACAACGTCCCTGGATACTGACCCAGTTTAAACACATATCTGTTTGAGAACCAACACCACTTGTAATTCTAACCGTGTCCATTTTTGTATGCTTTTAAGCATATTCGTAATAATATTATGTACCACACACGATAACTTTTCATATTCCAAGCAATTTGACTCTGAATAATGCATGATAGGTTGTTTGTAAATACGTCACGTGCACTTTGGCACGCGCTGGTGGGGACCGCAGATATTTCTCCCCGTGCCGCAAATAGTACCCGGTGTGCCTCGCTGTAAACATGGTCGACAATTAGGACCAATGTGTGTAAACAATAATTTTCTTTTTATTTTGCTACAGACATGATTCCAGCCCAGCCATCCTCGGGATTAAGTGAGTATTGTGAATTAAATCGAACTAGGTGTTAAGGTATGGATTCTAAGTTATGACATAGAGCGATGTCATTATTAATGACTTGGTGGAGAAAATGGCAAAAAAGTTGTGCAATGTGGTTTGTTTTTATGAGGCTGAAGTAGATAATGATCTAACTTCGATTTTCTATCGTGCTATCACATTGTCAGCATCAAATTTTGAATGGTTTCAATTTTCTTTGACAATTTCCATAGGCCAACTTGAATAGGACATGATTACAGTGGAACACACAACGTACTCGGTTATAACGAATAATCGGATAGTACGTAGTATTTTGTATTCCAGCCAAAGATCGTCTATATATTTTATTGTATAACTACTTGGTTTTAATAAATTCGCTTACAGCATAATTATGGATTCAACATAGTAATTTATGGGTCCTAAAAGCCACATTTTAATGCAAACATACTTCGTTATAACGTAATTTCCATTGGTTTTGGTGTGAAAACAGACCTGTTTAACTAATGCGATAATTTATCGCAGCAGATACAGCACATTGATTGACCAACTTGCTATTTTTTCCAAGTGTCATGTAATTTGTACTGTATTGTAAATGTAAACAGGGATTTAATCATTAAATTGGTTTATGGTCAACTCGTACCTTAGTCAACCTTAAGTCAACTCGTACCTACATTTTTTGAACCATTATTATTAGAGTTATTCTTTTCAAAAATTTAGTTTTACTGTATTGTCCTGTATATTTTGAACAGTATAACTATACTGGTACTGTTTGTCAGCTTATTATGCAGCAGCTAATACAAGTTGGTCAACTTGTACCTTCGGTAAATCAAGTCGTACAAACAATTATTAATAGAGTTAATCTGGTTATAAGTAAGCTTTTCCTGTATTATGTGGCTCAGTTATGAACAGTGTAAACATATCAAAATATCCCAGTAACATTTATCATTACTTAATAGGCGGCAGTTAACACCTGTTGGTCAACTCATACCTTCGAAAGTCAAGTCATAATTCAGAATCAAATCATACAAAATGCAAAAAATATTGAATTAATCTTTTTGTAGAATCCTGTGTAATGTATTTCATGAAATAATGATTATGTAGAGTATAAATCGCAAGCATTTATCAAAAGCAACTACAAGCGAAAGTATGTGTACATATATATGTACAGCATTTTTGTAGGATTGATTGCAGGTTGGTAAACTTTTTAATCTGTTCATTAAGTGTTATTCACTCATTTCTTGTAATACATGACATAGCAGGAATATCAGAACAAAACAGAAAAGAACATTTTATTTGTTTTGACTTGTACAGAACATCGCATACATATTACAAAATATACAGTAAAATGTTGACCAAAACAGGTACGAGTTGACCAAGGTACGAGTTGACCAAGGTACGAGTTGACCAAGGTACGAGTTGACCAAAATAAGGTTCAAGTTGACCAAGGTACGAGTTGACCAAGGTACGAATTGACCAAGGTACGAGTTGATAAAGGTACGAGTTGACCAAGGTAACAGTTGACCTAGGTACAAATAACAGTTGACTAAGGTACGAGTTGACCAAGGTACGAGTAACAGTTGACCAAGGTACGAGTAACAGTTGACCAAGGTACGAGTAACAGTTGACAAGGTACGAGTAACAGTTGACCAAGGTACGAGTAACAGTTGACCAAGGTACGAGTAACAGTTGACCAAGGTACGAGTAACAGTTGACCAAGGTACGAGTAACAGTTGACCAAGGTACGAGTAACAGTTGACCAAGGTACAAGTAACAGTTGACCAAGGTACAAGTAACAGTTGACTAAGGTATGAGTAACAGTTGACTAAGGTACGAGTTGACCAAGGTATGATTAACAGTTGACTTAGGTACGAGTTGACCAGTTACCATTAAATTTGGCTACAGATAATAAGACTATCAATAAGCAAAAACTTGTTTCTTATTTACATATTTGTAAGTAGTTACCGTTAATCACAAACCAGTTTTTACATTGTTTGATTTTCAAGACATTGCATTATTGATACATGTACAGTTCATTTTGACAGTTCAATAGTAAAGATGAAAAAAATAAACGGAAATTAAATTTTGATCTTAACTGTTTCAACTTTTTTTCTTGCATGTATACATTGTGTTTTTCAGTGTTTTTCAATAAATTGGTGTGTGTATATATATATAACAATGAATGTTAATGCAACAACAAAAATGTATTGTTTATTTCATCCATTAATAAACTAAATACAATGCATGAAGTTCTGTATCACTACACACACTACACACACAGAGATCTAGTTCAGGTGTAAACAAGTCAACAGTAAAGGATGTTATAACAAAATTTGTTATATTCATACAATTGTTACGAAATTTCTCTGTATGGAATTGGATATAACAAAGTTTGGATATAACAAAGTAAATCTTCAGGTCCCCAGACATTTGTTCTAAGCATGTTCCACTGTATGTGACAAGTATCTAGTTCATCGAGTATGCACATGTATATATATGTGAACTCTCCCAATTTCTGCAGGAGACTCCCGGTTTTGACAGCCAACTCACGCTCTCCTGGTCGGGTTTTAAAGATGCTCTCAATCATGGAATCAAGCGCTTGGTGACACTGATCAAAATACGATGCGACCCTCACTTGTCATATTGTTTAATCAAGTTTCACACATTTCAATTGTATTCAGATATGACAATTGGCAATAAAATTGTTAATTGGCGACTTTGTTACCGGATTACGATTTAATTTGCAGAATATTGCTATTAACAGCTTATTATAAATATTGACAAATTTCAGCCACAGGAAAAAATCTCCTGTTTCTTGGGGTACAATCTCCCGATTGCTTTCTGAAAAGGTTCACATGTATGTATGCATGATGTCGGGTCAAAACGTTCCCAAGACTAAACACCCCCTTGTCAAATCCCCCATTTTTGTAAAAACTGACTAGGCCAAATGATTGAACTAGTGTTTACCCTGGCCAAGAATTCTGGTCTAAGAATAACCAAAGAACTGGCATTAGACATATAGACTGTGGTGCTGTGTTGTCAGATGTTTTCCCCCAAGTCATTTTCTCCCAACACATTTAAAGTCTAGGTTATATATTACATACGAAGACATTTCCTTATGATAATAATGATAATTGTATAACTACTAAGACTAGTTACCATGCATTCAAAACAGTCAATGCCAAACAAATATTTTTTGGTCAGACAATTCTTGTAGTTTTCCTCCCGGATATTAATGAGGCATGGCAATTAGCTCCGAGAGGGGCACTTCTGTGTGTGGACTCTCCTACAGCAGGGGCAGTTTTTGCTTGTCGATGAACAGTTGCTATGAACTTCAGATATCTAGAATACCTTTTGTGCGAAAGATCATAAACTGCGTTTCCTAGATTGATACCATCTGATTACTGCTATACAAATTTATATATTTTATAAATAACTAGCGACGTATTTTGATTTTCTTCAAATTCATAAACCACTAAGTTGACTAACTTCTACATTATGTGTCATTCAGTAAGTAGACCACTTTGTCATTGAAAGAAACCATATCATTAAACGTTGATGTTGTCTTAGTTACGTACCACTTGTATGTTGTGTTTTGTGAGTGGGTGTGATTGTAATGTACAACCCTTGAGTGATGTGGTTGCTGATGGTGTATACCTTCACCTTTGCAAAGGGAGCTTACCATCTATCCACTTTTGAAATTGTTTATCTAACTTTATCTAAAATATTTAACTGTACCAATCTTTCATAAATTAATATGAATTTGTAAAACCTAACCTGTCTGAAATAGCACTGCCACCAAAGAATGATGTAATTTTTTGTTGTTGCAATTTTATCATTTTCGAATCGACATTTTACTGGTTGCATAATAATTAAGAAACGCAAGGAAATAATGGTAATGTACATTACATTGAATTGATGACCGGTTCCATATATTTGACAAACAATAATTTTTTAACAACTTTATGTAAGCAATTGCAATTTTTGCTGATAGCAAACTGTCAACGTAAAAACAAAAGTATTGATGCAAATATAGCTATTTAGAGTACATAATTAACTTTATCTGGTTCAGATAAAACGCCCAATTTGTTAAAATGCTACCCAACATGACCTTCAGTTGAATTCATCCCACGGAGGTGCTAATCGACATCAATTGTTCTGAAAGTTGTCAAAAACAAAACATTGTAGCGTGAACTATTGTTAATTTTTCCCGGCTTAAAACATTGTAGCATGAACTATTGTTAATTTTTCTCGGCTTAAAACATTGTAGCATGAACTATTGTTAATTTTTCTCGGCTTAAAACATTGTAGCATGAACTATTGTTAATTTTTCCCGGCTTAAAACATTGTAGCGTGAACTATTGTTAATTTTTCCCGGCTTAAAACATTGTAGCGTGAAATATTGTTAATTTTTCCCGGCTTAAAACATTGTAGCGTGAACTATTGTTAATTTTTCCCGGCTTAAAACATTGTAGCGTGAACTGTTGTTAATTTTTCCCAGCTTAAAACATTGTAGCGTGAACTATTGTTAATTTTTCCCGGCTTAAAACATTGTAGCGTGAAATATTGTTAATTTTTCCCGGCTTAAAACATTGTAGCGTGAACTATTGTTAATTTTTCCCGGCTTAAAACATTGTAGCGTGAACTGTTGTTAATTTTTCCCAGCTTAAAACATTGTAGCGTGAACTATTGTTAATTTTTCCCGACTTAAAACATTGTAGCGTGAACTGTTGTTAATTTTTCCCAGCTTAAAACATTGTAGCGTGAACTATTGTTAATTTTTCCCGACTTAAAACATTGTAGCATGAACTATTGTTAATTTTTCCCGGCTTAAAACATTGTAGCGTGAACTGTTGTTAATTTTTCCCGGCTTAGGTTTACTGTGCGGTCATCTGGGAAATGGTTCCCACTGGTCCCCGGCTTTCATTGTTAATGAATTCTTATGAAAAGGAAAGTGCCGACGCATAAGAGTGGGAACCATACGATACGCTGGCGAATTATCAGATAAGCATAGTGGATATGTATCATTGCATTGTATACTGTTTATATTGTAGGAAGAGCTCCTGTATGCAAGTTTCTGCTGGGATCAGCCGTTGGCTCATCTTTTCTCTTGAATTTTCCTTTAATACAACAACAATCATATTTTATTTACACCCACACTGAAGTGTTCGACAAATACCAGGTATTCCTATTATTCCAAATTGTTTCAATGTATGTTTTGTTGTCAAAACACTGCATAACTGGAAGTAGCCGAAAATAGCAACAAACACTGATATTCTTTTGGATAATAGACAATATTCTGTCGCTGAAGCATTTTTATTTTGATACTTAAAGAATAAAGTGCGTTCAAGATTCATAAAAAATGGTCAACTTATGTCAACAGAAACAATCAATTAATTTCAATTATCCATTTAGCTGTTGATTCATATACAATATTATACCATATTATATATTGTTTAAGCTTGATAATGATGAAATCACAGTGCTTATTTGAATCCTTCTGAAGTGCACTTCTTAGAAGACCAGTACTGGTATCTTGTGAGGAGGTAGGGTTGTGACATTACTGGGGTTTGAACCTCTAACCTGATGAAATTTCATTCATTACACTCCTGTTTTTCAACATCTCCAAGCATATAACAGAATTTATTTAATATTGAATATTTGGTTACGGTTTTGTAGATTTTGATTTGTTTAGTATCTTTGTCTTAAAATATAATCTTAGTTCATACAAATACATTAACAAGTCTGCCTGGCTTTATTAGTGGTATCTTCATATTTTTCTTTGATATGTTTGCATTATAAATGTATTTCATATGCACAAATACTTAAATTTAGAGAGAGAGATCATGTTCTTGTTTTGTTATTTGTCTTGCATATTTTTCTTTGATATGTTTGCATTATAAATGTATTTCAGGTATGGAAGGTGCTGGCATCCAAGCTAGCATTTCTGGATCTGAAGGACTTGTTTGTGTGTTCGGTGTTGATCTATTATTTTCATGTATTTGAGAAGAGATTTGGATCACGAAAATTCTGTGTAAGTCATTTATGTTCTCACTCTTTGTTGGACAACCAGTTTCCAGCATTACGCTTTGCTTCATTATTGACCTTAGGTTACATGTGCGGATCCAGTGATTTATGTTGGGGGGGGGGGGGGTCCGGCTTCTGGTGAGGCAGCAGATCTAAGTCAGCCTTTGGAGTCCCTATATTTTTTTCAATACAATGCATTTTCTTGTAATGGAATATGCTAATTTTGGACAAAACAGTGCTGAGTGAGGCCCTTGAACTTGACTCCCTCTTGATGTAGAATTAGATATGGACAACCCTATTTTGCAAACATCTCAGAAGGGTTTGTGGACCCCCTCTGCATCCGCCCATGGGTTACTTGACTTACAAAACTTTGCACCTATAAATGATCAATGTGACATTTCATTGGATAGGTAGTGAAGACTGCACAGAAAGTTTGTCCTATGGAAGGTTTGTTTCAAATGAAGAGTGTCAATTGTTACACAACTTTGTTGTGAGCCTGTGACAGCAGATCAAACCCATACTGGTACATGTTGCTGTGAGCCTGTGACAGCAGATCAAACCCATACTGGTACATGTTGCTGTGAGCCTGTGACAGCAGATCAAACCCATACTGGTACATGTTGCTGTGAGCCTGTGACAGCAGATCAAACCCATACTGGTACATGTTGCTGTGAGCCTGTGACAGCAGATCAAACCCATACTGGTACATGTTGTTGTGAGCCTGTGACAGCAGATCAAACCCATACTGGTACATGTTGTTGTGAGCCTGTGACAGCAGACCAAACCCATACTGGTACATGTTGCTGTGAGCCTGTGACAGCAGACCAAACCCATACTGGTACATGTTGCTGTGAGCCTGTGACAGCAGATCAAACCCATACTGGTACATGTTGCTGTGAGCCTGTGACAGCAGATCAAACCCATACTGGTACATGTTGCTGTGAGCCTGTGACAGCAGATCAAACCCATACTGGTACATGTTGCTGTGAGCCTGTGACAGCAGATCAAACCCATACTGGTACATGTTGCTGTGAGCCTGTGACAGCAGATCAAACCCATACTGGTACATGTTGCTGTGAGCCTGTGACAGCAGATCAAACCCATACTGGTACATGTTGCTGTGAGCCTGTGACAGCAGATCAAACCCATACTGGTACATGTTGCTGTGAGCCTGTGACAGCAGATCAAACCCATACTGGTACATGTATCATCAAATCCAAAATATACATGAGCAATATAACCTGCTCTTATTGACATGTGCTGATGCTGACACAAGCAGACAGATATAACCTTCTCTTATTGACATGTGCTGATGCTGACACAAGCAGACAGATATAACCTGCTCTTATTGACATGTGCTGATGCTGACACAAGCAGACAGATAAAGCCGGTTGATAGATAAACCAAGCTTTCATATCTCATTCAATGTTCAAAAGATTACTTTTGCAGGAAGATGACTGGTTTGTATGCTACAATTATCTAAGTATTGGATTTATGCATATATTGTAAACAGTTTGCTGCATTTCTCTTCTTATTGTACTGATTGGCTGTCTTATGTGTCTAATTTCAGTCCTATTTGTTAGGATCCGGTGTGCTGGCCACATTACTGGAGTTATTAGCTGTGTATGTTTGTAGATTATGGGCAATTCCTCTTGGACCATTGCCTTCTGGACCGTAAGTTACTTTTCAAATCACCATTAAACATGGGGCATTATTTAATGGCTATCCATTTGATCAAGTAAAAGGAATAAATGTGTATAGCACAGACGAAATTTATATTGTATGGAATATATTGTCATGACTTCTTCACTTTTCCACATCATGTAAAAGTATTTATTTGACATCTATTGTGACACAGTTTCTTTCCACTTTTGCATTAGATTTCCACCCAATGCGTTGTATTTCAAAAGTAAATGACCACTTCCCAGCTGGAGTCAGAGAAAGGATGACATATAGATAAACACCTGCCACCTCTCCAGAGGAAATTCTAAGCCAAATATTTAACCAAATTTCTGTAATTTCAGCTTATGTATGATCTATCCATTATTTGTACCATTTTACTGTGATGTTCCGAGAGTCCCGCTGTCTCATATATGGGGAATACCAATGACGGGAAAGTCAATATCTTACATACTGGGTCTTCATGCTGCCAGTGGTTCTCCTGGCTCCATTCTTGTGGCGTTATGTGGAATAGTAAGTAATATTTGCTCTAAGTTTGGTAATAACCTATGACAGCCTATCTTCAATCTTTAAAACTGTTTCATTATGTGAGAAGAAATGGGTTTAATACACTGTTTACAAGTACATTTAGTTCTGTGTAGTTTGCATTTAGGTTAGTAAAGACATTGTGTGTCTATAACAACTGTTGCATTCGCTCATTGTCTCATGAAGAAAATATGGGAATAGGTACCAAGTGGCCTGTGTCTGAGTTATAAACTTATTCTTTGTACATGGATTGTAAAACAAGTTATTAAAATCTGTATCAATTCCTCAGGTTCAACAGTATTATCTGTTCACAAAAATTAAGTAACAATACTTCTGCATCAACCCTCGGTATGCGTGTTACACATAATACAATACTTCTGCATCAACCCTCGGTATGCGTGTTACACATAATACAATACTTCTGCATCAACCCTCGGTTTGCGTGTTACACATAATACAATACTTCTGCATCAACCCTCGGTTTGCGTGTTACACATAATACAATACTTCTGCATCAACCCTCGGTATGCATGTTACACATAATACAATACTTCTGCATCAACCCTTGGTATGCATGTTACACATAATACAATACTTCTGCATCAACCCTCGGTATGCGTGTTACACATAATACAATACTTCTGCATCAACCCTCGGTATGCGTGTTACACATAATACAATACTTCTGCATCAACCCTTGGTATGCGTGTTACACATAATACAATACTTCTGCATCAACCCTCGGTATGCGTGTTACACATAATACAATACTTCTGCATCAACCCTCGGTATGCATGTTACACATAATACAATACTTCTGCAACAACCCTCGGTATGCGTGTTACACATAATACAATACTTCTGCATCAACCCTCGGTATGCGTGTTACACATAATACAATACTTCTGCATCAACCCTCGGTATGCATGTTACACATAATACAATACTTCTGCATCAACCCTCGGTATGTGTGTTACACATAATACAATACTTCTGCATCAACCCTCGGTATGCATGTTACACATAATACAATACTTCTGCATCAACCCTTGGTATGCGTGTTACACATAATACAATACTTCTGCATCAACCCTTGGTATGCATGTTACACATAATACAATACTTCTGCATCAACCCTCGGTATGCATGTTACACATAATACAATACTTCTGCATCAACCCTCGGTATGCATGTTACACATAATACAATACTTCTGCATCAACCTTCGGTATGCGTGTTACACATAATACAATACTTCTGCATCAACCCTTGGTATGCGTGTTACACATAATACAATACCTTTTCATCAACCCTCGGTATGCGTGTTACACATAATACAATACTTCTGCATGAACCCTCGGTATGCGTGTTACACATAATACAATACTTCTGCATGAACCCTCGGTATGCGTGTTACATAATACACAATAACTCAACAAGAGTAGTCCCAAATAGTATTTTTGTATATAAATCCTACTTAACACAAGATGTTATACTTGAAGGCGGCAGGAATGTTGTGGCGACTGAATGTATTCAAAATACAGTCTATACTTAAAGTACCTAGATTTGTGGGTAGATTCTTTGGTGCCACAATTGGAAGATTGCTAGAAAGTCAGGAAGAAGTTTATCAAGATACGTCTCGCCTTGGTGCTACTCTAGGTAAATTGTTCATGTTTAACACATTCAGTTGAAACAGTATTCCCTTTTATCAGATCAAACTTCGTTGTCTCTTCTTCGAATCTATGCTCCGTATTTATTTTTGTCGAGCCCGCTTGCGGTGAGCTCAACATAGTCGCCACAATGGTTGTATGAGTGTGAATGCGTGCGTCTGGATTTTCTTTTCCGGACCATTACTGTGAGATTACTTGGCACAAATGTACACCATGATCAGAATGGTGTGTCACACGCAAGACTCTTGTCCTTAGCTCATAGGTCAAGGTCTCACTTAGTGGTTAAACTTCAAAAGTGGATCTAAAATATCTTGCCCTGAGTATAGCACTGTCATTTATTGTGGGGTTTTCAAATGACCTGGCACAATTATTCACCATTATGAGACGGCTTGTCGCGCGCAATACCCGGGTCTGTAGCTCAAAGGTCATGGTCACATTTTGTGGTCAAATGTCAGAAATGGGTCTAGATTTCCTTGTCCGGACCATTACCCCTGATATTTTTTGGGAGATTTTCAAATAACTTGGCTCAAATGTTCACCATGATGAGACAGCAACGTGCGCAAGACCCGTGTCCATAGCTCAAATGTCAAGGTCACACTTAGAGGTCAAACATAAAAAATGTAATTTAAACATATTTTCGGGTCATTTTTTGAGGGACCTTCTAATTACTTGGCGCAAATGTTCACCATGATAAGTCGTTTTGTGCAAGACCCATGTCCATAGTTCAAAAGTCAAGGTCAAACTTGAAGGTCAAATGTCCAAAAAATGATTCAAAAGCATCTTTTCCGGAATATTACACTGTCATGTCATCTATCTGGGGATTTTCAAATTCATTGGCACAAATGTTCACCATGGTGACCTGATGTGTTGTGCAAGACATGTACCCTACCAGTTCATAGCTGAAAGATCAAAATCACTCTTATAAGTCAAAAGTAAAACATGGGTATAATAGATATGCACTGTATAGCAATATATAACTGTATTCTCTTAATCTCATGACAATTGGCGGCTTGACATGTTGCCCTTGGGCATCTAGTTCATTTCATTCATTACAAAACGCCATTTGTTTACTATGCATCCACCCGAAATTACGTTGGTAACGTCATGCAGTTTCACTGAATAACATTAATTAAAATAACATCCTTTTTTCAGCGTTTAATTCTGATAATCACTGGTATAAATGTGTCCCGCAAGAACTGAAACAAAATAGTATTTCACAATTGCTTTGGAAATTGGGTTCATTCTTCAGGTATTGATATATTTTATATAGTTTATTTTGTGTATTTTATACAGAAATACAAAGACAAGAGGCCATGGAAAGATTAGAACAACAAGTTATAATGAGATCATTTCAAAATACACATAACAACAGAAGTCATCAAGCACAGGTATATAACAGTCATGAAAGTTGGATGATTGTTGCGTGGGGTGTTACACCATTTTTCAATAGCAAAAGGTCCCTCATTGCACTGTTCCTGAATTCTGACATTTAGCCTATCTAGGCTGGTACTGAATTCCGATATTGAGCTAGTCTGGGCTGGTACTGAATTCTGACATTTATCAAGTCTGGACTGGTACTGAATTCCGACATTGAGCTAGTCTGGGCTGGTACTGAATTCTGACATTTATCAAGTCTGGACTGGTACTGAATTCCGACATTTAGCTAGTCTGGACTGGTGCTGAATTCGGACATTTAGATAGTCTGGGCTGGTACTGAATTCCGACATTTAGCTAGTCTGGGCTGGTACTGATTTCCGACATTTAGCTAGTCTGGGCTGGTACTGATTTCCGACATTAAGCTAACCTAAGTGTAACCTGTCTGGACTGGTAGTGATAGATGTGTAACCTGTCTGGACTGGTAGTGATATCGGATGTGTAACCTGTCTGGGCTGGTACTGATATCTGATGTGTAAACTGTCTGGGCTGGTAGTGATATCTGATGTGTAACCTGTCTGGACTGGTACTGATATCTGATGTGTAAACTGTCTGGGCTGGTACTGATATCGGATGTGTAACCTGTCTGGGCTGGTAGTGATATCGGATGTGTAACCTGTCTGGGCTGGTAGTGATATCTGATATGTAACCTTTCTGGGCTGGTAGTGATATCTGATATGTAACCTGTCTGGGCTGGTAGTGATGTCTGATATGTAACCTGTCTGAGCTGGTAGTGATATCTGATATGTAACCTTTCTGGACTGGTAGTGATATCTGATATGTAACCTTTCTGGGCTGGTAGTGATATCTGATATGTAACCTTTCTGGGCTGGTAGTGATATCTGATATGTAACCTTTCTGGGCTGGCAGTGATATCTAATATGTAACCTGTCTGGGCTGGTAGTGATATCTGATATGTAACCTTTCTGGGCTGGTACTGAATATCATCATTTAGCCAGTCAGAATTGGTCCTGAATTTGGATATTTACTGTCTGGACTGGTTCAGAAATTAGATTGCCCATCAGAAATGGTAATACATGTACTGGCTAAGTCTTGGATGAAAATTTGGAAATTAGGACTGGTAAATGGTAAATCTCACACCGGAAACATGTATCTGTGTTTGTAATGAGGAATTAAAATTTGTAGGTTTTTCTCACCTTGTTTTTTAATCTGTTACAGAATGTTATGAATGGTCCTGGTTTATTTGGCTTTGGTAACAATAATGAAGCAGATGGATTGAGACAGAGATTAAATGGTGGGTATTTCTATAGCTTTTGTACATTTATAGAATGTGGTGTTGTTGTGTTGTTCAGGACTTACAGCAATAAACATTCTGCAAACATAGGAACATAGGATAGTCGTTTTAAGCTTGTCTGTTTCAGACAGATGAGCTAATGTCATAGCTTCCTTGGCGTCAGTTGTCCGTCGTCTTATTATTGGTTAAGTTTTTAAAAGTGTAAACTTTGAAAATTCTTCTTGCCCAAAACAATAAGGTCTACAGCTTTGATATTTGTCGTGTAGCATCGTCTAGTGGTCCTCCTACAAGACTGCATAAATTATATTAAGTTCCGTCTTCCAAGATTGTATAAATAATAAACTTCTGTCTAAAAACATGGCCACCAGGGAGCATTGCGTTGTTGCCTATATGTACATGTATATAGTAAAAACTATTAATGACATCTCCTCCTAAACTGCTGATGGATTTTTATTGAACCTATACCTATTTATAGGCACATTGGTCTAATTCAGTCAGAATGGTAGTGTACTCGGGTGAGCGATATAGGGCCATCATGACCCTCTTGCTTTATTGTATTGTATATGTCTTGATAATGTTCTTCATTACTCTGTAGCAGAATTGTAATATTTATTAATGTGTTTTATAGATGAACCAAGTTAGCCTCTTGCTTTTTGGGTGTTTTCATCTTTGAATATGTGTATATAGTATGTGTATATAGTATGCATATATAGTATGCATATATCGTATGTGTATATAGTATGCATATATCGTATGTGTATATCATTCAGCAGTCGAGCCAGAGCAACCTGCAGAGGTGTCCGAAGATCAAGTTCAACAGATGGTGGAAATGGGTTTCAATCAAGAACAAGTCCGACACGCTTTACAAATGTCAAATAATGATGTATCCATGGCAACAAACTTTTTACTTCAACAAATTTTATAAGGTTATAGATCTTCAGAGCTGTGGACACCGAGTGTTTTAGGAGGTTTACTAACTTTAATGTATGAGAGTAGTGCTCTGAACAAGACGTTGCTACTGAAACAATAGAAATGGCTGCTATTTTCGATTTAAGAACATTTTAACCTAATTCTTACTGATATTTATTTTGGTGTTTTGTGTAACGGAATTGTTCTAGTTTGGAAACTGAGGTTACAAATTGAGATTGAAATTCAGGGTGAGACTGTGCTTATAGATTTCATATTGGGCACATACATATAGGGTAATAAAATACAGGTGTAAAAGCCCATAATGGGGACATGGGTTACTTATTGTTACGCATTTTCCTGTACACCAAACTTATACTGTATGTCACCATGTGATTGTGTTCATGCTAGCATCAAAACTAAAGCTATACTGTGCAACTTTCCCAGAACAATACCTTTTAGGAGATGCAAATATTGGCTGTTTTTGAGAGGTTGTCGATGTAGATATGTGCATCTTACCGTAAATTGTTAGAACTGGATTTTTTTGAAGAGTGGTTATTGCTCAAAGGCATTTTAGAGTACTGTATCCGATCATATGTGCATTTTGATGCAGTGTAAATGTAAGCCTGCGGAATGATATTAAGTACATATTAACCGAGTTTATGAAAGAAATCACTGAAAAATTCATATAGATCTACAGTCTTCGTTTGGTGTGTAGCAATTTCATGTTGAGCACTTTTTAAGTAATTACTCGTTGATGTACGAAATTCAATTTGGTTTTGTTGGCCCATTGTGGCATCTAAGTTAATTCTAAGTGAAAAGTTTACCTATATCACCTGGCCTGAATGTAAAATACTGGACTGGTGATTATAGAAGTGAGCTTCGAGACCAGTCTAAAACCTCATGAATCTGATTGGTATTTCTGGGCTCAGTCTTTGAATCAAGCAATGGCAGGGCTGCATTCTTAGACTGGTCTCGAAGGAATGTATGATAAGAACTTGGTACTAATAAAGTCTTGTGTTACCATACTGAGGTAGTGTCAGACAATTGTATCAAAATAACAATTTTCAGGTTAAGTTTCAAGTTGTGTTGTTGAATATGTGTCATATGTATAAGTAGCATAATCATTGTATAAATAAGTTGGGAATGATAATCAGAAGTCATTTTTTAATGATAATTATAGATATTTTTCTGCATATTGCAGACGCATATGTTTGTTTTATCATTGTTTTGTATCATAGCATAATTTATTCATTTTCTTTGTCATAATTATAAATTATGAATCATTGTTGCATATGATGTAATAAATGTTGCTGAAAAAGTGAAATGTTTTTCTTATTAGTGTCATACCGGGGACTAGGATTGCTCAATTCCATATGTTTGTTAGTTCATCTTCACTTAACGTGTCCACTCTGTAACTTCCTTATGCACACGCCAATTTTCAAATAACTTGGCACAAATGCTCACTACATGTAGACAATGTGTTGTGCAAAAGAGCCAGGTCTAGAGCTTAGAGATCAAGGTCACACTTGGAGGATAAAGGTCTTGGGTCCTGCATATAAGCACATAAGCAGGGTTTCAAGGATCTTATTAGGAATGTATCTTTGTCATTCTTGTGATGATATCAAATCACTTGGTACCAATATATTCTCATTATGAAGAAGACCCAGGTCTGTAGCTCAAAGGTCACAATTCGAGGTCATATGTCTGGGGGGTCCTGCCTATGCCATTGGGGTATAGAATCTGTAAAAAAGTCTGTCTGCCTGTCCGTCCGTCTCAAAATATTGTGCCGCGCATATCTTCGAAAGAATATGAGCCAGAGTCATAAAACTTTACGGGAATGTTCACCAGTCAGTGTAGTTGTTCCCTGGGGTTTCATGTTTGGCTCCGCCCAGTAAGCGCAAAGTTATGGCCCTTTACTCATCACCATAATCTGCAAAGTTGTTCACTGGGTAATTTTGATACACATTCACAAACTATGAGCAGAATAATAGCATTTGCTTTCGTGACGAAGGCTTGAAGTGGGGGCATCTGTGTCCTATAGACACATTTCTAGTTTTAATAACTTGGCACAAATGTTCACCAAATGAAGACAACCTGTTAAGGACAAAACCTAGGTCTATAGCTTCAATGTCACACTTCAAGGGGTCCTGCTTATGTACTTTGGGAATAGAGTGTTGTGTCTTGACTGTAAGTTTGTTGGGATTTTAAAATAATTTGGCAGAAATGTTCATAACATTGAGACGATGTGTCTAGCGCAAGACCCAGGTCCATTGTTCAAAGATCAATGTTGTACCACTAGATAAGTATCGTGATAAATTTTATCTAGATAATTATGTTGTTAACTAGATACTTATCTCATTAACCACTAAATTAACTAGATAATTATGTAGTTAGCTAGATATTTATCGCGTTAACTACTTTACACTTATCTAAAATAGATTGGTGAGTAAGTGGTGGCAGTTGTGGGCACTATCGGACAATTTTTTTTGTTAAGATATTTATCTGGTATGAAAATTTATCAGGATACTTGTCTAGTTAATCACATAATTATCTAATTAATTAAGTAGTTATCTAGTTTCTTTAATGTGATAACCACATAATTATCTGGTTTATTAAGTAGTTATCTAGTGGTAGAAATATGCCACCATATACAATACATGTGACCAAAAAATAGTTTGTACCAAATTTAGGGCCGCTGCTAGCTTCTGACAAATGGTACGGGTGTTAACTCTTTCAAGAAGCCATATTTTTAAATACATGAAGATTAATAACTAATTACTACATCTTAGTACTCCACTACATCTTTAAAGCACTTAGAATTATGTGTAAATTTATTGTAGAAATAAAACTGAATAGTTTATGCCTCGAGACTATTGTTTAAGATAACATGCTGCCTCTAGGATGATCGAGCGGACATCGTTGCAATATTGTACAAATGACGTTACAAGAGCGAACACAACAGTCGGAATGTTGGTAGTTGGAACCTCTTGACGACAGGTATTGAATTGATTATAATTATTTCATATCATGTTTTTTTGTCATCTCACGATCATGTCCTTGTTTCATCGGCGCTTGTCGAACATTCAGGCACTTTGGGCAAAATACAACGAAAACGAAAGTGTTGCTAATTGACACCGCAACCCCAAATGGAGAGTCACTACCAGAAATCAAGACTCATCTCCGAGACCGCTGTCTTCAAGCAACTTAAACTGCACGGTAAACAAGAGGTCTACATAGGCATAATGTTTCCGCTCAAACGGTCCAGAACCGATTAGGAGAGAATGGGCTCTGGTGTTGTCACCTGCGAAAATATGTACATGGTAATCCTCACGAGAAGTCATCGATAGTCCCGACTTACATGGTCCCGATGGCATCTTCTTGTAACACAAATCGATTGGCAAACGTGTTATTAGTGGGACCAGAGGAATGTCGACCATCGGATGCGGTTGTGGTTCGAGAAAAAGTGAAAACTGTGTTCTTCAAGACGGTCGCTTCCATGGTGGATCTTTCATGATTTGGGCAGGCATTTCCAGCAAAACTGCGGTCATGGTTGGTCGCGAGATTTTTAAATGCAGCGCGTTATTAGCGGGAGGTGATTCAACCTGTCCTTCAACCGCATCTCCAGGCACAATACGAATTTTGACTGATTTCGTTTGTGACATTTAGTCTTACAGTCTGACACTTTCAAAGCGGCGCAATTTTGTTTAATGTGTTTATATCAAAAACGTTATTATACAACATACATTTTTGTATAACCGTACCACAGGGATCTTTTAACAAACACTGGGAACTATCTTGTCAAAAAGGTTGCAGAACCAATAAATAGCTCTGGTGTAGCCGTTTTATTGGTAAAGAGCACTTGTCTGTGAAAGTAGTATACATTTGTACTTAAATACTCAATGCGCCAGTTTTATCAACATTCTTACGCACAAACTTTTCGTAACATTTCCTTACGATTGCAACGGCTAGAGAAGGGGGTCGAGCCTCACACTGGGTGCACATCCGCCTGCATTTAGTAATGTAAGTGGGAGGAGAGCAGCGGTGTGGGTGACAGCCGACTGGTTAGTACAGTTGGTAGAGCGTCTACTGGTGTGGAGGAGGCGTGGATTGGAGCACCTCATCATGCGCCACACCACAACAGTACTTTCATATTTCAGTTTAAACCTCTAATGACCAGCTCCTGTTGGGTTAACATTCGCATCTTAGTCTTAACCTGAAATAGCAAACCTGATCACCCATGATGTTTTAAGAAAAATAATTTTAGCGGGCAGGCATATCTTATTGAATACTGTTCAGTGTTGTTATGTTGTCCCAGTACTTTTAAGCAGCTGTCCACCGAAGTTTGCTCGTCTACCTCTGAGAAGTTAGTTTGCCTACTGACAACAGAAGGAACGACTGTTATACAGACGACTGAGAGACGGCGTGAGATACGTCTCTTTTGACCTCCCCGTGAAGAGCATGTACTGATTTACTGTGCGCACGAACATTCTTATTCGCAAGATCGCTGTCATACTTACAATTCGTATCTTACGAACGCTCTTTCGTACGAATATTGATAAAACGGACCCAATATACTTTGCGTAAATTGCATTTACATGCACTATAAACGATGTTACAAGACTTTGTAGTATTTAAGCATCACTTTTCCATATTCTTTTCAGGTATCAGACCCCTTTGTTGAATTATACAATGCCAACCTCTCACTTCATCAACTGGTTGAGAACACTGATGAGACCTACTGTATCGACACCGAGGCTCTCTACGATATCTGCTTCAGAACCTTGAAGTTGACACCTACATACGGTGACTTGAACCATCTTGTCTCTGCCACCATGTCCGTCTCCCAGGTCAGTTGAAAGCCGATCTCCGTAAATTGGCTGTCAACATGGTACCATTCCCACGTCTCCACTTCTTCATGCCAGGATTTGCTCCACTTACATCACGTGGTAGCCAGCAATACAGAGCTCTTACCATCCCTGAGCTCACTCAACAGATATTCGACGCCAAGAACATCATATGATGGCTGCATGTGATCCACATCACGTACGTTACCTCACCGTCGCCCCCATATTCCGTGGTCGTATGTCCATGAAGGAAGTCGACGAACAGATGTTGAACGTACAGAACAAGAACAGCAGCTACTTCGTTGAATGGATCCCAAACAATGTTAAGACAGCTGTCTGTGACATCCCACCACGTGGTCTAAAGATGTCTGGCACCTTCATTGGAAACAGCACCGCCATCCAGGAATTGTTCAAGCGAATCTCTGAACAGTTCACTGCTATGTTCAGGCGTAAGGCTTTCTTGCATTGGTACACTGGTGACGGTATGGATGAGATGGACTTCACTGAAGCTGAATCCAACATTAATTATTTGGTCTCCAATACCAACAGTACCAAGACGCCACTGCCGAGGAGGGCGAGTTTGATGAGGAGAGCAAGGAAGAGGCTTAAACTTTGATTAAATGACCTGGAAACGAACTCGGAAGGACCCAGATTGAATTGTACCATGTTTTCCTTGTTATGTATTCTTCATATTGAATGTGTACAACCACTAAAACAAGTTGTATTAGCAGAAGTTTTTCTATATTGTCTGTATCGGGGTAACAACTAATGAGTCGCCTGTTTGATGCTAACTGAAAAACATAAAATTTCAGCTTTTCATGGTTTTATAAAACTTCCAAGTTTAATTTCTGTGCACATAATTTTTTAATTATCTTACTAGATAACATGTGAATAATGTTTAAATTATGAACAGAATATATTTTAACCTGTAGATTTTCAATAAAAAATATTTAATACTGGTTTTAAAAATCTGATGATTTATGATACTGAGTAATACCTTCTATGAGATAAATCAACGATCGCGTTTTGAGCCCAGAGATTGATCTTTGGATAGTTTTACCACTTTGGGGTCTTATCAAGGTCTTGGAAAAATATTCATGAAATCAAGTATAAATTAAACAGTAGATAGTACAAAAATATGGGAAAACAATACATTCATGAATGTGCACACCCATATTGCTATCTCTGCAACAATGCTAGGTGGTGGGTTCAATCAATGTATTTGTCTTACCACTCACTGCCAGCCACAGAAGAATACAAACATGCAAACACATTTAACATTCTTTTCACTGCTTTCCACAAATAATCAGCTTTAAACATGCCCACTCGTAAATGTTACACGACCATGTTTGTTTGACAAAAAACATATTTGAGCAAGTTGGTCTGTTGTTTGTCAAACAGAGATGGTCTTCTTACATTTTTGAAGCAAATCAAATTACTTGTATGTTTCCTGAAAGCAGAAGAAAAGTGAGAAAAGTGCTAGTGGTAGGATATTGTAGTAGATTATTTTAGAAACAAGTGTGTTTGAATTTTTCAAGAACTTCATAGGTTTCAAAATGCTGACAAACAAGATTTTATGTAAATATTTAAATCAAACAATCCCATTTTAGATTGGACTATTCTGACGCAACTTGCTACATGATTACTCAACAATATCTTCATACTTGGAAATGGTTGATAACCAAGGGACGTTAGATATGTTAACTAACAGATGTTGTTAAAAACAGTGTAGAACTTCAGTTCAATGGTTAACTATTTATACTGACTTCAGATGGACATTTGTGGAATTGGGTCAACAAAACATATGAAAATATAAACATCAGGTGTAGAGTGTATATGCTGAATTAAACAATCTAAAAAAAATAATGAGAACAATTGCTAATCATTTCAGCACTATTTTAATATACGAAACCAAAATTCAATTTTGGAGACACCCAAAGAAATCAATATATACAATATATACAAGATAACAAGCATGATATAGAGCAATAGTGGTGTAAAATGGTTTGAAGTTTTTATCATCAACACCACAAACACTTGATAAATCTTCATAATAAATTGTGTGCAATCTTACAAATAATTTCCATTTGAAGTGGTGAATTTTCTATGCACAACAAGAAAATATTAATTGAACACGTTAACAGCCTAGAATATAAACTGCTACATTAACAACAGCAATATCTCACATTCTGTATCTTCTTTATGCTGCGAAATTTTATTCTATTCTGAAACTAAACAATACTGGGCCATGCCAGCTCAGAAAACATTTATAGATACCATACCTTGTGTACTTCAAACCATAACAAGCACAAGTTGTTTTAATTCAATCAACAACAAATAGTATCAGTTTTTTGTTGGGCAAAATTAAAATTATAAAATTATCTTAGAATTGATATATTGGTTCAAGTGATAACGTCTAACACTAGCATTGAGATGTATTCTTTCTAGTTACATGTTCTTTTGTCCAAACACTCCTGTACTCCGTTGCTTACAGGAAGTATTTTTCATGTCTAAAACAAGTGTGTAGCATAGTTTGTCCTTAACCCGGCTCAAAGAAAGCCACATATATATAGAGAGATATCAACTTAGCAATAAAGTCAAGTCAGTCATTTTACTGTTTAAGAGTTATGTCTCAATAAATTGTAACTATTTCACATTATTGTCAATAAATTGATCTATCAATTGACAAGGTATTCTCCTCAAAGTTAACAACTATGTTTAAACTGAACACCAATGCAGTTCATAAAATATTCAAATCCAACATTTTAATGTCTTATGAAACAGCCATTCCAATTCCTTGTCAGACACTTATCTAGTTAACACTTATTCATCTAATCAAATCATGGAGTATCTGCTATCAGACTAATACAAATGATCTGATTGGCTGGTAGTGAAAGGATAAGACTAAAAGAAACTTTCTGATTGGCACATTGTGTATCAGACTTAGAAAATTCTGACTGGCTGGTAGTGTATCAGACATGAAACAAACATTCTCACTGGCTAATTTTAAATTTCTATCCAATCAGCATAGTGATAACAGTTTGTGACTAATGCAACTCCAGGAATGCCATGTTGTACTAATTAATAATGAAATCATGTTAAATATGAACGAGACTAACATATGTAACTTGAGTAAAATGCTCCAAACAAGGCTTGTACAAAATCAAGCAGAAAACAAGAAATATAGTACTAGAGAAAGGTCAAACATACAACTGTGTTCCAAAAAATCTTTTCATGTCTGGATACATCAATTTCATAAAAAACTATGAATATGAAAATTGGTGACATTTGCATGACAATCAAAATCTCTGACTTGCACTGAACTAAACGGCAGATTGTTAATGAGGTTTTATAACAAAAGGTTCGTCAATATACAGATTTTCAAAATGGGAGTTAAAATGATAGTTTAAACATATAATAACACAAAAATGACCAGATCCTCTTTCACAAATCAATACAGGTCAAGTAAGTACCTATCAATATGTAGAAAATGACCAGATCCTCTTTCACAAATCAATACAGGCCAAGTAAGTACCTATCAATATGTAGAAAATGACCAGATCCTCTTTCACAAATCAATACAGGTCAAGTAAGTACCTATCAATATGTAGAAAATGACCAGATCCTCTTTCACAAATCAATACAGGCCAAGTAAGTACCTATCAATATGTAGAAAATGACCAGATCCTCTTTCACAAATCAATACAGGTCAAGTAAGTACCTATGAATATGTAGAAAATGACCAGAACCTCTTTCACAAATCAATACAGGCCAAGTAAGTACCTATCAATATGTAGAAAATGAATGCAGAACATTTTTAAACAAAATATATCAAAGCAATTCCGCACGGTAACATTTAAACAGTTGATTTGTTTTCTAAGGAGCAAAACTCTTTTAATATTTTAAATAATCCGCAAGAAAATGTAAAAATATAAATGTGATTCCTAACAATATATTTAAATGCTACATTCGATTTACAACAAGCAAAATTTCCCTGAAGATTTTTACATTTACATCAGAAAATGGATTGTAATTTGTATCAACATATATTAAAATCGGAACGGAGAAAGCAAAAATTGTCTTAGCAAACTGTATCGAAGAAACTTGTGCATTGCTTTATGCATATAATTCAATATTTCAGAGTCAGATGTATGATTATGACAAAAAAAAAACTGTTTTATTAATCATCTTGAGCGTTTGTGAAAAAGATGAAAAGAAAGATAATGTTGAAATAATGATGATAAAACAAAAGACCAATATTCAATGAGAACAACTTTAAATATGTCAGAATGCTAGAAACATCCAAATTTGTTAGTAAAAGCTACATGAATTCTTCAATGTAGGGAAATTTTGTCACAAAAAGGCTATAAATTAACACATTACAACCCTCAGCAGGACACAAAGTCAATCAAAATAAGTGTCTTGATACTGCCTACCTCCATTATAAAACAACAACTTTACATGATGTAAACAGTGAGAGAATAGGTATATTTTATAATACTTAAAACAAATGTCACAAAATACTCCTTACTTAACATCAAAATGGAAGCATAGTGTCCAGTAATTTGTGTTCCATTTTAACTTAATTGAACAAAACAATGATCATTTTCATACGAAAACAACAAGAGATCATGGTTAAATATAAAAGACACGCTCCATTAATTAACATGAAGATTTAAATGCCTCATTGAAATAAGTTATTAATAGTCTTATTAAGTTTTAGAGAATGTAAATGGTTACAAATTAATCTTAATACAAAGATCTTTCTGTCAAAGGGCAATACAGACTTATAAGTTAAAACAAAACTTGACGGCTACTTCAATATTATTGCCAAGAAGTCACAAAAGCTGTTCAAATTCTAAGACGAAAATAAAGTGATCATAAAATATTACAAACTTGACATCTTTGTACCACTATCATCAAATATTTTCAAAGCACTTGATATTCCGTTTTTCCGCATCAAATTTTCCTTCCAAGCACAAACTGTGCCAAAAAAATTAGTTTATAACACAAATCACATAGTAATGGGCAACATATCACACTATAAATGTTAGAGATTTTCAAGCTACATAGTTGTATGAATTTGGGTTGTCTTTGTCTCTTTCCATGTAGTCTCTATCAATCAAACTTTCTATTCTCTTTTTTAAATCAGCCGGCTGAAATAGAACAGTTAAAAGTTACTCAGTCATAGAAATTATGTCTCTGAAATCTGAACTGGGTTCAAGGTTTCATACGACTTGAGATTGCTCTCAATGCTCAACAAATCTCTTACTCTTCATATTCCAGTTGAATATTATACTTTTCCAGTTGAATATATCATATTCCAGTTGAATATTATACTTTTCCAGTTGAATATATCATATTCCAGTTGAATATATACTTTTTTATGTGTAAATATACATAATCCACTTATTTTGTTCAAATATACATTCATGCTGTACTTTATAAATAAACCAAGTACAATGTCTCATGCAGAATATTACAATAATTTGCGGAATCCATGAAAAGCAGACAATACCTTATCCAAAACAAATAATAAATTCACTTCAAGATGAAGTTTGAAGACAAGAAACTCTGCAGCAACCCATGATGTGGTGTACATATCAGGAGTTTAATGCAAAATTGTTTGAACTCAGATTTTGCAAACAAGAGGGCCATGATGGCCCTATATTGCTCACCTGAGTACATTGCCATGTTGGCTTCAACAGAGTCCAAGAGGATTTTTTAATGATTTGACCTTGTGACCATCTGTTTTACCCAACATTACCAAGTACCACACTTGACTTGCAATTTAATGTAGTTTTATGTAGTTCCGGTAGAGTATGCAGCCTCCAGAGAATCCAAAAGGATTTTTCATCATCTGATCCTGTGACCTAGTGTTTGACCTTAGATGACCTAGTTTTAATCTTGACCTAGATTTTATTACAGCAGACATTTTGACCATGTCTCATATTGATAAAATTAACAGGAAGATTTTCAAAGTCTTCCCTACATATCTCTAAGCAAAACAGGTGACCCCTGGGGCACGACCACTTTTGACTACAGGGGTATAATTTGAACAATCGTGTAGAGGACCACTAGACAATGCTACACACCAAATACCTAAGCTCAAGGCCTTTCGGTTTCAGACAAGAACATTTTAAAAGTTTTCCCTATATATCTTTATGTAAAACAGGCATGACCAATTTATACCCCAGGGGCATAATTTGAACAATCTTGGTAGAGGATCACTAGACAATACTACTCACCAAATGTCTAGGCTCTAGGCTTTTCGGTTTCAGACATGAAGTTTTTCAATTTTTTCTCTATATAAACAAAACCCCCAGGGCGAGGCCAATATTTACCCCAGGGGTATAATTTAAAAATCTTGTTAGAGGACCACTAGACAATGCATCCAGAAGATTTTTCGAAGTTTACCCTAAGTTTTTCATGTCCATTGCCATGGCAGCCAGAGTTCTGCATCACATTCATTTCTTTAAACAATTTGCAAGAGCATCACAGAAGGAACATCCCTGTGAAGTTTCGCAAAAATTGGCCAAGCTTTAAGGAGGAGAAGTTGTTTGAAGAAATTGTTGACAGACACCGGACTACGTGCTCAGGTGAGCTAAAAAGGCAGTTACAATAGCTTTGCAGTAAATCATCCGTACAGAAAAGAATAACTACTCTACCTTGACAGGAAATTTGAGTTGGTTGTACAATTCTGATATCAGTAAATTGTGAGTGAGTGCTTTCCTTGTTTTCATAATTCTCACTATTGCTGCATCAACTTGATACTGTCTATCCTGGAAAACCCGTTCTGTAGTGCTAACATTTTCTTCTGGCTGTAAAATCATACAAATAGGCAATAAGATAATTGTTGACCTAAGAAAACAATTTTGTTGTGTAACATAAACAATAATCACTCTATATATAAGCGTCGCTGTACCATTTCTAACCTTTTCTTTAAAAGACGCCATTTCCAGAAAACGCAACATGTGCTGTCACTATGTGCAAGTAGGAAACAATATTTACTCCATATGGTCACTATTTTTTCATATTGCCACATGGGACAAATATTGCTTACTGTCATGATGACGTCACATGTGACTTTTCTGAAAATGACGTCACTTATAGAAGAGGTTGGATTTTGTACAGCGGTGTTCATAAATACTTATATTTATAATAAATATTTTGCGAACTGAAGAACCATCTTTCCCTACATAAATGCCTTGTGTGCTATTTGGTATCATCATTTAAAATGTTATTCATTACAGCCATGCGTTATTTTTAGATTTCTTTAGCGTTTTTTATTGCCTCGTGTCACCACAACAAGTAAAAAAGGAGTTAATGGCACCGACTTGTTGTTTTCCAACAATATAAAGAAAACAAAAAAATATAATTAAGTAATGAGATTCATTTCATGTTTCCCTGGATTTTGAACATGTTACCTTCAAATTGACCTCCACTACTTGAGCAAAACATGCATGCAAATTTAATAGAAAGTAAAAGATCTTTTACTTACTGTTTCCTTCATCTGAATTTGGTTAATTTTGATTCTGTAAAGTTTATGTTTGAAATCATCATTAAATTTAAATTTGTCTTCATTTTCAACATCTTTTCCCTGAAAAATGAAAATTTCAATTTAAAATCTAAATGACATTGAAGTCAAGTATATTGCAGAGTCAATCTGATGCATTAACTCAGGAATGTAATTTTTACTATTTGGGATAGGAAGACAAATTGATTTTGCGTTGTCTAACAAACTATGCACAGAACCAGACATTTACACATTATGCACAGAACCAGACATTTACAAACTATGCACAGAACCAGACATTTACAAACTATGCACAGAACCAGACATTTACACATTATGCACAGAACCAGACATTTACAAACTATGCACAGAACCAGACATTTACAAACTATGCACAGAACCAGACATTTACAAACTATGCACAGAACCAGACATTTACAAACTATGCACAGAACCAGACATTTACACATTATGCACAGAACCAGACATTTACAAACTATGCACAGAACCAGACATTTACAAACTATGCACAGAACCAGACATTTACAAACTATGCACAGAACCAGACATTTACAAACTATGCATAGAACCAGACATTTACAAACTATGCACAGAACCAGACATTTACAAACTATGCACAGAACCAGACATTTACATTCACTTTTATTTTATTGGGTTTAATGTCAGCTTTCAATATTTTTTCAATAATGGCAGTAAGTTGACCTTACCAGTTTTATCAACCAGTACTTACTTGCCCTTGCGCAATCAACTGACAACTTCTGCACATAAATCAGAGGTGGAGACTAAATGACCTTAGCCACTGTCACTGAAGGACATGCCCTCTCAAGGATTTTAATCTGGACATTCTGAGTGAAAGTCCAGCGATCTACCAAAAGAGGTAACTGGGCCAACTTCACATATACTACAAGTTATCAATTTAAATAGACAAAAATACCTAAAACGAAAAACACAAACCTTTGGGGCCTTCAACAACAATCTTGCTTTACCACAAGCAAGCGATTGTAACGTCCTTCTAAGCTCACTATCCTCTGTAAAATTCAATATTTCAAATCTTTATTTTCATAAAAATTTGTGCTGAACAGACTAACAATCTGTGAACTAGTTGTAAATAAACATTCTTCAGTGAATTAATGGTAAAAATAAACACTCTGCAGTGAACTAATGGTAAAAATAAACACTCTTCAGTGAACTAATGGTAAAAATAAACATTCTTCTGTAAACTAATGGTAAAAATAAACATTCTTCTGTGAACTAGTGGTAAAATAGACATTATTCAGTGAACTAGTGGTAAAAATAAACATTCTCCATATAAATACTAACTTCAGTCATAAAAGGAAGGATCTTTGTTGAATTTTATAAAGACTTATCTAAGGGTAAAGTCTCAAAATCATGATCAGGAGGTTACAGGTTTGAATCGCGTCAAGACAACATTCTGTGGTTTTTACATCTCTAAATCAGGTGTCAGCACTGGTTAATCAGTCAGGAAGCAGTTATCACCAGTATTCATTTTAAGTTGTAAGAACTTGTTTCAGAATGAATGTTAAATAAAAAAGTTTTAACCCAGAGGGATTTTAAGTACCAACAAATTTGTGAAATTCCCTCCGACATCAAACAAACCTCAAGGGCAGAAGGCTTCAAAAACAAGATGGCTGCAGCCTTGTTTTTGATAAACTTTTTCATAACATGAAATCAAGGCTACAAATGTTAACAAAATTATAAAGGTATGTAAATATAAACAAATAAGAGGTAATTAATAAGTTTGTAAAGCTCCTGATGTCAGTTATACTGTTCATTTCAAACTTCAAGTTTCCAAAAATCTGTAATAATAACAAAATCAAATACAGAACCAAATCTTACCAATAGCAGAAGCTTGTTTGATCTCTTCAAATGAGAACACATCACCTTCATTAAATAACAAGAGACAGAGTGTCTGGAATAATGACACTTGTAACTCTTTCATACCCTGTAAATACACCAACAATTGTATTATACAACACTCAGTATGGATGTATTGTTAACCTATATGTATGAGATACAACACTCAGTATGGATGTATTATCAACCTATATGTATGAGGTTTAGTGCCGTCTTTCAACAGTATGTCAGTCATAGACAGTTCAAAGGGTAAAGCGAAAACAATCTTGATAAGCAGATAGGCTTGTTTTGTTTTAAGATTCAAAAGTGATAAAAATGTAATCATAAGTTTAATTATCTGATCCAGAATCGCTCATTTCAGAAAGGGTAAGATTCTGAACAACTCAGGGAAAGTTCAGATGCTATATAAACACAAATTAGTAGCTAAATCATCAATGTTTAAAAGCATTCATTGTCCAAAGGTTTCCAGTATTGTGTCACTTATTTTATCAGTTAATCAAAGCACTTTATACTTTAACAGCAATTTTGAATGCTAATATGTCAAGATCGAAATATGTCAGTGGATATTAAAGGCAATGTCATACCCCTGAAAAGTCTGCTTTCAACACACAATGACCAAGTGTTGGCTGCCACTGAAGTTTTCGTCCACTGTGTTTACCCAGATAGAACTTCTTGAAAACCTCTTGTAATTTTACCATCTAAAAGTTAAATAGAAATAATTTTGTCAAGTTTTAATAAAGGTGTAGGTATGCAAGTTATGAATTATTTCAAAGAAATCTGATACGTCTACAAACATTTATTACCAGGAAATGGGGATCAAGTATCATTTTGTGTGATATTGTAATGCTGTTTGGGAAGAAATTCAATCACAAAAACAAGAAGGCCATGATAGCCTTGAATCGCTCACCTGAGCACCTGAAATATTTCATACTATGGTCCTGTGTCACAGGGTGCACATTTTTTGTTGAAGTAAAGATTCTCACAAAGATAGAAAAAAGTTTGATTTCCACCATGTTAAGAATATCACTATAATTATAATGTATACGTATCGGCATAGTGATCCGCACCCTGACTGCCATGTTGTTTTAGTTGAATCACACGACTGCACAACTGAGGTAGAGGGTTACCTAAGGAACATTTAGGTGAAATTCTTTCAAAATTGGGCATGTAGTATTTAACAAGAAGATTTTTGTAGTTTCCACTCTCTGACTCTGGCAGCAAAGTTGTTTGACAAATCCAAATAATTTGAACAATATTGGTAGAAGATCACCTTATGAACATTCAGGTACAATAATTAATTTTGAAGATTCCACTATATACATATAGGAAAATGGTTCCGCCCCACTGACAACCACTATATGTCGTAACCCTTTTTAGTTTCACATGTTTTTTACATTCCTTGCGCGCTAAATGACTGAAGCTGTCGATGCGCCATAAAACCACATATTTGACGAATCCATAAAATTTGAACAATCTTGGTAGAGGGTCACCTAAGGAATATTTGTGTGAAGTTATATAAAAAATGGGTCAGCACATTTTGACAAATTCTGTCTTGTGGTTTCAGAGGAGATGTTTTTTAAACGATCGTGCTAAGGTGAACTAAATTGCAAAGTTTTAAATGAATAGTTAATGGGGAGCATAAAATTACAGATACCATATGCTTGAAATAAACTTAACTTGGTAAGTTTATACACAAGTGACCCGATATCCTTTTTCCCCATATATTTCCATTTTTCGACCCTTTTGCCACAAAGCAAAGTTACTGACAGAACATCTCCAGAAGAGTTTCTGGTAAAATTCAAGCGCTGTTTTTTCCAAATTTAAGCAAGGAGTTTTCAAAAACTAGCATTAAATTCCAAGACTTGTTCAAGGTCTGTGTGAACTTTGAAGACTATTCTACATTGTTCTATAGATATATCTATGACAAGCATAAATTCAACAAACCTCTCCAGGTAGATGTACTTCCATGGGTGTGTAGGTGGGCCAGTATCCCATAGTTAATATATTCACAGTCAATTCAAGATTCTTGGATGTTTTCTCATTTTGCACTGACTGTATAAAGAAGAAAACAAGATAAAGTAAAGAAAAAGATTTATTTACCTGCCCCCATGGCATTTATACTATATTAACTCAACACAGTTTATACTCAAATAAACAACAGATAACACAAATTTGAAACTGTTATCACAAACACAGAAGAATTTCAAAGCAATTTAATACACACACAAACAATATAAATAAACAGTAAATGACTTTTCTATAATGCAACCAGCGACCGCATTAAACCAGTCCTGACAGGTAAAAAATGTAGTTGAATAATCCATTCAACGACCCTATACACTTAATCCCATTAATCATTTCACACCGGAGAAATTCACGCTTGCATTCATGCATTATCCTTTAAACAATTGAATAAACAATTACATGTGATAAATATGACCAGGTAAATACTTGGTGAATTAATTATAAAATGAAACGCACGAATCGTTGCTTATATGTGACCGCTAGTCTAAATTTAAAGAATTACACAACTTAACCATCATAATTTCTACAAGAATCGAGTTCAAGTAACGTTGTTGCTAAGCGACATACATTGTTTATGGTCAGCAAGTTTTTACATTTCGATGTCCCAAGAAGAAATATGCTAGATGTTATTTTTGTGCTGAATCGCCTGCTTTTATCATTACTTGAAAGAACATCATGTCCATAAACTTCTTTATACTCAATGACAGAATGAAAATTGCAAAAACATCAATTTAAATAAACACGTTCTTAGTTTAGTATGTAATCCTTATTAACACACTCAGTAAAATCATTGCCTCTTTATGAAAAAATGAACATTTACTACATTCTGCCAGTTTGAAATATGCACTTTGAATGTATTTGAGTAATATTCCAGTTAATATCTATCATTACTAAAGTCATGACCTCACATCACATGCAGAGTCATGTTACTGTGATGATTTTTTATTTATAGACCTGAAAGCTCTTATAAATGCTTATGTGTAAATGTGCGCATCTTGTGTTTTGCCTTTTGTTTTCAACTACACATTTTCAAAATAGACATGAACGTTGTCACACTGGATAAACATGGGAAATTTCTCACGGCTTGTGAGATGATAGAATTTAGTTTAAATGGATTTACAAGCTTTGTTTGACATTATAAATATATTTGAATGGGAAGAGGGTGGTATTCACATGTTTTGACTGTTGTTATATTTGACATTCATTTGTACTTAACTCATCAATTTATTGATATCTATTAAGAGACCACTTTATTAAGTGACTTTATTTGTCGTCCCTTGGGTGGTCTTTTAATTCAATCTCTACTGTATTAATAAACAGTAGATTTTTGAAAAACAGTATCCCCCCCCTAAAGATGCATAGTTAGTGAGCGGATCTTAATTAATATGATGACATAGAAATGAGAACGGATGATATACAAGGGTTTAAATATGTTGGACTAAAAAGCTTAACAATTCTTAAGTTACTGAGTCGACGTGAATTTCCACCTAATAGTCAGTCTGACCTAGATCTTTGAACCAGTGACTCCAAAATCAATAGTGCTCATCAACAATCCACAGGCAACTATCCTTCTAAGTTAGGACCGAGCAGCCAAAGGTTACTTCAGTTATTGTGCAGACAAGGATATACATCTATTTCACCTTTGACCCCCAAAATCTATAGTGTTCATCAACAACATGTAGGCATACCAAGTGAAAGCCTGAGAGGCCAAAGGGAGCAGAAGACATGTGCCTATACAATATGCCCTCTCTTCTTGGAAGGGGGGGGGCATAATTATAATTGAAAAAATATTTAGTATACAATGTCTCCAAATGTCTGTATTGCAATACTTAATCCTGTTTCTCATCAGTATTTTGGTTATGTACAGTAGTGAGTTAACCTATATGGTGTTCCTGGACAACCACACAGAGCGTAACTTCTTCTGCAAGCAACTAAAACTTCCCCACCATGAATCCGAAGTGGAGGACAAACGAGTTTGGAAGTATTATCTTCAGTCACAGAGAACATTATGCCTTACTAAAGATTCGAACCCACCTCCATTCCTACCTGTTTGAAGGCTAACATTATATCTTTTGACAATTCCATATCTTTGAACATTCCTTCCAATTTTACAGTGAAACCACTACCACATTCTGAAATTAAGCATATAAATAATGTTACACTGCATTCTAATTCCAGCAAGAACTAGATCTATCACGGAATTTGATGAATACCCCTGCACACCGCCCTCACAGAAAATGCCCCCTGGATAGAACAATGAAAGAAATTGACTGGAACATGTTTCACTGAAGGTGAATGGTGGTCACTAATGCCAAACTATTTCCAAATCCAAACATGAATGACAAAGTTATGGACAGAACACAACTACTATCATCAGTAAGGCTTCTATAGCAAAACTGACAAAAGTTCAGAGGAGCACAGTGACTTTGACCCTGAAGCTAGGTACACTGATCTTCTGTGCGACACATCCTCATCCTATAATTATCACTTGTGTGAAATTATTAAAAATCCCACCATGAACAACAAAGTTATGGACCGGACATGATGTCAGTGCCAAAATAATTTACCTTACTGTAATCCATTGATGCAAGTCAGATACAATGTCACCTACACATTTTATGCCTCTCTTACATGCAAAACATAGGAGAAACAAAATAATGTTTACCTTGTTTCAATTTTGAGAGCATCGATTTTTCAGCATCGACAGAAGCACTTTTCCCAACCAGGAGACGTTTGGCAAGATCTTTCTTATAAAATGCTTCAAAAACATCTTTACCTGAAAACATCACAACCAAAATTAGTAAGATACAACATATTTCTATTTCCAGGAACAGTTATGTAACAGGATAATAAGAATTTTTACCAAAATTGTTCCATACTAGCCATCATATAAAATACCTTCATCAAAATTGGTGATTCATTTCTCCTCTTACATAGATCAGGCCCCCAAGGTACATACAATTGGTGATTCATTTCTCCTCTTACATAGATCAGGCCCCCAAGGTACATACAATTGGTGATTCATTTCTCCTCTTACATAGATCAGGCCCCCAAGGTATATACAATTGGTGAACCATTTCTCCTCTTACATAGATCAGGCCCCCAAGGTACATACAACTGGTGAACCATTTCTCCTCTTACATAGATCAGGCCCCCAAGGTACATACAATTGGTGAACAATTTCTCCTCTTACATAGATCAGGCACCCAAGGTACATACAATTACTTTTTATCTATTTAATCAGATGTAAGTATTATGAAGTCAAAAACTTGAACTAACTTTTCACACTTTATTTCAATGTCATTTAATTTTCCTAGAATTCACATGCTATCATTTCTTCAGACATTTTTTTGGTCACTTGTAATCAACTGCCAAGAGTCAATCAAGTATTTTGCTTTGTCTAAATGATTTTGGCTAAGTTAATTGTGTTTTGTTACAAGTCATTTTTGAAATGGATGTTTGATAAATCCCATATCCATCTATTACCGTCTGGAAAATCTCTAAACATACTCTAAATGATTGACCCTATTAACTTCGAGCATATCAAAAGCTCCAAATTCCAGAATAACCGAAATACTTACAATACTGATTTAATGCTCTTAGAATGAATTTTTGCCATAAATGTTATAGAATCCAACATTCATTTGGCAAACCTTGCGTGACTGAACATTAAGTATAGTGCATCAAACTAACCATGTATAAATCTGAAAAGAACCATTATTTTATCCAGCAATCTTTCCAGCTCCTCTTCAGTTGCTTCTTTGTTTCCTGCACGTAATTTGTTGTCCACATACTTGGCTGAAAATTTAATAACAAGTTGATTTACGCTAAATTTCCAACAAGGGCTACTGAACTGTCCTTCACCAAGTTTATATCCCTTATTTGATGGTGTAACATTCAATCCCAGTCTATGATTGCTCCTCTTTTATAACAGAAACCAGAAACTTAAAATGAACATGTTCTTCCAAAATTCTATTTCTTAGAATAATAATGAAATGTGTGCTGTCATTGAGCAATAAAGTTAATATAATTACTAGTAGATCATGGCGAGCACACATCTCTTCCTTAGTTCTACATGAACAAATCTGTAACACACTTTTCAAACAAAAGAAGGAAAACATAGGGGTTGTCTCAAAGTTTCATTACACAGTAACAGTCAAGAGGACTTACCAATATATTCTGCAGGTTTGTTCTGTCTTGCATTGATGAAGTTTTCAAAACTTTCTCTCATTGAATTCACAAACTGTTCATTTTTACCAAAACATGTGGATATTATATTATCAATCTTATCTTTGAAATCTGAAACAGATTTATTTATGTTATAAATGTAGCAAAATCACTGAACGTAAATTAAGACAATCAAGTAACAAGAGAGCCAGCCATGATATATCACTCATCTGACCAATACTGTTATGATGCTCCGTGTGTTAAGCTATAAGGAAACCAGCCTTACCCCTTGGCTGTCATATTTTTGACAGTCATATTATTTCTGCAATCTTTGTACAAAGTCATCCTATGACCATGTCCTCCAAATAAATTTGTTTTGGGGAGTCAGTATGATTAAGGTCAAAATTATGGTAATAAAAGCACTGTGATATCGACCTTTGACCTACTGGTCCCCAAATTATAAGGGGCATCTGATAATCAAAGGCAATCATTATATGTGTACTGACAGCCATAGGCTGTGGTAATTGGCTAGAAACCAGTAACAGTCTCGACATGTTGTAAAACAATGATTATGAAGCTTGACCTGTAAGCATTCTCCAGTTCTTGATCTGAAACAATAATCTACTACCAACTAACACAAACAAAAATAATACACCCCCTTTTCTTTGAGAGACAGGGGCACAAAAAGTTTCTATACTACCTAAAATAGCCTGCACCATGTCTTTATCTTTGTCTGGATCATTATTTACATTTAGCACAATAATTCTTCCAGTACCCTGAAAATAATGCAAATAAATCATTAATTATAAATGTTTGTTAGTTTTATGACTCACCAATGATTCTTCAATCTTATACTGAAACATAGTCTACTAGTACAGAGAGAGTGCTACCGCACTATAATACCACAACTAGAGGTATGGTACCACACATAGTCACAGTACATTCACCTGACAGTGGGCACCCTATGTCCTAGCACTACACATATAATGTGCCATTTACAATGTACATGTTTCATATATACACGTGCCATTTGTAATGATTTAAGTATGTTGCAACCAGGAACAAACCTACAAACTCCCATCCCTGAGGCAAACACTTCACCACTAAGCCATCAGGCTAAATAATACAAATTATACTGGACAGTTATAGAGTATTCCACCAAGCTTGTAGCTCTGTATACTGGACAGTTATAGAGTATTCCACCAAGCTTGTAACTCTGTATACTGGACAGTTATAGAGTATTCAACCAAGCTTGTAATTCTGTATACTGGACAGTTATAGAGTATTCCACCAAGCTTGTAAATCTGTATACTGGACAGTTATAGAGTATTCCACCAAGCTTGTAACTCTGTATACTGGACAGTTATAGAGTATTCCACCAAGCTTGTAATTCTGTATACTGGACAGTTATAGAGTATTCCACCAAGCTTGTAACTATGTATACTGGACAGTTATAGAGTATTCCACCAAGCTTGTAATTCTGTATACTGGACAGTTATAGAGTATTCCACCAAGCTTGTAGCTATGTATACTGGACAGCTATAGAGTATTCCACCAAGCTTGTAACTCTGTATACTGGACAGTTATAGAGTATTCCACCAAGCTTGTAACTATGTATACTGGACAGTTATAGAGTATTCCACCAAGCTTGTAGCTCTGTATACTGGACAGTTATAGAGTATTCCACCAAGCTTGTAAATCTGTATACTGGACAGTTATAGAGTATTCCACCAAGCTTGTAATTCTGTATACTGGACAGTTATAGAGTATTCCACCAAGCTTGTAATTCTGTATACTGGACAGTTATAGAGTATTCCACCAAGCTTGTAATTCTGTATACTGGACAGTTATAGAGTATTCCACCAAGCTTGTAACTCTGTATACTGGACAGTTATAGAGTATTCCACCAAGCTTGTAATTCTGTATACTGGACAGTTATAGAGTTTTCCACCAAGCTTGTAACTCTGTATACTGGACAGTTATAGAGTATTCCACCAAGCTTGTAACTATGTATACTGGACAGTTATAGAGTATTCCACAAAGCTTGTAACTCTGTATACTGGACAGTTATAGAGTATTCCACCAAGCTTGTAAATCTGTATACTGGACAGTTATAGAGTATTCCACCAAGCTTGTAACTCTGTATACTGGACAGTTATAGAGTATTCCACCAAGCTTGTAACTATGTATACTGGACAGTTATAGAGTATTCCACCAAGCTTGTAACTCTGTATACTGGACAGTTATAGAGTATTCCACAAAGCTTGTAACTCTGTATACTGGACAGTTATAGAGTATTCCACCAAGCTTGTAACTCTGTATTAGTGGACAGTTATAGAGTATTCCACCAAGCTTGTAGCTCTGTATACTGGACAGTTATAGAGTATTCCACCAAGCTTGTAGCTCTGTATACTGGGCAGTTATAGAGTATTCCACCAAGCTTGTAATTCTGTATACTGGACAGTTATAGAGTATTCCACCAAGCTTGTAACTCTGTATACTGGACAGTTATAGAGTATTCCACCAAGCTTGTAGCTCTGTATACTGGACAGTTATAGAGTATTCCACCAAGCTTGTAGCTCTGTATACTGGACAGTTATAGAGTATTCCACCAAGCTTGTAGCTCTGTATACTGGACAGTTATAGAGTATTCCACCAAGCTTGTAACTCTGTATACTGGACAGTTATAGAGTATTCCACCAAGCTTGTAACTCTGTATACTGGACAGTTATAGAGTATTCCACCAAGCTTGTAAATCTGTATACTGGACAGTTATAGAGTATTCCACCAAGCTTGTAACTCTGTATACTGGACAGTTATAAGTTCCACCAAGCTTGTAACTATGTATACTGGACAGTTATAGAGTATTCCACCAAGCTTGTAACTCTGTATACTGGACAGTTATAGAGTATTCCACCAAGCTTGTAACTATGTATACTGGACAGTTATAGAGTATTCCACCAAGCTTGTAACTATGTATACTGGACAGTTATAGAGTATTCCACCAAGCTTGTAGCTCTGTATACTGGACAGTTATAGAGTATTCCACCAAGCTTGTAGCTCTGTATACTGGACAGTTATAGAGTATTCCACCAAGCTTGTAACTCTGTATACTGGACAGTTATAGAGTATTCCACCAAGCTTGTAACTCTGTATTAGTGGACAGTTATAGAGTATTCCACCAAGCTTGTAACTCTGTATTAGTGGACAGTTATAGAGTATTCCACCAAGCTTGTAATCTTGTATACTGGACAGTTATAGAGTATTCCACCAAGCTTGTAACTCTGTATACTGGACAGTTATAGAGTATTCCACCAAGCTTGTAACTTTGTATACTGGACAGTTATAGAGTATTCCACCAAGCTTGTAACTATGTATACTGGACAGTTATAGAGTATTCCACCAAGCTTGTAACTCTGTATACTGGACAGTTATAGAGTATTCCACCAAGCTTGTAACTATGTATACTGGACAGTTATAGAGTATTCCACCAAGCTTGTAACTCTGTATACTGGACAGTTATAGAGTATTCCACCAAGCTTGTAACTATGTATACTGGACAGTTATAGAGTATTCCACCAAGCTTGTAACTCTGTATACTGGACAGTTATAGAGTATTCCACCAAGCTTGTAACTCTGTATACTGGACAGTTATAGAGTATTCCACCAAGCTTGTAACTCTGTATACTGGACAGTTATAGAGTATTCCACCAAGCTTGTAAATCTGTATACTGGACAGTTATAGAGTATTCCACCAAGCTTGTAACTCTGTATACTGGACAGTTATAGAGTATTCCACCAAGCTTGTAACTCTGTATACTGGACAGTTATAGAGTATTCCACAAAGCTTGTAACTCTGTATACTGGACAGTTATAGAGTATTCCACCAAGCTTGTAACTCTGTATACTGGACAGTTATAGAGTATTCCACCAAGCTTGTAAATCTGTATACTGGACAGTTATAGAGTATTCCACCAAGCTTGTAACTCTGTATACTGGACAGTTATAGAGTATTCCACCAAGCTTGTAACTCTGTATACTGGACAGTTATAGAGTATTCCACAAAGCTTGTAACTCTGTATACTGGACAGTTATAGAGTATTCCACCAAGCTTGTAACTATGTATACTGGACAGTTATAGAGTATTCCACCAAGCTTGTAACTCTGTATACTGGACAGTTATAGAGTATTCCACCAAGCTTGTAACTCTGTATACTGGACAGTTATAGAGTATTCCACCAAGCTTGTAACTCTGTATACTGGACAGTTATAGAGTATTCCACCAAGCTTGTAAATCTGTATACTGGACAGTTATAGAGTATTCCACCAAGCTTGTAACTATGTATACTGGACAGTTATAGAGTATTCCACCAAGCTTGTAATCTTGTATACTGGACAGTTATAGAGTATTCCACAAAGCTTGTAACTCTGTATACTGGACAGTTATAGAGTATTCCACCAAGCTTGTAACTCTGTATACTGGACAGTTATAGAGTATTCCACAAAGCTTGTAACTCTGTATACTGGACAGTTATAGAGTATTCCACCAAGCTTGTAGCTCTGTATACTGGACAGTTATAGAGTATTCCACCAAGCTTGTAGCTCTGTATACTTGACAGTTATAGAGTATTCCACCAAGCTTGTAGCTCTGTATACTTGACAGTTATAGAGTATTCCACCAAGCTTGTAGCTCTGTATACTCGACAGTTATAGAGTATTCCACCAAGCTTGTAACTCTGTAGTCTGGACAGTTATAGAGTATTCCACCAAGCTTGTAACTCTGTATACTGGACAGTTATAGAGTATTCCACCAAGCTTGTAACTCTGTATACTGGACAGTTATAGAGTATTCCACCAAGCTTGTAACACTGTATACTGGACAGTTATAGAGTATTCCACCAAGCTTGTAACACTGTATACTGGACAGTTATAGAGTATTCCACCAAGCGTGTAACTCTGTATACTGGATAGTTATAGAGTATTCCACAAAGCTTGTAACACTGTATACTGGACAGTTATAGAGTATTCCACCAAGCTTGTAACTCTGTATACTGGACAGTTATAGAGTATTCCACCAAGCTTGTAACTCTGTATACTGGACAGTTATAGAGTATTCCACCAAGCTTGTAACTATGTATACTGGACAGTTATAGAGTATTCCACCAAGCTTGTAACTCTGTATACTGGACAGTTATAGAGTATTCCACCAAGCTTGTAACTATGTATACTGGACAGTTATAGAGTATTCCACCAAGCTTGTAACTCTGTATACTGGACAGTTATAGAGTATTCCACCAAGCTTGTAACTCTGTATACTGGACAGTTATAGAGTATTCCACCAAGCTTGTAACTCTGTATACTGGACAGTTATAGAGTATTCCACCAAGCTTGTAAATCTGTATACTGGACAGTTATAGAGTATTCCACCAAGCTTGTAGCTCTGTATACTGGACAGTTATAGAGTATTCCACCAAGCTTGTAACTCTGTATACTGGACAGTTATAGAGTATTCCACAAAGCTTGTAACTCTGTATACTGGACAGTTATAGAGTATTCCACCAAGCTTGTAACTCTGTATACTGGACAGTTATAGAGTATTCCACCAAGCTTGTAAATCTGTATACTGGACAGTTATAGAGTATTCCACCAAGCTTGTAACTCTGTATACTGGACAGTTATAGAGTATTCCACCAAGCTTGTAACTCTGTATACTGGACAGTTATAGAGTATTCCACAAAGCTTGTAACTCTGTATACTGGACAGTTATAGAGTATTCCACCAAGCTTGTAACTATGTATACTGGACAGTTATAGAGTATTCCACCAAGCTTGTAACTCTGTATACTGGACAGTTATAGAGTATTCCACCAAGCTTGTAACTCTGTATACTGGACAGTTATAGAGTATTCCACCAAGCTTGTAACTCTGTATACTGGACAGTTATAGAGTATTCCACCAAGCTTGTAAATCTGTATACTGGACAGTTATAGAGTATTCCACCAAGCTTGTAACTATGTATACTGGACAGTTATAGAGTATTCCACCAAGCTTGTAATCTTGTATACTGGACAGTTATAGAGTATTCCACAAAGCTTGTAACTCTGTATACTGGACAGTTATAGAGTATTCCACCAAGCTTGTAACTCTGTATACTGGACAGTTATAGAGTATTCCACAAAGCTTGTAACTCTGTATACTGGACAGTTATAGAGTATTCCACCAAGCTTGTAGCTCTGTATACTGGACAGTTATAGAGTATTCCACCAAGCTTGTAGCTCTGTATACTTGACAGTTATAGAGTATTCCACCAAGCTTGTAGCTCTGTATACTTGACAGTTATAGAGTATTCCACCAAGCTTGTAGCTCTGTATACTCGACAGTTATAGAGTATTCCACCAAGCTTGTAACTCTGTAGTCTGGACAGTTATAGAGTATTCCACCAAGCTTGTAACTCTGTATACTGGACAGTTATAGAGTATTCCACCAAGCTTGTAACTCTGTATACTGGACAGTTATAGAGTATTCCACCAAGCTTGTAACACTGTATACTGGACAGTTATAGAGTATTCCACCAAGCTTGTAACACTGTATACTGGACAGTTATAGAGTATTCCACCAAGCGTGTAACTCTGTATACTGGATAGTTATAGAGTATTCCACAAAGCTTGTAACACTGTATACTGGACAGTTATAGAGTATTCCACCAAGCTTGTAACTCTGTATACTGGACAGTTATAGAGTATTCCACCAAGCTTGTAACTCTGTATACTGGACAGTTATAGAGTATTCCACCAAGCTTGTAGCACTGTATACTGGACAGTTATAGAGTATTCCACCAAGCTTGTAGCACTGTATACTGGACAGTTATAGAGTATTCCACCAAACGTGTAACTCTGTATACTGGACAGTTATAGAGTATTCCACCAAGCTTGTAACTATGTATTAGTATAGAAGCCTTTACAATAGATATGTGCCACAAAATGCATATACAGTAGTCTTACCTTGATGTAAGTTGCAAACGAACCACAAAGTTCTTTATGCCCATTTTTTACCCTCAAGAAGAGTGTATACATTCTGCAAAGGTCCGAAGTTCTATTCTCAGACAACAGCTGATCTAATCCTGTAATAAATACAGTGAAAATACTGATGAAATACAGAGTTATATAGCTATCTCAACTGACTGACATGATTTGTCATCAGGATCAAAGTTGACTGAAAACACAAATGGGACACCATGATAGCCTGTTGGAGCGAAGTCTGGACCAAACAGACAAACCAAATGACTCCCTTAAAATTAAGAGGTCATAAACTGACTTCTGACAATCATCCAGTAAAGATTGACAGTGGTTGGCCCAAATTTTTGGGAGAAGTCACTTCTCCCTTCAGCTGAGATAGGAAATTTACAGCGACTTAATTTTCGCTGTAATTATGAAAATTGGCGAAATGAACGGACGTTCGGCAACTTCTTCGCCCACTTCGCCTAGTAGCTTGTTCTTTGATCAGTCACCATTACCTACACTTTTGATTTACTGAACCCAACACAATATCTAACAAATATCTTATGAAGTAGGCCAATGCATTTTTAGTTATTGATCAGAAATGGTTATCCACATTGATAGCGACCTGAGATTCCCTAAAACCATACGGTCATCTTCTGACCAAGACAATCATATTATGAAATTATGACCACTGAAGGCTGGAGCATTTTCAGGACAGTCAGTCGTAAAAAAACAAATGCATACAGAAAGACCAAAAGAAACAATATATCTCTGTTTCTTGATTTTTTTGAAAAGAGGGGGAACATAATAAAACATAAAGAAAACCAACCTTTAAGCAGAATCTGAGATATATGTTGCTCTAGGAGTTGTTTCTCAACTAAATTTATCACAGGTTTTCTGAAATACAACATAACCAATGCAAAAATAAACATACCCTAAATGCATCATGTCAATATGGAAACATTTCACAATACAGAAAACAAAGCTCTCATACACATATTTTATAAATGGAAACATTTCACAATACAGAAAACAAAGAAGAACCAATGGATGCTCCATGAAGTATGTACATGAGGAAAGGGACATAAATTTGTGAACAAGAAGGCCATGATGGTCCTATATCGCTCATCTGAGTACACTGCCATTCTGACTGAATTAGACAAATGTGCCAATAAATTGGTATAGGTTCAATAAAATTCCTGTCAAGTTTGGACAAAATCCCTTCTGCGTTATAGGAGTGGATGTTGTTTAAAAAAAATGTTGACGAATGACGCATTGTGCTACACATGGGACAGATTGACTCACGGATGCAAGCACTAACACACTGGACAGTTGGATGCATGTACATTGTATGCAAGCACTAACACACAGGACAGTTGACTACACGGATGCCATCACTAACACACTGGACAGATGGACACACAGATGCAAGCACTAACACACAGGACAGTTGGATGCATGGATGCAAGCACTACTACACAGGACAGTTGGATGCATGGATGCAAGCACTAACACACAGGACAGTTGGATGCATGGATGCAAACACTAACACAGGGGCCAGATGGACACACGGATGCAAGCACTAACACACAGGACAGATGGACACACGGATGCAAGCACTAACACAGGGGCCAGATGGACACAAGCACTAACACAGGGGGCAGATGGACACACGGATGCAAGCACTAACACAGGGGTCAGATGGACACAAGCACTAACACAGGGGGCAGATGGACACACGGATGCAAGCACTAACACAGGGGCCAGATGGACACAAGCACTAACACAGGGGGCAGATGGACACATGCACTAATACAGGGGACAGATGCACTAATAGATGGCCGCAAGCATGCAAGCTCCTGATTTGGGGAGCATAAAAAGAACAACAAAATATACACCTACACCCTGACATTCAAAAAAGGTAATGGACGCATGCACTACACATGGGACAGATTGACTCACGGATGCAAGCACTAACACACTGGACAGTTGGATGCATGTATGCAAGCACTAACACACAGGACAGTTGAATGCACGGATGCAATCATTAACACACTGGACAGATGGACACACAGATGCAAGCACTAACACACAGGACAGTTGGATGCATGGATGCAAACACTAACACACAGGACAGTTGGATGCATGGATGCATGGACACAGGACAGATGGACACACGGATGCAAGCACTAACACACAGGACAGATGGACACACGGATGCAAGCACCAACACACAGGACAAATGGACACACGGATGCAAGCACTAACACAGGACAGATGGACACACGGATGCAAGCACCAACACACAGGACAGATGGACACACGGATGCAAGCACTAACATAGGGGGCAGATGGACACAAGCACTAACACAGGGGGCAGGTGGACACACGGATGCAAGCACTAACATAGGGGACAGATGGACACATGCACTAACACAGGGGACAGATGGACACAAGCACTAACATAGGGGACAGATGGACACATGCACTAACACAGGGGACAGATGGACACAAGCACTAACACAGGGGACAGATGGACACAAGCACTAACATAGGGGACAGATGGACACATGCACTAACACAGGGGACAGATGGACACAAGCACTAACACAGGGGACAGATGGACACAAGCACTAACATAGGGGACAGATGGACACATGCACTAACACAGGGGACAGATGGACACAAGCACTAACATAGGGGACAGATGGACACATGCACTAACACAGGGGACAGATGGACACATGCACTAACACAGGGGACAGATGGACACAAGCACTAACATAGGGGACAGATGGACACATGCACTAACACAGGGGACAAATGGACACATGCACTAACACAGGGGACAGATGGACACATGCACTAACACATGGGACAGATGGCTGCAAGCATGCATGCACTAACACACGGGACAGATGGCTGCAAGCATGCAAGCTCCTGATTTGGGGAGCATAAAAAGAACAACAAAATATACACCTACACCCCGACATTCAAAAAAGGTAATAGTAAATGATTTTACCAATAACATTATCATTTGAACGGTATGTTGAAACTAATTAACTTACTAATTAATTATTGTGAATAAAGTTCTTACAACATATACCATTCATTATTGATGACTACAGCAGACTTTCAGAATTCTAAGTCACTAAAACTTGCATCTGGGATAATTTTTGCTGTCGTGTCAGTTTACAGGAAACAGACATATTCTATTAAAGCCTTACACAAACTGTACAATAAAATGCAACATACTTTGTAGATTGATCGAGATAGTGAAGAAGTCTTTCATTCTCCTCTTCAAGACGCATTTCTACATGTAGTAAGTACTCAGGAACCTGAAATATTAATGTTAACACAAGTGTATAGTAAGTTCTTGTCCTGGACAAAATGTATGAGGCAGTCTGTTAACCATACATGTGTTATATAAGATAAGCAGATATGGTTTTATCAGTGCACCCAAGAGATATTATACCATAAACAAGAGTTGTCTGTAAAATGCAAATGCCCTTCCACTGATTGTCTGCAGGGAGAAAGTCACAACCATGCTATGGTGGTGAGCCTAAGCTTTCTCCAGTGATAGACTAGAAATGGGTTTCAGTCAGCAGGTTAGTGTGACCTGGACCATTGATCTTTGGACCCCAAAAGTATAAGGGGACCACATGCAGTCATCATATGTAGTTTGGCTGCTATGAGCCCAAGCATGTGTGACTAATTGAACAGGAATCCAAATGATTGTCATCAGACCTACAAGAGCAAAATAATATACCCACAGTTCTTTGCAAGTTTAAGGGAGGGAGGTATAAACATTACTGCTGAGTAACTATAGCTTAAAATAGCTTTGAAACTGTCAGCTCAAAATGTATTCATGTCTAGTAAGCAGTTAAATCCACCATAAATTAAAGACGGAAACTAGTTTACAGACATGATGCATCGGAAATCTCCACTCCAGAGTTAATTTGGGAATTGAAATGAACCAATCATAAATTTACATCTCTCTCCTCCATCAATCTCTGTCCCTCGGATCTGTATAGGCTGTCTGTTGCTTCTAGGAACTTCTTTTCAAATGCTTCTTGATAAATCTGTGAACATAATTATAACAAAATACTAGTTGATGAAAGAAACATCATGTTCAGTGATTTTTTGTGTTAATTTCACTGCCAAATATACGCTATTTCCCTTATCAAAAAGCGTCTATTTTCCCCCCAAAAATCTTCATTTTTCCCCAATTCTTTGTTCATATTTCCCTTCCGACTGAATTTCTTTTTATTAAGTAATGTTTTAGTGTAGTTAACCATTTATAAAAGAATCGTTGCTCTTACATCACCTCATATATGTAAACAACACCAGCCACAGCTGAACAATCATTTTTATAAGCATCACAACAGTTACCTTATTTTCCCAAATTTGGAATTTATTGCGCCTATTTTCCCAATTGAAAAGGCGCAGGCATTAGAATTATTTCCCAAAAAATCTCTGATGTTTTTCAGTGAGAGATTATAAAGCTTGAGATTAGCCTCAAAGCTTATATCTCATTTATGAGGATCAAATGTTCTCAAGTTAATGATGATAAGATTATGAAATCAATCATATAGCATTTTGTTTGCCATAAATGTAGTCTGCTTTCTGGGAAAAACAAGTAACAAAGTTTATATTTCACAAAAAAAGTTGACATTGAAAATTAGCTTTGGGCCGAGACACTGTTGTCAACTTACAAGCAAAATTACAAACAGAATAATAACAAACTCTGCTTATTCTGGAACACAGAACCAGGTCATTCTGGTACCTAGAACCAATTCAATTATATTTTCCAACTATGTATCAAAATCAGTTTTAGCACATGAGGACCACACTTCACTGCCTTGTTATAAAACACCATGGCAGGACATTAAGTGCAAGTGCACAACAGTAAAGGATTTATATCCACTTTCACATAACTGCTCAAATTGCAATTATTTTTATGTCACATACTTATCTATCCTGTACACCCAATATTCAGAATAGGTAGGCACCCATCAGAACATCATCCATGACAAACCTTGTCATGCAATAATTGGTGTGAAGTTTCATCATAAAGTTTTAGTTGTCGAAGCTGTGACCCAATGTTACAATCGCACAAACTAAGGAACAGACAGTCTTAGGATCACTATATGCATCTCTTCAACGCTATAAAATTATCAAATACTGGAACATCATACCTGTAAATCCGACAACATTCTCAATAAGCTTTTTAAACGGCTTCTATCTACAGCCTCACCGCTACGTTCTCTGTCAATCAATTGTAACAACCCATCTACTGTACGGTTTTGTACAATATGATGTCCGACTATATGTGTACGGAATAAGTCTAATCCCATGTCCCTGAAAAAAAACACCACAACATTTGAGTCAGCCATTAAAAATATGTTTTTTTCAACTCCCAAGACCCTAGCCCACCAGGGTAGGTTAAAGCCGCTTGGAATGTTCAATTCTACAATTATAATTAAGTATTTTATTTCTATCGTGAACAATTATTAACAAATAAAAGTGATTGTGCGTCAAATTACTTACTGAAGTTTAATAAATATCAATATATAACGTATAACGTGCCAGACGTAATCAAGAAAACAATGAGCAAATCAAATTCAATTAAAGTCAGACTCACGATCATCGTATACCATGGTGATATTACTAATGACATTACTATTTTACCATAAATATTAACATTGCAAGTTATTTCTGAAAGTTCAAACAAAACAACTGTAACAGATGGCATTTATGGGAAAAAAGCAAAGCATTCCTTGTAGTCATACTCCCAATCAAATCACAATCAATTTCGATTTGTTGGACACTATTTAAATATTAACAATAAGTAAAAACAATGAAGGCCACAAAAACTAGATGACATATATTTGTTGATTGGTAAGACTCCTCTGAAGGTTCTGTTATACCTTGATCCCTTTGATATATATCCCAAGGTCGGTCTTGTCACAGAATGGAATGTGAAATATACACTTTTCCGCGCATGTTTTAGGTAATTTCTCAAATTAAAGGGCAATAACTCTACAGTGACAAGTGCGATATGGCTGGTTATGGAACTTGTCCAAGATAGTACACTGATACACATTATGACCGAGCCTGGTGAAGATTGGACAAAGAATTCTAATGTTATTGATCGGACAAGACCAATTTCAGGTAATTTCTCTAATTAAAGGGCAATAACTCTACTGTGACAAGTGCGATATGGCTGGTTATCGAACTTGTCCAAGATCGATAACCAGCCATATCACATTATGACCAAGTCTGGTGAAGATTTGACAAAAATTCTAATGTTATTCATCGGACAAGACCAATTTCAGGTAATTTCTCTAATTAAAGGGCAATAACTCTACAGTGACAAGTGCGATATGGCTGGTTATCGAACTTGTCCAAGATAGTACTCTGATACACATTATGACTGAGTCTGGTGAAGATTGGACAAAGAATTCTAATGTTATTGATCAGACAAGACCAAGTTAAGGTAATTTCTCGAATTAAAGGGCAATAACTCTACAGTGACAAGTGTGATATGGCTGGTTATGGAACTTGTCCAAGATAGTACACTGATACACATTATGACTGAGTCTGGTGAAGATTGGACAAAGAATTCTAATGTTATTGATCAGACAAGACCAATTTCAGGTAATTTCTTTAATTAAAGGGCAATAACTCTACAGTGACAAGTGCGATATGGCTGGTTATGGAACTTGTCCAAGATAGTACACTGATACACATTATGACCGAGCCTGGTGAAGATTGGACAAAGAATTCTAATGTTATTGATCGGACAAGACCAATTTCAGGTAATTTCTCTAATTAAAGGGCAATAACTCTACAGTGACAAGTGCGATATGGCTGGTTATCGAACTTGTCCAAGATAGTATGCCAATACACATTATGACCAAGTCTGGTGAAGAATTGACAAAAATTATAATGTTATTGATCGGACAAGACCAATTTCAGGTAATTTCTCTAATTAAAGGGCAATAACTCTACAGTGACAAGTGCGATATGGCTGGTTATCGAACTTGTCCAAGATAGTACTCTGATACACATTATGACTGAGTCTGGTGAAGATTGGACAAAGAATTCTAATGTTATTGATCAGAAAAGACCAAGTTAAGGTAATTTCTCAAATTAAAGGGCAATAACTCTACAGTGACAAGTGTGATATGGCTGGTTATGGAACTTGTCCAAGATAGTACACTGATACACATTATGACCGAGTCTGGTGAAGATTGGACAAAGAATTCTAATGTTATTGATCAGACAAGACCAATTTCAGGTAATTTCTTTAATTAAAGGGCAATAACTCTACAGTGACAAGTGCGATATGGCTGGTTATGGAACTTGTCCAAGATAGTACACTGATACACATTATGACCGAGTCTGGTGAAGATTGGACAAAGAATTCTAATGTTATTGATCGGACAAGACCAATTTCAGGTAATTTCTCTAATTAAAGGGCAATAACTCTACAGTGACAAGTGCGATATGGCTGGTTATCGAACTTGTCCAAGATAGTACTCTGATACACATTATGACTGAGTCTGGTGAAGATTGGACAAAGAATTCTAATGTTATTGATCAGACAAGACCAAGTTAAGGTAATTTCTCAAATTAAAGGGCAATAACTCTACAGTGACAAGTGTGATATGGCTGGTTATGGAACTTGTCCAAGATAGTACACTGATACACATTATGACCGAGTCTGGTGAAGATTGGACAAAGAATTCTAATGTTATTGATCAGACAAGACCAATTTCAGGTAATTTCTTTAATTAAAGGGCAATAACTCTACAGTGACAAGTGCGATATGGCTGGTTATGGAACTTGTCCAAGATAGTACACTGATACACATTATGACCGAGTCTGGTGAAGATTGGACAAAGAATTCTAATGTTATTGATCAGACAAGACCAATTTCAGGTAATTTCTCTAATTAAAGGGCAATAACTCTACAGTGACAAGTGCGATATGGCTGGTTATCGAACTTGTCCAAGATAGTACTCTGATACACATAATGACTGAGTCTGGTGAAGATTGGACAAAGAATTCTAATGTTATTGATCAGACAAGACCAAGTTAAGGTAATTTCTCGAATTAAAGGGCAATAACTCTACAGTGACAAGTGTGATATGGCTGGTTATGGAACTTGTCCAAGATAGTACACTGATACACATTATGACCGAGTCTGGTGAAGATTGGACAAAGAATTCTAATGTTATTGATCAGACAAGACCAATTTCAGGTAATTTCTTTAATTAAAGGGCAATAACTCTACAGTGACAAGTGCGATATGGCTGGTTATGGAAATTGTCCAAGATAGTACACTGATACACATTATGACCGAGTCTGGTGAAGATTGGACAAAGAATTCTAATGTTATTGATCAGACAAGACCAATTTCAGGTAATTTCTCTAATTAAAGGGCAATAACTCTACAGTGACAAGTGCGATATGGCTGGTTATCGAACTTGTCCAAGATAGTACTCTGATACACATTATGACTGAGTCTGGTGAAGATTGGACAAAGAATTCTAATGTTATTGATCAGACAAGACCAAGTTAAAGTAATTTCTCAAATTAAAGGGCAATAACTCTACAGTGACAAGTGTGATATGGCTGGTTATGGAACTTGTCCAAGATAGTACACTGATACACATTATGACCGAGTCTGGTGAAGATTGGACAAAGAATTCTAATGTTATTGATCAGACAAGACCAATTTCAGGTAATTTCTTTAATAAAAGGGCAATAACTCTACAGTGACAAGTGCGATATGGCTGGTTATGGAAATTGTCCAAGATAGTACACTGATACACATTATGACCAAGTCTGGTGAAGATTTGACAAAAATTCTAATGTTATTCATCGGACAAGACCAATTTCAGGTAATTTCTCTAATTAAAGGGCAATAACTCTACAGTGACAAGTGCGATATGGCTGGTTATCGAACTTGTCCAAGATAGTATGCGGATACACTTTGTGACCAAGTCTGGTGAAGATTTGACAAAGGATACTTTAGTTATTGATCGGACAACATGCTACAAGTGAAACTATAAAATGTACTGTTCTTTGACGGGCATATAAAAATCATTACTGGACATATTTTGATAGAAAGACTATCTACCTTTAAGTTTGAATCTCTGCTTTTCCCAGAAAGCAAATACATGAACAAAAGGCTCATGAGGGCCTGGTGCTCTACTGGCTATATTCTGTACATGGACCTTTGAAAAGCATTTTTATGGTCAAGATAATGTTCGAAGATATTCCCTCTATAACTCTGCAGAAAACAGATCAACCCTAAGCGGGGCGGATGTTGACACCAGAAGCATAATTTGAACAACCTTGGTAGGTGACCAATAAAAAGTTAACTGATTTATTTTACATCGATAGTGAAACAAGTTCTTACAACTTATATCAATCACTCTCAATGACTGCTTCCTGGCTACCAACCAGCTCTCGCACAAAATTTAGGGATTGTGAAGTCGTGATAAAACCCCGCTCATCACAGGATTCAGGTGCTCTACCCCTCGACCACTGGGCTTCCAGGTGACCAATAAATACCAAATATCAAAACCATGGGCTGTGCAGATTCGGAGAAGAAGATTTTTCAAAGATTTCCAAATATAAGTCTGTAGAAAACATGTGACCTCTTGGGCAGGGCCAATATTGACCAAAGGGACATGATTTGAACAATCTCGGTAGAGGACCACTAGAAAATGTTACATACTAAATATAAATGCTCTGGATCTTCTGGTTTTGGACAAGAGGATTTTTAAGTTTTCAATTTTAAAATACATTTTTAGCTCCAGTGACCTATTTATGCAACAGACCATGATCATTTAAACAAATTTGAAAGAGAGCTAAAAATCACAAACTCTAAAGTTAAACTATAAACATACCATATAGAAAGAATGGCTGAGTTTTGTAGTACATAAGTTCTATCCAAAAACAGGAATATACTGCGAATCATAATCTGCAAATAAAAACATGAATTATGCAAACAGCAGCAGTTTTAAGTCATTAATTTAATTGATGCAAATTTATTTTTTATAAACCAGCAAGTTCCAACAAGATTTACTCAAGTTGACTAACATTCAAAAGCCACAATTTCAGAACCACTGGTCTGGTCTGGATCAGTTGGCTCTTAATTGAGCTTGATTCTACCAGTGAAACATATTCTCCAGCAGTTTGGTTGTGTTCCAAGAAGACACAGTGGAACTCCTTAATGAACAAAACTCAAAAACCAGTGTTTGAAAACACCAAAGATCAATCCTTTTCAAATTAGGCTTAAAATGAAGAGTAATCAATATGAGACTAACAGTAGAAGAATGTGACTGTAGTCTCTAAAAAATTCAAAATATAAACAGATACAAACCATTTGTCTACAATGTGATTGCCAGCATTTATCAATTTTCTTCAAAAATTCCTCATAACCTATATTTTCTGTATGCTCTGTTAAGGACATTATACTGACAAAATTTAAGATTATTATACAACAAAACACATACATTTGACATATGCAATTTTACAAAGACAGTGTGTGCCAGACATCCGTGAGGAATTATCTCATAATGTATGCTGACACTATTAGAATGGATGCCATTAAAATTGGATTAAACCTCTGAAAGGTATATTTTCAACTATTCTGAATTAATTTTCCATTTCACAGATCTATATATATATAATATCAGTTAAAAATGTAGGATCAACGACCAGCAATATATCAAAAGCTAACAATATTGGTCAGTCATTTACTATCAGTTTGAAATGTAGGATCAAGATCAGTAGTAATATGTCAAAGCTAACAATATTGGTCAGTCATTTACATGTTTGTACCACTTAAGGCAAACACATTTATATTAATGGTTTGGAATCAGAAATGTACAATCATTTAAATCAAATCCCCCTAAAAAAGTAAAATAGTCACGCCACAATTCCCAGGAAACTGTTAACACACACTGACTTCAGTCAAGCTATTAAAAGCACACAAAAGCCACTATAACCCACAACTTCCAGTGTGGGAGTCAACTGAGAAATGAAGTGTCTGTACGGAACACACATAACATCATAGTTTAGAAAAAGGATATGCAAGGAACTGTCCAATGTTTGACTTCACATGATTCTCACAAGTTTGTTTCAACTGTTCATACAGAGTTGAGGACATTTTGTATGAGCACATGTTTCCAACAGCTTGGTAGAGTTCTTCTAAGCTCGATTTGATAGCACGACTGGTGTGAATAGCGTCCACAGCATCTTGTAACTTTCCCCATGTCTCCTGTTGGTAGTTTTCTGGTACTTTTGGCTTCTCTAAAATCAAAAAGATAATATACAAATACACTGGTAAAGTTGGGATAACATGTAACAGTACTATGTATAATGACATTATTAAGTAGAGCCTAGGACCAGTAGAAGATACAGGTTGTACCTCTTCTTATTTTTTGTTTCCAGACCAATGTATTCAAGTTACAACTTAATTGTCCTACATTTGGACGGTGATTTTGTCAATGATGCACATGTGATATTTTTTAATTGGCCTGGAATGCTTTATGATACGGATATAATAAATCAGACCGGGCGCGTTGCAAAAACTGTAGGCCATTGCACTTTTCACCTGTGCCATGAATTTTCTGCTTACAAGCTTGAGTCTATGGGAGAACGACATACATAATCTGCTGGAAAAAAATCGAACAGGATCGCATTGAGATTTGCAATTTGACTTACTTATACTAAAAAGGTAATTTTAATGTAAGTTTTGGCGACATTGAGCAATTGTGACATGTTTTACTGAAATTCAATGTTTTTAGGCATATTTGATAAAAGTGGATGTGAAAAGCCTGTTTTTTACCTATGAAAATTCTCAAAATTTGAGTTGAAGCGATTAAAATTTTCCCAAATTGACAAATTTTATGACTCAAATTTTATCTAGGGTCTTTTTCCCAAAATGGACAGAAAAAGGACTGAAAGTATGCGAGTGAAGGGGAAAGAGTACAATTTCTAGTTTTCTGTTTCGAAAGACATTACAGAGCTCTGGCAGCTTGCCCTTAGGCAGCTCTGAAAGCCCTTCAATGCCAATATTATGATCATCAAATAGAGTAAAATATTGTAGAGTCTAGTATGTGAAAGGGAGCCTATCAGAGAACAAAGGCAAACCAATCAAATTTTAATCTCAGAATTCAGCCTACTTCACACTGGATGGAACCCGTATTCAAACACAGTTAGAACAAGCTAATTGTTGTCATTTTCAGGAAACTACCTTACCCAACAGCATGGCATCACTGTATTTTTAAAACAGAAGGATCTTCAAGTGGATAACACATTCATTATTACATGTAAAATACATTTCAACTCAAGAGTTCTATGATCCAATTGTACAACTAAATAATAAAATATTGATAGAATTTGGCAATGGTTACAATAAGGGACCGTAATCTTATTCTTGGACATGTGTTCTAGAATTACAGCAGTCACATCATTATGAACAGTACACTGAACAAAATTTCTAAACGTCCACTAGGTACTTCGTCGAAATATAAGAACAGAAACAAATGTACATATTTGCGCCTATAGAACAGAAGGGCAACATAAAATATTAATAAAAGTAGTCAATAATACAAAATTATATATTTTTATAATAATTTTCCAAATTATTTTTGAATTGACTAATTAACTTATAAAGTTAGTCTATCTGTAAAATCGGAGTACCAGCATCAATCATACTGATGACCCTGGTGCTTTCTTCAGTGGTCTTTGTCATTATCTTTTCTTTTTTCGTGTTGGACATACATCGTGGATTGCATTGAAATGAATTTTACCGCTTACAACACAGTACACGTGATCCTCATGCCAAAAGTTGAAAAATCATACTCACTGTCACACTTGGTTAACCCTGACGATACATAGACCTGTGTATTCTTTGTGAAAGTCGATAGAGTAGGATTGTGTAATACTAGAATGCCAAATTTTAAGTCGACATACACAACCGTTTTCTTAAATTTGTATTTTAATTTTATTACATGGAGGTTTAGAAAATGTGTTCAGTGTACACACTGCATCCTCGATGATTACAGGTGTCAATGTAACATTAGACCAAATAATAAATAATATCATTTAATAACAGTCAAAGTTTCAAACAATCGCTCGATGAAAGTAATTTTGAAGATGCTGCCATCCTGAAAAGTGCAATATTTACTAATATGCCGCTGTCATCAAAATTTTACACTGAACAGATAAAAAGACAAAACTAGACTTATTACAGCATGTTAATGTTGTCATCGATTACGTAACTTTGTACATAAAATATTAAAATGAGTCCAAAATATCACTAAGAGTAAGAAGTAGTAAATGTCCTCTTCATTATTATTATTGACTTTTTACCCTCCAGTACAAAATTTTGACGACAACAATGATAATACCTCATTCGTTAATATTCTATAATCTATTTTTTCAAGAGCGACTGCAATTTGAGAAATTTGTTCAATCATTACAAAAATAGTTTGTGAATTAGATGCGTCAGGATTTTATAAATGATATGCAAATCAAGGCCATTGGTTTAATGTCATACAAACTATCATGAGTTTTGTCTGTTACGTTTGGATTGTCAACTGTCAAGGGTGTCTGTTACAGCTACAACGCCAACTTTAAGATTAATCATTAATGATTAAAGCAATAAAGGACTGTTATTTGTTATCGTAATACTAATAGTCTTTTTACTTTGAAACAGGATTCATCACATCCATACATACTTTTGTTGGAACGAAATAAAACGATACACTTTTCCAAACAATAGTAAATACGACATCACATTTAGTGTAACTGAACCTTGGATGTTACCTTTTAAATTTTTAATCACGAGTTTTTTCGTGGTGCCAGGTTTGTTGCTGCTGAGTGGGGATGCATGTCTGTGCACACCATTGCTTCCTGGGCTAGGTAAAGCAGAGAAATTGGCACGTTTCTGAGAGTCAGTCATTGCAGACGATTCTTCAGAGCCCGATTTTGTCCTCTTATTTACTGGGGAAACAGTGTCGCTTAATTTTCTTTTCTTTGGCACTTTGTCTTCGTCCCTTCGCTGCTGTTCATGCAGGACACGCTTATTTGCATTTGAGAGAGGCATTCATCTCTTTAAGGCCAACAAATGGCCGTTTCCTGACCAGGAAACTAGAGTTAATATTGTCCAAAAAGAAAGGTTTTCGACATTTTTCAAACAAAACACAGCAAAATGGCGGATCTCTCGTGTATTTTTTCTCTACGGTAGACAACTCTTGCTTCATCTGCTGCGGAAGTTCAATTCGTACTCATACGCCGTCGAACAGTCATTTGATTGATACATTAAATAACACGCAATAGATTTTATTCCGTCGTAATGCTTAGCGACTTGTCGTCTGCAAGCTTTGAGAATAGATTGTATTAGAAGTATTGTAAAGGAAGATTTCCCTGTTTTTCCCAGGCTGAGGCTAATTCATGTGGGACCCAAAACCGCTAAATTATAGACTATCCTCACATTTATTTCTGAATACATGTATTTTTAAATTTAAAAAAAGGCCTTGTCGGTTAGTATTAAAATCACCAAACTGTGATTCAATTTCCATTGTTCATCAATCTCTAATGAGGGTCGTTGTCAACAATACTATCAAATTAAGCTACATGTATACTGAAAACAAAACAGCTTAACTGTTTCCAAATTATTGTTGAATATTCCGGTACCTCAATGATTCACCATATGCAAGTTTTAACACTATAATGAGGACAAATTGTCATGTCTTATGCGTACAGGCTTAAACTAGACATAAACACATATCTCTAAAGTTCAAATCGGGGACCGTATATGAACTTTATAGTGTGTTCCAGTTCAAATTAAACATTTATCTTTATGAAATGCTCTGATCTCAGGTTATTATTGTATATTAAGTGAAATTCGCAAACCATAACTAGATAACCCGTTAGTGTAATACATTATAAAAAGGTAAGAAGTGGCATTCAAGACTGTTTCTAGTCTTATGATATTTATCTTACCGAAAATGTATCACGAATAGTAACTAGATAGCTAGATAATTATCGCAATAATTAAGTCGTTAACACGAAACAATTCGAGAACGTTATCATGCTAACTGTGGCAGTAATATGCCACCATAATAAATACATTAAACACTATAGATAGATCCGATATTTACAATATTTACCTCCCTTGTTATGAATAGTCAGCCATATTAATAGGCAAATTTCCTATATAATGGGAATATAATGTAAACGATGATAAAATCAGATATATATATATATAAAAATCTTACAATATTTAGTATGCTCATGTGGGCAGTTGGCTTAGAAAGTCGAAGAAAAAGTTGAACCTTGTCACATGCAAATTCTCTTGGTATTTTCTCAATTATCATATATTTTGGGATTACTCCTATAAATTCTTATCAGTTTTGCCTATCAAAATGGCTGATGATTAAGCACAAGGGAGGTCACTACTGTAGATGTGGGAACTATTTAACAAAGGAAGACAACTCCACTGAAATACAAATAATGAATCATTGGAACTGTACATTCAAACTATATGAACTGAATATTTATGAGAAATAAACAATTGTACAAGACGACTATCAATGTATGTATTTTGTTACGTATAATATTATCAAAATATTAGAGCGGTGTTGTTAATACATGGTGATCTGTCAAAATAGCTTTGGTGATAAATTGACGTCACAATGCTGGCACATTGATATTTTCCTTGTGTACAATCCGTACTGACATCCTCGCTGCCATGTTATAATTGTATAATATAACACGAACATTGATATTTTCCCTGTGTACAATCCGTACTGACATCCTCGCTGCCATGTTATAATTGTATAATATAACACGAACATTGATATTTTCCCTGTGTACAATCCGTACTGACATCCTCGCTGCCATGTTATAATCGTATAATATAACACGAACATTGATATTTTCCCTGTGTACAATCCGTACTGACATCCTCGCTGCCATGTTATAATCGTATAATATAACACGAACATTGATATTTTCCCTGTGTACAATCCGTACTGACATCCTCGCTGCCATGTTATAATCGTATAATATAACACGAACCTTGATATTTTCCCTGTGTACAATCCGTACTGACATCCTCGCTGCCATGTTATAATCGTATAATATAACACGAACCTTGATATTTTCCCTGTGTACAATCCGTACTGACATCCTCGCTGCCATGTTATAATCGTATAATATAACACGAACATTGATATTTTCCCTGTGTACAATCCGTACTGACATCCTCGCTGCCATGTTATAATCGTATAATATAACACGAACATTGATATTTTCCCTGTGTACAATCCGTACTGACATCCTCGCTGCCATGTTATAATCGTATAATATAACACGAACATTGATATTTTCCCTGTGTACAATCCGTACTGACATCCTCGCTGCCATGTTATAATCGTATAATATAACACGAACCTTGATATTTTTCCCTTGTGTACAATCCGTACTGACATCCTCGCTGCCATGTTATAATCGTATAATATAACACGAACCTTGATATTTTCCCCTTGTGTACAATCCGTACTGACATCCTCGCTGCCATGTTATAATCGTATAATATAACACGAACCTTGATATTTTCCCCTTGTGTACAATCCGTACTGACATCCTCGCTGCCATGTTATAATCGTATACTATAACACGAACCTTGATATTTTCCCCTTGTGTACAATCCGTACTGACATCCTCGCTGCCATGTTATAATCGTATACTATAACACGAACCTTGATATTTTTCCCTTGTGTACAATCCGTACTGACATCCTCGCTGCCATGTTATAATCGTATAATATAACACGAACCTTGATATTTTTCCCTTGTGTACAATCCGTACTGACATCCTCGCTGCCATGTTATAATCGTATAATATAACACGAACCTTGATATTTTCCCCTTGTGTACAATCCGTACTGACATCCTCGCTGCCATGTTATAATCGTATAATATAACACGAACCTTGATATTTTCCCCTTGTGTACAATCCGTACTGACATCCTCGCTGCCATGTTATAATCGTATACTATAACACGAACATTGATATTTTCCCTGTGTACAATCCGTACTGACATCCTCGCTGCCATGTTATAATTGTATAATATAACACGAACATTGATTTAACCATTTCAATTAGTTTATGATGATTTATGCGCGTTTGCTTCTATTTTTTGGACACCGCTCTGTTGTTAAAATGACAAACGCATTCATCAGATTCACGTCAACATTTCAGTATCACAGTTTTAGGTGGTTAGTATAACGCTGTGGAAATTTCTAATCAGTTTACATAATAAGCAAATTAGCCAAATAATGAACCGTTTATTTTGTTGTTATGAGATAACTGAACGAATTATCTATATACATCTTTATTCAAGACGAAATCAAGGCAACATATTATGTACAATAGAGCGTATTTAAAAGGAACAGCATTTGGACCTTGATCAGGTATTTGTATGCATTGTTTGCTATATTCATAATGATTTAAACGCGAAAGGTGCATTTAGGGATTTAAAACATGTTCTTTATATCATTGTTATTTATTAGGTAAGTATATCTGTATACGTCCATTGTGAACGCTTCACGGTACGTCTGTTTATAATGGTCAGTATATTGTGTCGTGTATGTTAAAGCAATATATACTGTCGGTTGTCAAAATAAGAGTAAAATTGAATCAACTTGTTAATTTCTGTCTGTATATTTGATAATTAATTGATACTTGCGTTTGTTTACATGAAAATGTTCAGGTAACGTGACTTTTTTGTGCATTCGAAATATGTTTAGTTATTTATTTGTCACATGCATTCATCCACAATAGCGTAAGCCATTTGTAATATTTTCAACAAATATATATCAAACCAATCATTGCATCAGGTGACGATAACTAAAACACTTTCAAAATGTCGACGAAGGTTTAGCAAGTTTCTACGAATATTTAGCCAGTTTGGTCTTCCTCCAGAAAACCAGAACTATGAGGAGTTGCTCACACAATGAGTGCGTGTATATATGTAAACAGCAATATCTAAAACTTGGTTTCATATATGTTGAACTATTTTTAATAACCAGATCCTCTATCAATATTCTGGATGGAACCACAAGAGATTGCCACGAGTTCTCCCCCTTCCGTATCCCTTCTATACAATAATGGGAATGGAACCACAAGAGATTGCCACGAGTTCTCTCCCTTCCGTATCCCTTCTATACCATAATGTGAATAGCACCACAAGAGATTGCCACGAGTTCTCTCCCTTCCGTATCCCTTCTATACAATAATGGGAATGGAACCACAAGAGCTTGCCACGAGTTCTCCCCCTTCCGTATCCCTTCTATACAATAATGTGAATGGAACCACAAGAGATTGCCACGAGTTCTCTCCCTTCCGTATCCCTTCTATACAATAATGGGAATGGAACCACAAGAGATTGCCACGAGTTCTCTCCCTTCCGTATCCCTTCTATACAATAATGGGAATGGAACCACAAGAGCTTGCCACGAGTTCTCCCCCTTCCGTATCCCTTCTGTACAATAATGTGAATGGAACCACAAGAGATTGCCACGAGTTCTCTCCCTTCCGTATACATTCTATACAATAATGGGAATGGAACCACAAGAGCTTGCCACGAGTTCTCTCCCTTCCGTATCCCTTCTATACAATAATGTGAATGGAACCACAAGAGCTTGCCACGAGTTTTCCCCCTTCTGTATCCCTTCTATCAATATTGTGGATGGAACCACAAGAGCTTGCCACGAGTTCTCCCCCTTCCGTATCCCTTCTATACAATAATGTGAATGGAACCACAAGAGATTGCCACGAGTTCTCCCCCTTCCGTATCCCTTCTATACAATTATGTGAATGGAACCACAAGAGCTTGCCACGAGTTTTCCCCCTTCTGTATCCCTTCTATCAATATTGTGAATGGAACCACAAGAGATTGCCACGAGTTCTCTCCCTTCCGTATCCCTTCTATACAATAATGGGAATGGAACCACAAGAGCTTGCCACGAGTTCTCCCCCTTCCGTATCCCTTCTATACAATAATGTGAATGGAACCACAAGAGATTGCCACGAGTTCTCCCCCTTCCGTATCCCTTCTATACAATAATGTGAATGGAACCACAAGAGCTTGCCACGAGTTCTCCCCCTTCCGTATCCCTTCTATACCATAATGGGAATGGAACCACAAGAGATTGCCACGAGTTCTCTCCCTTCGTATCCCTTCTATACCATAATGGGAATGGAACCACAAGAGATTGCCACGAGTTCTCTACCTTCCGTATCCCTTCTATACAATAATGGGAATGGAACCACAAGAGATTGCCACGAGTTCTCTACATTCCGTATCCCTTCTATACAATAATGTGAATGGAACCACAAGAGCTTGCCACGAGTTATCTCCCTTCCGTATCCCTTCTATACCATAATGGGAATGGAACCACAAGAGATTGCCACGAGTTCTCTCCCTTCCGTATCCCTTCTATACAATAATGGGAATGGAACCACAAGAGATTGCCACGAGTTCTCTACCTTCCGTATCCCTTCTATACAACAATGGGAATGGAACCACAAGAGATTGCCACGAGTTCTCTACCTTCCGTATCCCTTCTATACAACAATGGGAATGGAACCACAAGAGATTGCCACGAGTTCTCTCCCTTCCGTATCCCTTCTATACAATAATGGGAATGGAACCACAAGAGATTGCCACGAGTTATCTCCCTTCCGTATCCCTTCTATACAATAATGGGAATGGAACCACAAGAGCTTGCCACGAGTTCTCCCCCTTCCGTATCCCTTCTATACCATAATGGGAATGGAACCACAAGAGATTGCCACGAGTTCTCTACCTTCCGTATCCCTTCTATACCATAATGTGAATAGCACCACAAGAGCTTGCCACGAGTTATCTACCTTCCGTATCCCTTCTATACAATAATGGGAATGGAACCACAAGAGATTGCCACGAGTTCTCTACATTCCGTATTCCTTCTATACAATAATGTGAATGGAACCACAAGAGCTTGCCACGAGTTATCTCCCTTCCGTATCCCTTCTATACCATAATGGGAATGGAACCACAAGAGATTGCCACGAGTTCTCTCCCTTCCGTATCCCTTCTATACAATAATGGGAATGGAACCACAAGAGATTGCCACGAGTTCTCCCCCTTCCGTATCCCTTCTATACAATAATGTAAATGAACCCACAATATCTTGCCACGAGTATTCCCCCTTCCGTATCCCTTCTATCAATATTGTGGATGGAACCACAAGAGCTTGCCACGAGTTCTCCCCCTTCCGTATCCCTTCTATCAATATTGTGGATGGAACCACAAGAGATTGCCACGAGTTCTCCCCCTTCCGTATCCCTTCTATACAATAATGTGAATGGAACCACAAGAGATTGCCACGAGTTCTCCCCCTTCCGTATCCCTTCTATACAATAATGTGAATGGAACCACAAGAGCTCGCCACGAGTTCTCTCCCTTCCGTAAACATTCTATACAATAATGGGAATGGAACCACAAGAGATTGCCACGAGTTCTCTCCCTTCGTATCCCTTCTATACCATAATGGGAATGGAACCACAAGAGATTGCCACGAGTTCTCTCCCTTCCGTATCCCTTCTATCAATATTGTGAATGGAACCACAAGAGATTGCCACGAGTTCTCCCCCTTCCGTATCCCTTCTATACAATAATGTGAATGGAACCACAAGAGCTTGCCACGAGTTCTCCCCCTTCCGTATCCCTTCTATACAATAATGTGAATGGAACCACAAGAGCTTGCCACGAGTTTTCTCCCTTCCGTATCCCTTCTATACCATAATGGGAATGGAACCACAAGAGATTACCACGAGTTCTCTCCCTTCCGTATCCCTTCTATACAATAATGGGAATGGAACCACAAGAGCTTGCCACGAGTTCTCTCCCTTCCGTAAACATTCTATACAATAATGGGAATGGAACCACAAGAGATTGCCACGAGTTCTCTCCCTTCGTATCCCTTCTATACAATAGTGGGAATGGAACCACAAGAGCTTGCCACGAGTTCTCTCCCTTCCGTATCCCTTCTATACAATAATGGGAATGGAACCACAAGAGCTTGCCACGAGTTCTCTCCCTTCCGTAACCCTTCTATACAATAATGGGAATGGAACCACAAGAGATTGCCACGAGTTCTCCCTCTTCCGTATACATTCTATACAATAAGGCAATAGATCATTTCAGAAACGGATTTGCGATTCTTACAAAGTTGCATTTATCTGAGGTTTATGTTACCCGTCCCTTATTTTTAGGATCAATCATAATTATGATTTCACTATTACATTCAGCAAAATAATAACATTGATGCAATCATGCATTATCTAGAATGTTCCTCTCTGATCAGACCAATGTACATCGTGCTCACTGGCACACACGCTATCTTTGAACTTACCACTTCCAGACTAGAAGTGGAGCGCTCTACCCACTGACTGACCAGCTGGTTGGCATATTGTGCTTGAATGTTGTGTTTGAAGGAAGTAGTGACTGAACATATTTATACTTCTTGAGTCTGTTATTGTATACCATACATTTAAGGGTCTGAAATATGTAACATATTACAAAGATTATGATCATTACTTTCACCACCATCATCAAGTGAACGTAATTACCATAAATGTAAACATGTTTATCAGAACAAGTCTATTATTATTTTACTTATTATTATTTTAATTGAATTGCTCAGGATTTTAGGTTCAATTGTGATTAAGTCATGACACAACTTGTTCATAAACTCTTTATCTGGCCTTCCAATAACACCAGACATCGTTCTTGTACATATTACATTTTTTGGTTTGGTTCGGTGTCATAGCGATGTTTTTCAGTGTTATGGTGACTCTTCAGGTTTAATGGTGGTGATACGCCTAAAGGCATCGAACATTTCATTATACATGTAGTCAGTAATGGAGCTCTATGAAGTAGCATCGATAGCGGGACGACTGTCTCATATATGCTAAAACGCCTTATAACGAGTCTAAATATCTGTCACTAGCTGACCGAATAACTTTTTCCGTGAAATGAAATACAACGAAGCTCCAGATGTGGAGAGGCTCCAAGCCCACAGTAATCACAACAAACATGATTGGAAGTCAACTTACCTCCACCATTCGGCCACTCACTTCACCATGAAGTCCCTTCTCATCTCGGTGTATATTGTTCAGTGATATGCCATATATTTCTGTAGTGTATTACAGGTAAATATTTAAGTGTTAACGAAGCCGTAATGATATACAAGCAATATCCTTTTGGAAATGCAAATTTAGACTTTTGTAGGGAGGTTGTTGCTATAGAGACGTTAACTTGATAGTAAATTTTCACAACTGGGAAACTAGTACTATTGTTGAAGAGAGGTTAATTGTTGCTCTATAGATAGCCACTCTGGAGAGGATGCCCTATAATACATGCTAATTGTTGCTCTATAGATAGCCACTCTGGAGAGGATGCCCTATAATACATGCTAATTGTTGCTCTATAGATAGCCACTCTGGAGAGGATGCCCTATAGTACATGCTAATTGTTGCTCTATAGATAGCCACTCTGGAGAGGATGCCTTATAGTACATGCTGATTGTTGCTCTATAGATAGCCACTCTGGAGAGGATGCCCTATAGTACATGCTAATTGTTGCTCTATAGATAGCCACTCTGGAGAGGATGCCCTATAGTACATGCTAATTGTTGCTCTATAGATAGCCACTCTGGAGAGGATGCCCTATAATACATGCTAATTGTTGCTCTATAGATAGCCACTCTGGAGAGGATGCCCTATAATACATGCTAATTGTTGCTCTATAGATAGCCACTCTGGAGAGGATGCCCTATAATACATGCTAATTGTTGCTCTATAGATAGCCACTCTGGAGAGGATGCCCTATAGTACATGCTAATTGTTGCTCTATAGATAGCCACTCTGGAGAGGATGCCTTATAGTACATGCTGATTGTTGCTCTATAGATAGCCACTCTGGAGAGGATGCCCTATAGTACATGCTAATTGTTGCTCTATAGATAGCCACTCTGGAGAGGATGCCCTATAGTACATGCTAATTGTTGCTCTATAGATAGCCACTCTGGAGAGGATGCCCTATAATACATGCTAATTGTTGCTCTATAGATAGCCACTCTGGAGAGGATGCCCTATAGTACATGCTAATTGTTGCTCTATAGATAGCCACTCTGGAGAGGATGCCCTATAGTACATGCTAATTGTTGCTCTATAGATAGCCACTCTGGAGAGGATGCCCTATAGTACATGCTAATTGTTGCTCTATAGATAGCCACTCTGGAGAGGATGCCCTATAATACATGCTAATTGTTGCTCTATAGATAGTCACTCTGGAGAGGATGCCCTATAGTACATGCTAATTGTTGCTCTATAGATAGCCACTCTGGAGAGGATGCCCTATAATACATGCTAATTGTTGCTCTATAGATAGCCACTCTGGAGAGGATGCCCTATAATACATGCTAATTGTTGCTCTATAGATAGCCACTCTGGAGAGGATGCCCTATAATACATGCTAATTGTTGCTCTATAGATAGCCACTCTGGAGAGGATGCCCTATAGTACATGCTAATTGTTGCTCTATAGATAGCCACTCTGGAGAGGATGCCTTATAGTACATGCTGATTGTTGCTCTATAGATAGCCACTCTGGAGAGGATGCCCTATAGTACATGCTAATTGTTGCTCTATAGATAGCCACTCTGGAGAGGATGCCCTATAGTACATGCTAATTGTTGCTCTATAGATAGCCACTCTGGAGAGGATGCCCTATAATACATGCTAATTGTTGCTCTATAGATAGCCACTCTGGAGAGGATGCCCTATAATACATGCTAATTGTTGCTCTATAGATAGCCACTCTGGAGAGGATGCCCTATAATACATGCTAATTGTTGCTCTATAGATAGCCACTCTGGAGAGGATGCCCTATAGTACATGCTAATTGTTGCTCTATAGATAGCCACTCTGGAGAGGATGCCTTATAGTACATGCTAATTGTTGCTCTATAGATAGCCACTCTGGAGAGGATGCCCTATAATACATGCTAATTGTTGCTCTATAGATAGCCACTCTGGAGAGGATGCCTTATAGTACATGCTAATTGTTGCTCTATAGATAGCCACTCTGGAGAGGATGCCCTATAATACATGCTGATTGTTGCTCTATAGATAGCCACTCTGGAGAGGATGCCCTATAGTACATGCTAATTGTTGCTCTATAGATAGCCACTCTGGAGAGGATGCCCTATAGTACATGCTAATTGTTGCTCTATAGATAGCCACTCTGGAGAGGATGCCCTATAATACATGCTAATTGTTGCTCTATAGATAGCCACTCTGGAGAGGATGCCCTATAGTACATGCTAATTGTTGCTCTATAGATAGCCACTCTGGAAAGGATGCCCTATAATACATGCTAATTGTTGCTCTATAGATAGCCACTCTGGAGAGGATGCCCTATAGTACATGCTTATTGTTGCTCTATAGATAGCCACTCTGGAGAGGATGCCCTATAATACATGCTAATTGTTGCTCTATAGATAGCCACTCTGGAGAGGATGCCCTATAGTACATGCTAATTGTTGCTCTATAGATAGCCACTCTGGAGAGGATGCCCTATAGTACATGCTAATTGTTGCTCTATAGATAGCCACTCTGGAGAGGATGCCCTATAGTACATGCTAATTGTTGCTCTATAGATAGCCACTCTGGAGAGGATGCCCTATAATACATGCTAATTGTTGCTCTATAGATAGCCACTCTGGAGAGGATGCCCTATAATACATGCTAATTGTTGCTCTATAGATAGCCACTCTGTAGAGGATGCCCTATAATACATGCTAATTGTTGCTCTATAGATAGTCACTCTGGAGAGGATGCCCTATAGTACATGCTAATTGTTGCTCTATAGATAGCCACTCTGGAGAGGATGCCCTATAGTACATGCTAATTGTTGCTCTATAGATAGCCACTCTGGAGAGGATGCCCTATAGTACATGCTAATTGTTGCTCTATAGATAGCCACTCTGGAGAGGATGCCCTATAGTACATGCTAATTGTTGCTCTATAGATAGCCACTCTGGAGAGGATGCCCTATAATACATGCTAATTGTTGCTCTATAGATAGTCACTCTGGAGAGGATGCCCTATAATACATGCTAATTGTTGCTCTATAGATAGCCACTCTGGAGAGGATGCCCTATAATACATGCTAATTGTTGCTCTATAGATAGCCACTCTGGAGAGGATGCCCTATAGTACATGCTAATTGTTGCTCTATAGATAGCCACTCTGGAGAGGATGCCTTATAGTACATGCTAATTGTTGCTCTATAGATAGCCACTCTGGAGAGGATGCCCTATAATACATGCTAATTGTTGCTCTATAGATAGCCACTCTGGAGAGGATGCCTTATAGTACATGCTAATTGTTGCTCTATAGATAGCCACTCTGGAGAGGATGCCCTATAATACATGCTGATTGTTGCTCTATAGATAGCCACTCTGGAGAGGATGCCCTATAGTACATGCTAATTGTTGCTCTATAGATAGCCACTCTGGAAAGGATGCCCTATAGTACATGCTAATTGTTGCTCTATAGATAGCCACTCTGGAGAGGATGCCCTATAATACATGCTAATTGTTGCTCTATAGATAGCCACTCTGGAGAGGATGCCCTATAGTACATGCTAATTGTTGCTCTATAGATAGCCACTCTGGAAAGGATGCCCTATAATACATGCTAATTGTTGCTCTATAGATAGCCACTCTGGAGAGGATGCCCTATAGTACATGCTTATTGTTGCTCTATAGATAGCCACTCTGGAGAGGATGCCCTATAATACATGCTAATTGTTGCTCTATAGATAGCCACTCTGGAGAGGATGCCCTATAGTACATGCTAATTGTTGCTCTATAGATAGCCACTCTGGAGAGGATGCCCTATAGTACATGCTAATTGTTGCTCTATAGATAGCCACTCTGGAGAGGATGCCCTATAATACATGCTAATTGTTGCTCTATAGATAGCCACTCTGGAGAGGATGCCCTATAATACATGCTAATTGTTGCTCTATAGATAGCCACTCTGGAGAGGATGCCCTATAATACATGCTAATTGTTGCTCTATAGATAGCCACTCTGTAGAGGATGCCCTATAATACATGCTAATTGTTGCTCTATAGATAGTCACTCTGGAGAGGATGCCCTATAGTACATGCTAATTGTTGCTCTATAGATAGCCACTCTGGAGAGGATGCCCTATAGTACATGCTAATTGTTGCTCTATAGATAGCCACTCTGGAGAGGATGCCCTATAGTACATGCTAATTGTTGCTCTATAGATAGCCACTCTGGAGAGGATGCCCTATAGTACATGCTAATTGTTGCTCTATAGATAGCCACTCTGGAGAGGATGCCCTATAATACATGCTAATTGTTGCTCTATAGATAGTCACTCTGGAGAGGATGCCCTATAATACATGCTAATTGTTGCTCTATAGATAGCCACTCTGGAGAGGATGCCCTATAATACATGCTAATTGTTGCTCTATAGATAGCCACTCTGGAGAGGATGCCCTATAGTACATGCTAATTGTTGCTCTATAGATAGCCACTCTGGAGAGGATGCCCTATATGCTAATTATGCCCACTCGGCCTCTGTTTTTCGGCGCAGCCATCCTAACAATATTTGCATGTCAGTGTTTTGTAAACCAATCAAATCTTACGTTAACCACCAAGGCAATTTCTCTTCAACCGAACAATGTTTGTTACCTTGACGCAGACTGGTTAACATTTCGTTTAGGCCAATATATTTGTTTACCAAACCTAAAAATATTAACTTGTTTTTTGTTATGGACTTTTTTCTTCCGAAGCAAAGTAATGAACACAATAATTGCGTAAATGGCGTTATGTTTGGACAAAAAAATCTTGATCACGATAGAGGCGTTATTCTTAGTATTGAAAACCAAATGGTCATAATATTGTTTGCCTTAACAACTGCGTCTGAAAGTGGACACGAATCTTATCTAGTTGACCACTCATTATGTTATTTAATAACTCAAATTCGCGAATTTCACTTAAGATTCGTGTTACCACTTATTCATTGTTGGCTTCTAGATGTAGGTGGTAACACGAGTGAAATTCGCGAATTTGAGTTATTAAGTAACATAATAAGTGGTCAACTAGATAAGATTCGTGTTACCACTTACATCTATAAGCCAAAGTTGCATTTATAAATATAGTCCACGCGTGTCTGGGCGGCGTACCAGGTCAACTACGTTGCCCTGGATCTTTTGTGGCGGTATTTGTCGCCCTGATATGTGGAAATGTTATAAAACTTTGTGTTATGTAAATATTGTTAGGCAAAATAAAAATTGCCCATTTTCAAGTTAAATGTCGTTTGCTTGTGTATCGTTTCCACATACAAGTCACGTGTGATCAGTTATTTGGGGTTATGACATATGCACATAAATTAGTGGTAACACGCATTTTAAGAAAATCGCGAATTTGAGTTATTAAGTAACATAATAAGTGGTCAACTAGATAAGATTCGTGTTACCACTTACATCTATAAGCAAAAGTTGCATTTATAAATAAGTGGTAACACGAATCTTAAGTGAAATTCGCGAATTTGAGTTATTAAGTAACATAATAAGTGGTCAACTAGAAAAGATTCGTGTTACCACTTAAATCTAGTGTAATACAGCATAGAAAGGTAAGAGGTGGCAGTTCTGGGCACTTTCAAGCCTGTTTCTAGTTTTATGATATTTATCTTACCGAAAATGAAACACGAATATTAAGTAGATAGCTAAATGATTATCGTAATAATTAAGTGGTTAACACGAAACAATTCGCGAACGCTTCATGCTAACTGGTGGCAGTTATATGCCACCATATTATTCAGTCTCATACGCAGTGATCTCTTACAGGTATCGGCGTTTCTGTAGCATAGCGTAATTGAATGAACTTCAGTCGTAACATTTAGGCAATTGTTTATGTTATACAACACATTTTAACCTTCAGATTGCAACAACTTTGCATACTTCAAGATATTTCATGTTAAAACTGCATCTACACTAAATGTATTCATAAAATACAAAAATGGCCTTCACAAAAAAATTAAGGAAAATGAATGCTAAGTAACCAAGAAATTATTATTTTTAATTTCGAACACGGATTCTGCGGTTCTTCGGTGTTTTATAATGTCATTTATATACCCTTTTCATTCTGGGAGATTTCTTGGAAAATACAATGTATAAGCAAAGCAATGCCCGATTGTTTTTTGAATAACATTTTGTCGTTAACTTTTTCAGATAGGTTAAATGACCTACGGTCTTAAACCGAACCGGTATTACATACATGTATTGCTGTGTTACGACAGTGGTATTACATACATGTATTGCTGTGTTACGACAGTGGTATTACATACATGTATTGCTGTGTTACGACAGTGGTATTACATACATGTATTGCTGTGTTACGACAGTGGTATTACATACATGTATTGCTGTGTTACGACAGTGGTATTACATACTTGTATTGCTGTGTTACGACAGTGGTATTACATACATGTATTGCTGTGTTACGACAGTGGTATTACATACATGTATTGCTGTGTTACGACAGTGGTATTACATACATGTATTGCTGTGTTACGACAGTGGTATTACATACATGTATTGCTGTGTTACGACAGTGGTATTACATACATGTATTGCTGTGTTACGACAGTGGTATTACATACATGTATTGCTGTGTTACGACAGTGGTATTACATACATGTATTGCTGTGTTACGACAGTGGTATTACATACATGTATTGCTGTGTTACGACAGTGGTATTACATACATGTATTGCTGTGTTACGACAGTGGTATTACATACATGTATTGCTGTGTTACGACAGTGGTATTACATACATGTATTGCTGTGTAACGACAGTGGTATTACATACATGTATTGCTGTGTTACGACAGTGGTATTACATACATGTATTGCTGTGTTACGACAGTGGTATTACATACATGTATTGCTGTGTTACGACAGTGGTATTACATACTTGTATTGCTGTGTTACGACAGTGGTATTACATGTACATGTATTGCTGTGTTACGACAGTGGTATTACATACATGTATTGCTGTGTTACGACAGTGGTATTACATACATGTATTGCTGTGTTACGACAGTGGTATTACATACTTGTATTGCTGTGTTACGACAGTGGTATTACATACATGTATTGCTGTGTTACGACAGTGGTATTACATACATGTATTGCTGTGTTACGACAGTGGTATTACATACATGTATTGCTGTGTTACGACAGTGGTATTACATACATGTATTGCTGTGTTACGACAGTGGTATTACATACATGTATTGCTGTGTTACGACAGTGGTATTACATACATGTATTGCTGTGTTACGACAGTGGTATTACATACATGTATTGCTGTGTTACGACAGTGGTATTACATACATGTATTGCTGTGTTACGACAGTGGTATTACATACTTGTATTGCTGTGTTACGACAGTGGTATTACATGTACATGTATTGCTGTGTTACGACAGTGGTATTACATGTACATGTATTGCTGTGTTACGACAGTGGTATTACATGTACATGTATTGCTGTGTTACGACAGTGGTATTACATGTACATGTATTGCTGTGTTACGACAGTGGTATTACATGTACATGTATTGCTGTGTTACGACAGTGGTATTACATACTTGTATTGCTGTGTTACGACAGTGGTATTACATGTACATGTATTGCTGTGTTACGACAGTGGTATTAAATGACGAGGTAGTCAACACTCATTGACTTTAAACTTATAATCGCGGAGGTCAGACTAGAATATGTGTCCTTTGAGGTACCCGATCAATCTTAATTACCGTTAAGTCAGACACAATCTTGTTCTATGGCGTTGAAAATAAAAATAAACTTCAAAGATTGCTCGTTATTTTGACTATTCCAGTTCTACACGGGCCCGCTTCACGTACAACCACTGTATATGTATCTTAATATTAATTAAAATGTTCCGTTTCCACCGGGTCTACAGATTTGTACCTGTAATACTTTGACATGAGTGTGTTCCGGTTTCCAGAGGGACCGGTATACCGCGGTTCATATATACTAGGTTTGTTTGTAATGTTCCAATTTTCTGAAGTCCCGTATCTAGGTCAACAAAACTCTTCAGCAATTTAGGACAGTATGGTGAATGCCAGACCCATTAGGTGGTCGTTATATATATTAAACCTAATATTATACTGCTGTTCTCATGATAAAAACGTTTCTAAACTCATCTACATACCTTGAGCTGATTTATGTTCGGTATAAGTACATAATTTCCTACCCGTTGGTTCAAACAAGGAAATTCCTTCAAAACATGCTTGTATTTCTCAACAAACAAACTGGACTCTTAATATTAGCTATACTGGACAATTTTTGTCGTAACGGTCATTTTGTGTTAAACTAAGACAATTTCAAATCTGGAAAAACACACCAGTAACGGACGAAAATAAATAAATGTATATTTGTACGAATGTATCCTGATATCGGTGACACTATTCGTATCTTCCACTTGTCTAATCTACAAACGCCATTTTCTTATTTTCTTCGAGAGAGTTAGAAAAGTGTAGTCGTCTGCATGAGGTGTACATATGTTGTTCAAAGTTGTGATATTAAAACATAAGAATTGAAGAAAGAGAAAGTTGCATTCACGATTATTCGTACATTACGTGTGTATGATTGTATTGGATCAAAACTTGGACAGTACACTTGTAACAACTGGGTGTATATACCTAAAATATGACGTATACAAAACATGAGTCCTTGAATGGGTCCAGGATTATGGATAATTCAAATGACGTTGAGGCTGTAAAGGGTCACTTGGGCGCACAGATGGAAATGGACAGTAAAAAACATGAACATATAAAGGGGTCAGAAAAAGGGACAACTATGAATCAACCAAGGGATCACGGATATTCATGGGTGGTTTTAATAGGTAAGAATAATATTTATATTTTAACCGGACTTAACATTTTGTTATCTTTGAATCCAAAATTTCACATTTTACAAACACATTTAGATCTATAAATACGAATTGAAACATTATACAGTGTACTTTCTTATGCAGGTTCTTTTCGCTCTGATCAATACAGTCGATTTATTCTACACCTAATCCCCTTAATATATATCCCCAAAGTGTTTCTGGGTAAAATCTAGTGTGTTGCTAAAATGAGGGCAAGATATTGACCGAAATACGAAACATACATATTACAATGTACTTCATTCATAGTTATATATAGAGATTTGAAATCAGTTCATTTACGCAATACTTGTTTGTTTTATGACAAACATCAGTTTGTTATTTAAGTATTTAATTATGTTACTATGTACACGTATTTGAATAAATGTCTACTTTCTGGTATGCAGGGATGAACTCTCCTACTGAAAGAGTGACATGTTCTGCCCAGTGATCACCTACACTAAATATATGCAATCGCGTTATCAAAACTATGGCAATATCTATTGATGGCAGGGAACTTACTGAGAGAATGGCGGACTCGAAATGGCGAAATTCTTGAAATTATTGAGACGTAGTGGTTGGGGATGCGGCGCCTGTCCGTCTCCGGATTCGAATGTCGTATGTTCGAGTCTCGTATTGAGCGGTAATTAGTATAAGAGTAGTAGTTAAACGAACTTGATTCACAATCGAAGTAAACTAAATTATGTTTAGTCAGTGAACTTGATTGCTGGTCAAGAAAAACAAATAAACAAAGCACACCAATCGAACAGGTATATCGACTGGCCCACCTAATATGTGGAACTTAGTCGGTCAATAACTTAATAAGTACGAGTATAAACATATAATAAACATTATCTTTTGAAGGTAACACATTAAGATATGCACATAAAACATACATGAACTTGTCTCACAAGAGGCCTTCATGCATGCTTAATATATGCAGTATATGTGTCATCTTGATTGCGGACAAGAAAAAAATCCCACGTGGTATAGTCAAAACAAACCATATATAATGTTACCTTGACATCGAGACTGAAAGTATGCCATTGTACGAATATTTCACAGAAGCATACAACTATATTTCACACCTGTTTGCGTGGCATACCTATGAAACAGCTGTGAGGTTTTATATATGGCAGTACTCGAATCGTTATTATGAGACTGGAGGAAACTAGGGGCCTATCAAATTACGTAATAGTAAATGTCAGCATTTGGGATTGCGTATTTGTATGCTTGCATTTAAAACGTTGTATACAAGTGTGTCTCTAAAACAGTCATTGTATGAACATACTGTATGTGACTCAAGTTGGTTCCATATGTTCGTCCCATGTACTGAACCAGTTTACGGATATTCACCTATCTACAATTCGTGGCAAAACGAGTTGCTTACGTGAACGATCATGATCATTTCTCAATATAATGAAGAAGAAGTTTGTAATTGTAATCTCTTAATTAAGTGTATAATGAGATTATCGCATTACTTGATTGTAACCATCAGTGATTGTGGTTTGTAGTGTCTCTGTTACAACATGCCATCATTGTCACATTGTGTGAGAGCCTAGTTCAAGTATTGTACTTTTTCTATTATTCAAACTTTTTAAAGGTACGAAATCAACTTAGGTCACTAAATGTACGGTTTTGTAGACCATCTAGCTTTTGATCTCGAGGGATGATCCAACATCGGCAATGAATGGAATGAAATGTTCTTCAAACTTGACCAAACTACACCCGATTGGGTATCTTTAATATTTGTTTTACACAGATAAATTGATAACAAAACTATAAGGGTTAGCTCGTTAGAGATAGCTTACAAGCGATAGGTTGTACAATAATTGTCTTCAATCAATACATGTTAGATATAGTAATATGAAACATGCTATGTTCTGATATTTGAACTTTCTTAATGTAAGAGGATACGAATCTATTTTTATGTTCTTGTTTTTTGCTTTTTGTTGAGAACGTTATTCCGGACCCGGACTCTCTAACACCCGGAATTTACCAGACGACGGGTTTTGTCTGATCCGGAATTCATGCTGTTGTCAGAAGATTCAGTGTAATTAGCAAAATGCAATTACCTTTTATCATCGTCACTGACACAAACACTAACTCTAAATTTGTGATACATTGATCACGTTTAACGGGCTTTGATCACAATAAAGACTGTGATTAGAATTCATAAAAGGCTAGTGGTTAGCATAACGGCCCGGCAATCCGTAGACCTGGGTTCGATTCCCGGTAGCGCCATTGATCGATTTTTCGTGTTTCTCAAACATGACTTTATCATTGGCGCCGCCCATGAGGGCGGGGCCTTTAATGGAATCACGAACATTGTGCACCAGTTTTGCGGCGCCCTTGGATGCTTTGCATCAATACAATTCTTTAATTGTATTTAATTACAATACAATAGTAGGATCTATCCAAACTGAGTCCGTGGACAATGGTTATAAAACAAAAACTACATGTCAGACTTGATTGAAAATAAAGTATCATAATTAAAATAATTTTCTGGTTGGTAAATGATGAAAATATCATTAAAGTGGCAACTATATACAATACATAACCCAGTCTGTGTATATGGTCGGAACATATTAAATGTGATCTTTGTTGAGGAATGATACAAATAAAGGGATTCAAAGGTACTCAAGATGACCGTTGATGTTTTAACGGGATATAACGAAACAGTCCCTTTAGGTTCAGTTTGCGCAAGCTACGCCCTTGCAAATGTTAAACTACTCCGGTAATAGAGGCTGTAATGATTAATTGAGTGATTTGAGTTTCCTAAAGACTAGTACATCTGTATGCGGATGTTATTTGACACAACTAGAAATAACTTGTACTGCGGCAAACAACTGACTACTTCCACGCAAGCATCGTACTAATACTATTATATATATATATACATTGTATATATAATTATATATTAATTGGTAAACTTTGATTGAAATGAGCAATATCAATGCATAGGGTTGACGATACGATATTAAACAATTTCAGAAGGGTACATTGTATACGTTTCATAATACAAAAATGTATGAGGAATATAGATATAAATGTGACTTTCGAGCTCATTGAATGAATGTCATTGACATATAGTTCTAAATATACGCGCATTAACCCAAACAGTGATCGTACAATAAACTTGGATACAAATACACGAAGGTTACGTGTTGGTCATGGTTTTCGTCAATCAATTGTTTATACAACCCATTAAGATCAGCGTACTGATACATTGACCACGTAAGCTGAAACATTGACCACGTACGTTGAAACAGTGACCTCGCATTCATAAAAAATAAAATCTACCGCTATTTTGAATGATTACCAGTGGTCACTGTACGTCCTGTCCTACATTTCAAAATAAATCCATGTACATAAGCTAAATTTGTTTTACTAGTACTTTATTCTTACCGATATAACCTCAATCTTTCGAAACCAGAATTCACACATGATTATACAGAAAAGGTTTTTATGCAGATTTCTATAAAATTTATAAACTGCCAAAACGTAACTGTTATCAATGAGAAAATGTTTCAGGGTATTCGACAATAACATTTTATCCTCGGGTCAAGCATTTTTTATGCGTAGATATTTTATTCATACGCAATTTGACCCAGAATATATACTAAATAGCTCTCTCACAGTCAAGAACGTTTATATCATATCCATCCGCGAGTATTTTGCAAAATAGGATTGACCATATCTAATCCAAGATCAAGAGGGGGCGAGACTGACTGGTCGTTGTCTTCATGAAATATTTGAAATAAAAAAATGCAAAATATTTGACTTTTGTAAAGAGTCAATTAAGTAGCTTTGCGAGACCGGGACTTGGTATAAGTCAGATTAAATATTGATTTTGTGTCTTTAATGAAGATTGTTACTGACAAGGTCGTAAGTCATGGCGTCGCCTTGATTGTCTTGTTGTTATTTCGTGTTACTCGTGCTGTTCTATGTCGTTCCATACTGATGTTTGCCAGTTCGTTGATGTTGTGGTGTTCCCATGTGCCGATTCTCTCAGTGTTGTTTTGTGTCCCCTCCCTATGTGTGCCTCCAGGTCCCTTGGGTCTTTTGTGCCCTTTTCCTACGTGTGCCTCCAGGTCCCTTTCAAGTTTGTATCCCCTCCCTATGTGATCATCCAGGTCCCTTTGGTCTTTTGTATGTCCCCTCCCTACGTGTGTCTCCAGGTTCCTTTGTATCCCCTCCCTACGTGATCCTCCAGCTCCCTTTGGTCTTTTTTATGTCCCCTCCCTACATGTGCCTCCAGGTCCCTTTGTATCCCCTACCTATGTGATCCTCCAGGTTCCTTTGTATCCCCTCCCTACGTGTGCCTCCAGGTCCCTTTGTATCCCCTCCCTACGTGTGCCTCCAGGTCCCTTTGTATCCCCTCCCTATGTGATCCTCCAGGTCCCTTTGTATCCCCTCCCTATGTGATCCTCCAGGTCCCTTTGTATCCCCTCCCTATGTGATCCTCCAGGTCCCTTTGTATCCCCTCCCTACGTGTGCCTCCAGGTCCCTTTGTATCCCCTCCCTATGTGATCTTCCAGGCCCCTTTGTATCCCCTCCCTACGTGTGCCTCCAGATCCCTTTGTATCCCCTCCCTACGTGTGCCTCCAGATCCCTTTGTATCCCCTCCCTACGTGTGCCTCCAGGTCCCTTTGTATCCCCTCCCTACGTGTGCCTCCAGGTCCCTTTGTATCCCCTCCCTATGTGATCCTCCAGGTCCCTTTGTATCCCCTCCCTATGTGATCCTCCAGGTCCCTTTGTATCCCCTCCCTATGTGATCCTCCAGGTCCCTTTGTATCCCCTCCCTATGTGATCCTCCAGGTCCCTTTGTATCCCCTCCCTATGTGATCCTCCAGGTCCCTTTGTAACCCCTCCCTATGTGATCCTCCAGGTCCCTTTGTATCCCCTCCCTATGTGATCCTCCAGGTCCCTTTGTATCCCCTCCCTATGTGATCCTCCATGTCCCTTTGTATCCCCTCCCTATGTGATCTTCCAGGCCCCTTTGTATCCCCTCCCTATGTGATCCTCCAGGTCCCTTTGGTCTTTATGTGTCCCCTCCCATCGTGTGTCTTAATGTCCCTACTTTGTGTCTCATGCCTGCGTGATCTTATTAGTTATGATCTTTGAAGGGAACTAAAGGGTGTTACCGTTGGGGCAAAATGATATGCATCATTCCATATACCTCACCAATTTCTAATTGTTAGATCAAACACTGTGCACACTTGTTCTTTATTCAGAATACCTCAGGGGGTCATGACATTGTGTAATCTACTGTCGTATCTAAATTTCGTTCATCTAAGAGATATAACCATTCAAGTTTCACTCGGGATGAGAACGCATGCACACTTCTTTTTAAACTTAGTACATCTTAGTTGATAAAATATTTGAATAAGTTAAGATTAATGATCAAACAACGAAATCAAATTATAGTGTTGTTGGTTTAATTCATAAATTATCTTGAGCGTGAACGCACAAAACCAGTGACAGCTGAAATCTTATCTAGACACAATGTTTGCATTCCTGTGTTTGCTCATCTTATTATTTAAACACTATGCAGAGTGCAATCTAACAAAGTACAAACTATTCTCATGTTCACTGTTCAATAGGGTATTTATTTAACGTGACATACCCGATTACTCTGCTGAACAACATTCATGACATTTTGAAATCATGAAAGTGAATAAAACAATAACGGTTATTGATGTTTGATGGGTATTTACTTTATGTTGTGTGTTCTAGATTAATGAAGTATAAAATTGGAAAGGCATTTATATTTGTAAACATTTCCCCGAAAGGAGTCCCGAAACCCCATCACTGGGAAGGAGACCCCCTCCCGTTCAGTTAAGTACAAGGTATCATACTGTTCCCATGGTAAATAACATGTTGAGGTAATTGGTTTCATATATACTGTGTGTCAGTATACACTGTTCTCGTGGTAGATATTGAAACATTGTGTGCCATATGTGCCAGTGAAACAAATTGTCCAGTGGTTAACGTAGATCTTATTACATGCCATTTCGATACAGCCAATGTTGGACTATTGTAGATTTCATATATATCAATATGGCCTTTATTTCCCTATGATGAAATATTATTGTGCTTATCATTCAATGACACATTTTCTTTCTAGGGGGAATGCTTGAAATGGCTCTGTTGATTGGTGTTCTGAAATCGTCTGGTTTGATATTCGTTGCCTTCCAGGACAAATTTAAATCAAGCTCTTCAATGACGTCACTTCCGTCAACAGTTCAAAATATATGTTTCAGCGTTATGGGTGAGTTTAATCAACTAATGCTATTCTTACATCTATAATTATTGTCTTGTGTTGTGGGAATATAAGTTAACCAATTCAATTACTTTATGTCATTATTATTGAACATTTGAAACTGTTGTCCGTTCATCAAAATGTTTATTGTTCAGCGCTATACTATTTTTTTGCACATTGTTTCACTCCATGCAAAAACAATAATCGTGTTTGATTTATTCCCACTTTTAATTGTGTGTCAAACATTGTATTTCCAGCATTGTTTGTGTTGAACGTTGGATTGAAGGTCACAACTAGTCGCAACCTCGTTATTTTTGGCAGCATATTGATGTGTATATCGTATGTAGTGACGTCACAAGCACAGGATGTTCGGGTGTTGTTGTTCTCACACGGTGTTCTGCATGGTAAGTGCAGACGTTTCATGACGGTGATAAAACTATGAAATCATTTGTTAATATCGTTTTATTGGTAATTAATACGATAGTTTGCTGAAATGTTGGTAAAAATTGATGGTAATAACATAAGACACATGAATACATCAAATACTGACTGATTTATCACCTAGATCTAACTGTCCATAATCGTATAAAGTTATACTGAATCCTTAAAAAGACCAACTCAAATTATCAAGTTAAAAAGTAAATAAAGTCAAGTTAAGCTTGACAAAAATGTATTCGTCTGTCAGCAGGTCTTGATGAATGCGACATGTAGAAGCTTGACTAAAATGTATTCGTCTGTCAGCAGGTCCTGATGAATGCGACATTTAAAGCTTGACTAAAATGTATTCGTCTGTCAGCAGGTCCTGATGAATGCGACATGTAGAAGCTTGACTAAAATGTATTCGTCTGTCAACAGGTCCTGATGAATGCGACATGCTGACAGACGAATACATTTAAAATTAGAGCAAGGCGAATGTGTGTAATACAAAGTTGTTCCACACAATTCCACATCTGTCATGTTCTCTGTAGCCAGTACTTCGTATATAGTCAACTTTCTTAAGGATGTATGCATATATTAGCTACTTTATTTCCGCAATGTATGTCCTTACTGGGGGAAAGTAATATCACATAAATGATTATTTCGGATTTATATAATTGTAATGAATATTTCAAATACGGTATACATACACAAGTCAATAAACTTCTCAAGGCCGTGTCAAACTAGATAGCTAGATAATTATTGCAATAATTAAGTGGTAAACACGTAAACAATTCGCGAACGCTATCATGCTAACTGCTGACAGCCTGAATATGCCACCATAGGTTAAGGTTTAAGACGAACATAATGGTGTTTATCTCTGACAGGGTATGTTTACAAACAATTAGTTTACATTCAATGATTGAAATATGTTTCAACGAACCATTTATAACATCAAGTCCAAAATACGATACTTTATCATACAGCTTCAACTTAAAGATATCCATCGATGTTAAATCCACAGATATGATCTCTAATTATTTACATAGTCAGCTGATTGCAGTCCGGATTTTGAAAAATTTGCATAATCGCCTTACTAATAAATTAAAATTTAATAGATAGATCGATAGATAGATAATATGTATGCGAACTGTTTTGGGTTTAGTTGTTTGGATCGATATATTTAGTGACTGGTGTGTCTGTTTGAAATATTGGACATTTTCCGTTTAAAATGTCTATTTTTATTAGCTCACCTGAGCATTGCGGAGCTTTTCTGATCGTTCTTTGTCCGCCGTCTGTCCTTTTGTACGTCCGTCCGTCAACAATTGTTTAAAAAGCATCTCCTCTGAAACCACAAAGCAGATGTTCATGAAACATTGCTGGAAGCTTCATGTGGTGACACTCCACAAAAATACAACACGGCGTCGCAATTGAGAAGCAACAACAACAAAATGGCCAATTTGCTTTTTGCTACTAAAAACATCTCATCTGAAACCACTGTGTGGAATTTCTCAAAATTTAAGGGAAATGTAACTAAGGTGACACTAAAAATTTACAACGAGGGGTTTGGATTCGTCAAAAACATGGTCGCCAGGGGACGGATCCACTTTTCCTGTATGTAGATAGTGGAAACTTCAAACATCTTCTTGTCAAAAACTACCAACCCGATTTTGATATAACTACATACAAACATTGCTTAGTGACTCTCTACCAAGAGTATTCATATTATTTGGATTCGTCAAAACGATAATATAATTTCTTACAAATATTCCTTAGGTGTCCATCTACCAAGATTGTTCAAACATTTTGTATTCATCGAAAAACATGTCCACCAGGGGCGGATCCATTTTTCCAATATGTATATAATGCAAACTTCAATTATCTTCTTTTCGAAACCTCAGAGCCCAATTTTGATATAACTTCAAATGATGGCAGCTGTTCACAATCAGACAATTTTTCCACAATGAATTTCTGGTATGAAAATTTATCACGATACTTATCTAGGTAAACACATAATTATCGAGTTAATTAAGTAGTCAACTGGTGGCAGAAATATGCCACCATAGTATACATTATAATTATAGTGATATTCTGAATATGCTGGAAATTTTCACCATCTTTGTGAGGGCCTTTACTTCGACTAAAGCTTGACACAGAACCATAGTAATAATAATAATAACAAACTTTATTTATTGGAGGTAACTCCTTAAGCTATGAACATAAAAACAACCATACATACATAAACTTATCTAACAAGAGGCCTTCATACATACATAAACTTATCTAACAAGAGACCTTCATACATACATAAATTATTACAATATAAAGAGAACACAAAGAATATAAGCATTTGTATAATGCTAAACCAATAAATCATAACTCATTTTCAAAATCTGCATTAACAATATGTATGAAAGATAGATTAAATAATTACAGGGGACGCCGCATGCACAATACATTGTTTCCCCACACAGACTCCCGGGAAATCATATTAGGCACCGAGGAGGTGCTAGGGTAGACTTGGGTGCAATAAATGGTCTGTACGACCATAAAGAACTACTAAGGAGAATTTAGTGAGACACAAGGGGGAAATCATTATTGGTTGGAATATATCATTTAACAATTCAAGATAATCAGTAATAATAGGACGAAATGGGGGAAAGAACATGGAGCATATGATACATGTATAATCATGAGCGATGAAAGAAGTGCTAATGCGGAAAGGGGAACTTACATCTAAAAAAAAAAACTTAAATCGAAATATAGAAATAATAACCATACAACATTTTACAGCCTTGGAACTGTCAGGTAAAATAGTCGATTTAACGGCTAGTTTACATCGCTATTAATCGCTATATGATCATTAATTTCTATTAAATGAAATAATTTTAGATAAAAAGAGAAACATGACATCCTATAATATAATACATGGGGAAGTAAATAACGTATATACTATAGACACATAAATATTGCGTGAAACAGTCATCAAGATAGAAATTGAGCAGAACTTTCATACATAGTACTTATTTTTCTGTAAATTATGATACGTTATCCTGATTTAGGTGATGATGATTCGCCATATATGTACTTATATACAATAATTTAAAGAAAGCAATTTTAAACGCGTTCAAAGATTGCTTCTGTGTAATTTCTACGGGAATTTCATTCCATACCTCCATACCAGAATAACCGAACGTGCGTTTCAAATATTGCGTACGTGGTATTTTACATGTTACATTTGTATATGTTTCAGATCGTAGTTTATATGTATTGTTTTTAGATTTTTGTATTAAATTACAAAAATATTCTGGGGCAAGGGTATTTACAGCTTTATATATTAGAATTCCTATCTGATATTTGTATCTTAGTACCAAACCCTCAGGCACTCATCAGGTGTGCGATTCAGGGCCATCATGACCCTTTTGTTTGGTAACGTGGATCACTGATTTTCTTTTTCTATTGCAGTCATATTATCACAGATACATGATTGATTTTAATGCAACATTTTGTAGATTTGTAACTACAGCTGCATCGTATTTGTTGAGTTCAATGTCGCGTTAAAGTTTAAATTATTAATTTGAATTTAAAAGAAAGCATACATTTAATGTTCAGAAATGATAACCCGTCAGTACTATCTCACATACAGTACATGTAGTACCTACACAGAAATGCTAACCTGTCAGTACTATGTCACATACAGTACATGTAGTACCTACACAGAAATGTTAACCCGTCAGTACTATCTCACATACAGTACATGTAGTACCTACACAGAAATGCTAAACCGTCAGTACTATCTCACATACAGTACATGTAGTACTTACACAGAAATGCTAAACCGTCAGTACTATCTCACATACAGTACATGCAGTACCTACACAGAAATGCTAAACCGTCAGTACTATCTCACATACAGTACATGTAGTACCTACACAGAAATGCTAAACCGTCAGTACTATCTCACATACAATACATGTAGTACCTACACAGAAATGCTAACCCGTCAGTACTATCTCACATACAGTACATGTAGTACCTACACAGAAATGCTAAACCGTCAGTACTATCTCACATACAGTACATGTAGTACCTACTGGATACATCTTCTATTGATTTGATTGCAGCAGGAAGTTATAGCTTTCATGATTCAAATAAATTGATCTGTCCACAAAGGTCGATGTTAGCCTGTCAAAGTAACGTTCAGATTACTTTGTCATAATGTAATGAAGATTCCCAAAATACCAACTGGCGGGTTAGCTCTGTTGACCATTATATCTACATATATATTACTCACTTAAATAATGTCTTTTATTATTTTCCAACCAGGTATTGCCTCGGCCTTTATGCAGCCAACGACAGTGGTTATAGTTAGTCAGTATTTTGATAAGAGGCGCGGTTTCGCCAACAGTTTGGCAGTGAGTGGAAGTTGTTTGGGTGGTCTGATATACGCCCCTCTCATAACAAAATTGCAGTTATGGTACGGATACGAAGGTTGCTTTTTGATACTTGGGGGCATCTTATTGAATGGCTGTATTTGTGGGGCTCTGTTTCGGCCACCATCTTTCTATACCAAGCGACATTCAAAGAAAAACAATATTAAAAGTGATACTTCCGCAGAGACGCAGAACTTAATACCTGAAGTTAAAGAAAATGGAAAATTCTTGACTGGAGCAGCCGAACTTGGACAAACGGAGAATCATAAAGTAATTATTGAGCAAATAGGATTTGATAATAAATTAATCAATAGCACCAGAAGTTTAACTAGTAAAGTTGACACAGACTTCGGTGAGATGACGCGGCCACGAGCGCTTACTTTTGTTGACCATACAGACAAAGTCCCTCCACATATGGCTTTAAATACAAAACGAAAACTCTATTCAAGCAAAGAATTTATTTCATCTTCTTTATATGACATACCCGCGTTTGTCTTACCAAAACAAAATGGTACAGCTTGTGAAAAAGATCATAATGGACATATTGAAACAAACAGAATTAGTGACACACAGAAAGGAGACGGTAACAATACTAGTTGGTTCCGTGCATTCGTTAATTTATTCGACTATAAAGTATTTAAAGAACCCGTATTTGTGGTGTTCCTTATCTCGGCGTCATGCACGTGTCCATCCACTGTCATGGTGACCGTATACATCGCACCTCACGCCAAAGATGTAGGTGTGAGCACGGAGGGTGTCGCCGAACTGGTGTTAGTCTATACGGCTGTTGATCTTGTGGCCCGGGTGTCATTCGGTTATATTTCAGACAAAGGATGGCTCCGACGATCAACGCTGATCAGCATAACAACATTCATAGTGTCAATAAGCGCACATATGTTGCGATTCTATACAAGTTACAGTACTTTAATCGGTAAGCTATTATATGAAGTATCCCGAGTTTCCAAAATTATAAATACAGTACATGTAATTGCAATTTCAGAGCTCGAGGGCACAAGTCGAATGATGTTAAACAAGTTCTATATATTTGTTTCACTAAATGATGTTAAACAAGTTCTATCTATTTGTTTCACTAAATGATGTTAAACAAGTTCTATATATTTGTTTCACTAAATGATGTTAAACAAGTTCTATCTATTTGTTTCACTAAATGATGTTAAACAAGTTCTATCTATTTGTTGCACTAAATGATGTTAAACAAGTTCTATCTATTTGTTTCACTAAATGATGTTAAACAAGTTCTATCTATTTGTTTCACTAAATGATGTTAAACAAGTTCTATCTATTTGTTGCACTAAATGATGTTAAACAAGTTCTATCTATTTGTTTCACTAAATGATGTTAAACAAGTTCTATCTATTTGTTGCACTAAATGATGTTAAACAAGTTCTATCTATTTGTTGCACTAAATGATGTTAAACAAGTTCTATCTATTTGTTGCACTAAATGATGTTAAACAAGTTCTATCTATTTGTTTCACTAAATGATGTTAAACAAGTTCTATCTATTTGTTGCACTAAATGATGTTAAACAAGTTCTATCTATTTGTTTCACTAAATGATGTTAAACAAGTTCTATCTATTTGTTGCACTAAATGATGTTAAACAAGTTCTATCTATTTGTTGCACTAAATGATGTTAAACAAGTTCTATCTATTTGTTTCACTAAATGATGTTAAACAAGTTCTATCTATTTGTTGCACTAAATGATGTTAAACAAGTTCTATCTATTTGTTTCACTAAATGATGTTAAACAAGTTCTATCTATTTGTTGCACTAAATGATGTTAAACAAGTTCTATCTATTTGTTGCACTAAATGATGTTAAACAAGTTCTATCTATTTGTTTCACTAAATGATGTTAAACAAGTTCTATCTATTTGTTGCACTAAATGATGTTAAACAAGTTCTATCTATTTGTTTCACTAAATGATGTTAAACAAGTTCTATCTATTTGTTGCACTAAATGATGTTAAACAAGTTCTATCTATTTGTTGCACTAAATGATGTTAAACAAGTTCTATCTATTTGTTGCACTAAATGATGTTAAACAAGTTCTATCTATTTGTTTCACTAAATGATGTTAAACAAGTTCTATATATTTGTTTCACTAAATGATGTTAAACAAGTTCTATATATTTGTTGCACTAAATGATGTTAAACAAGTTCTATCTATTTGTTGCACTAAATGATGTTAAACAAGTTCTATCTATTTGTTGCACTAAATGATGTTAAACAAGTTCTATCTATTTGTTGCACTAAATGATGTTAAACAAGTTCTATCTATTTGTTGCACTAAATGATGTTAAACAAGTTCTATCTATTTGTTGCACTAAATGATGTTAAACAAGTTCTATCTATTTGTTGCACTAAATGATGTTAAACAAGTTCTATCTATTTGTTGCACTAAATGATGTTAAACAAGTTTTATCTATTTGTTGCACTAAATGATGTTAAACAAGTTCTATCTATTTGTTGCACTAAACTTCTGTCTCATGTGGACCCTGTGGAAACGGAAAACATTCATTTTTTTCAAAATATTTTCAGTTTTTGCTGTGGTACTAGGTTTGGTGTCGGGTCTGTATTTCTCCATTTACCCGGTAGTGATCACAGATTATATGACGCTCGGTAAACTACAAAGTTGCCTTGGCTTTACTGCCTTAGTTCACGGCTTTACTGTCGCCGTGACATTTTTTCTTGTCGGTAAGTACATTTTGTTAATTTTACTGATAAATGTTATCATTGGTAAAATCGACGTGTTTTGTTATTTTAGCTTTTCCGGAGCGTTTAAACGAGCGGGTTGACGATCGAATGGTCATTGAATCATGAACGTATACAATACTTCACATAGTTCACACAAAGTTTGAATACTTTTATCGCAAAATAATGAAAACGATTTATAATAATACGTTTCCAGACAATATGAACCGTTTGTTACGATACGATACGATACACAACTAGCGTGACATTATGACGAGTTTAAATGAAGTCGTCTCCCTTTTCTTGACAAAGCTCTAGCATGAAGACGATTTGGAAAAAAATGAATTAATAAGATATGATACACATTTATCGAGACTGCCGGAAGAATTTGGAGACTGCCTCACAGTATCATGTTTGGAACATAGTTGTTTCATATGGAGGTTAGAACTGTCATTATTGACACCGATCACAATTCATCAGTAATGCGCAATAAACGTAATAGAAAACACGTGTTTCAATTATTTCAGGTTACCTGCGGGATATCTCGGGCAGTTACGTTGTGCCATACCATTTTATTGGGGTCCAGGCGTTTATTGGGGCTGTTGTCATGTTTGCATTGCCATTTGTTGAACGATACCAAGAGTCAAGAAGGAAAGAGAATACAACTATGCACGTTTCATGATGCACACAATTGTCTCTGTTATTTTTATTTTAACTGTTGTGAAACATTCCATTACATATATTTCCATAAAATATATCAACAAATGTCTAGCTTACTTTACTCGTCGTGACTGTACACTGTTGAGATTTCCCTTGACCCCGGTGCTTGTTCACAGGGTTAACTGTATTTCCCGGTGCTTGTTTACAGGGTTAACTGTATGTCCCGGTGCTTGTTCACAGGGTTAACTGTATAGTTTAATAGTTTCCATGCAAATTGAGGGAACATGACAGCAATGGTGAAAGTTTTGTTATAAAAATATCAGATGATGTTAAAATGTTGTCAGTGCTCGTGAGTGTAGGATAGTTGGTAAGATCAAGATAACATATCCTCAGCAACGCATTGAATATGTTACAAAATCATCGACATTCCCCATACACATCACATCATCTACGAGATATATACATTTGTCATCATAAAATACAACGGAAAAGTTTCCGGAATTGACCGAAGTATTTCCATAATAGATTTCGGATCATGTGCATAATCTTGCATTAAATGATTTCAAATCTGGCTACAACTTGCATGTGTGCCTTGTGTGCATAATATGAACTATGACTGAGTTAAGGTAGTCACGTATTCTTTGAAAGTATTATCTATACGTGACTATATTATAGTTAATAGAATACAGTTACATGTCTCCGTCATATCGAGGAATTTGCCTCAAACGGTCATGACGGTTGAATCATCGATATGTGGTAGAATTTTCCTATTGATAAGAAGGGGAAATCAGTAAATGGTTATGACGTCAATAACTGTACTGGTGCTAACCCACCGATAGTTTCCTCAAGGCTACTGGATACATCTACTGGTGCTAACCCACGGATATTTTCCTCAAGGCTACTGGATACATCTACTGGTGCTAACTCACCGATAGTTTCCTCAAGGCTACTGGATACATCTACTGGTGCTAACCCACCGATAGTTTCCTCAAGGCTACTGGATACATCTGCTGGTGCTAACCCACCGATAGTTTCCTCAAGGCTACTGGATACATCTACTGGTGCTAACTCACCGATAGTTTCCTCAAGGCTACTGGATACATCTACTGGTGCTAACCCACCGATAGTTTCCTCAAGGCAACTGGATACATCTACTGGTGCTAACTCGCCGATAGTTTCCTCAAGGCTACTGGATACATCTACTGGTGCTAACTCACGGATAGTTTCCTCAAGGCTACTGGATACATCTACTGGTGCTAACTCACCGATAGTTTCCTCAAGGCTACTGGATACATCTTCTGGTGCTAACCCACCGATAGTTTCCTCAAGGCTACTGGATACATCTTCTGGTGCTAACCCACCGATAGTCTCCTAAATGCTACTGGATACATCTACTGGTGCTAACCCACCGATAGTTTCCTAAATGCTACTGGATAAATCTTCTGGTGCTAACCCACCGATAGTCTCCTAAATGCTACTGGATACATCTACTGGTGCTAACCCACCGATAGTTTCCTAAATGCTACTGGATACATCTACTGGTGCTAACCCACCGATAGTTTCCTCAAGGCTACTGGATACATCTACTGGTGCTAACCCACCGATAGTCTCCTAAAGGCTACTGGATACATCTACTGGTGCTAACCCACCGATAGTTTCCTCAAGGCTACTGGATACATCTACTGGTGCTAATCACCGATAGTCTCCTAAATGCTACTGGATACATCTACTGGTGCTAACCCACCGATAGTTTTCTCACGGCTACTGGATACATCTACTGGTGCTAACCCACCGATAGTTTCCTCAAGGCTACTGGATACATCTACTGGTGCTAACCCACCGATAGTTTCCTCACGGCTACTGGATACATCTACTGGTGCTAACCCACCGATAGAATCCTAAAGGCTACTGGATACATCTTCTGGTGCTAACCCACCGATAGTTTCCTCAAGGCTACTGGATACATCTACTGGTGCTAACCCACCGATAGTTTCCTCAAGGCTACTGGATACATCTACTGGTGCTAACCCACCGATAGTCTCCTAAATGCTACTGGATACATCTGCTGGTGCTAACCCACCGATAGTTTCCTCAAGGCTACTGGATACATCTACTGGTGCTAACCCAACGATAGTTTCCTCAAGGCTACTGGATACATCTACTGGTGCTAACCCACCGATAGTTTCCTCAAGGCTACTGGATACATCTACTGGTGCTAACCCACCGATAGTTTCCTCAAGGCTACTGGATACATCTGCTGGTGCTAATCACCGATAGTTTCCTCAAGGCTACTGGATAAATCTACTGGTGCTAACCCACCGATAGTTTCCTCAAGGCTACTGGATACATCTGCTGGTGCTAACCCAACGATAGTTTCCTCAAGGTTAATGGATACATCTACTGGTGCTAACCCACCGATAGTTTCCTAAAGGCTACTTGATACATCTACTGGTGCTAACCCACCGATAGTCTCCTAAATGCTACTGGATACATCTTCTGGTGCTAACCCACCGATAGTTTCCTCAAGGCTACTGGATACATCTACTGGTGCTAACCCACCGATAGTTTCCTCAATGCTACTGGATACATCTTCTTGTGCTAACCCACCGATAGTTTCCTCAATGCTACTGGATACATCTTCTGGTGCTAACCCACCGATAGTCTCCTCAATGCTACTGGATACATCTTCTGGTGCTAACCCACCGATAGTCTCCTAAATGCTACTGGATAAATCTTCTGCTGAATTGCATTGTAGTAAGCTATAACATATCTGATTCAAATAGAATCACGTTTATTGCATCAATCACTTTGTCACAATGAAGGGAAGATTCTCAACACAATGATAGGTTAGCTTTTTTGACCATCACACTATGACAGAGACCTTATATGAACGTATTGAGCGTGTTTCAGATAATGATGATAGCTTTAAAAGTGCAAATAATGCCTGTAAACACCATTCTTCCTCATTATATGACGTTTGCGTTGTTATTACAAGAAAGGTGTGTCTTACGGAAGCCTGCGGTGACATTTCAGCTTCAAGAATTCGCGAATTCAAGTTAATTCATGAATTCACGAGTGCAACTTCATGAATTCACGATTTCAAATTTACGAATTCGCGAATTCAACTTAAAGAATTGATGATTTCAACTTCACGAATTCGCGATTTTAACTTCGAGAATTCACAATCTGAACTTCACGATTTGAATTTCACGAATTCACAATTTCAACTTCATAAAATTCATATCATGAATTCTTGACGTTGAAATCGTGAATTCTTGAAGCTGAAATGTCACCACCAGGCTTTCGTAATTTTAGAACTGAGACCAGTCCGTACTTCCTGTTGAGATATATCAAGCTATGTTCACAATCTAATTCAATTAATGAAGTGAACATTATGCATGCATACAGTATGCTCGTAACTTGATGAACTACAATACGTGATGGAAGCGTTAACCCTGACACAGCGTGATACATCACAGTGATACATCACAGTTACTGAACGCTCGTTATATCCACTAGACGATCTATGCATCATTTCCGTCAATTGTATGTAGGATTTTGATGAATAAATATTACATTTGAATCTGACGATACGGCACCCCGTGTCTTGGTGTATCGAAAATGTAAAATAAAAAAACACCGTTCATGCTCATGCTCACCGTTCGTGTACTCGTGATAGTGAGTAGTTCTGCTCACCGTTCGTGTACTAGTGATAGTGAGTAGTTCTGCTCACCGTTCGTGTACTAGTGATAGTGTGTAGTTCTGCTCACCGTTCGTGTACTAGTGATAGTGTGTAGTTCTGCTCACCGTTCGTGTACTAGTGATAGTGTGTAGTTCTGCTCACCGTTCGTGTACTAGTGATAGTGTGTAGTTCTGCTCACCGTTCGTGTACTAGTGATAGTGTGTAGTTCTGCCATATGTTACATAGCAATCTAAATTCAACACGGGTAATTTTGTCAGTCACAGTGACACGGGTTAACCGATCCCATACTGTCAATTTTAGTCATTAACGAAGCAACTTGATTATACGAAAAATAATGTTTTTTCGAATGATAGACACTTAAAGTTTCTTTACATGCATTTATATAATTATGTAATTAAGAAAAAGTTTATTTTCAATTTCAGTAGGGCCAAAGGCCCATGTGAATATACAATACATACACACATATATACAGACGTTGACAACAGGTGGCTATGGGTCTAATTCAAAACGATATTACGACACAATAATAGATACATATTAGTGAGTAGTGATGTAGCTAATAATCGTTCTAATTGATAGTTTATACGCCAGGTGGACTTAAAACAACATCACAGAATACATCAAATACACGATATGTATATTTACTTACCTTACATCCAAGCTTCATGTAACTTATGTTGGTTGGATGATGTACTCCAAAATTTCATAAATTTAATAGATTTGTAAATCCCATTTCATGGGGAATATAAATACTAGTGATTGATATAATAATTCATTATATAACTGGATTTATATATCAATACATGTAAAATAAAATGAAAATCAATCAAAGTAATTAAAACATTTTCTTGTTGTTATTGTAGTTTGATACATGTTTGCATTATATATGATGGAATAAAATACAACATAAACTGAAGAAATGTGTTTTGGTACGCAATGTTGATTCCTAATACATGTTTTCGTTATATTTGAAATGATGAGATTAATTACAATGTTGGCACATATAACATAACGACCTTCTACAAAGCCTACACTATTTCTGTTGTAGTACCAACGCGTCTGTTAAGACTGTATAACAAATCATGCAATCCTTCGTATGTCATTTCCTTGTCGTAAATATAACAACAAGACAACATGCACTGAATAATTTACCTCTTCCGTCGACCTACATTATCACTGTCTGAATCAGTACTCTTGTCCATCATGCTGTCTGAATCAGTACGTTTGTCCATTACAAGTGGTTAAAACATGACAACAAATAACGTAGTAATAATACGATCGTAAATGAGTGAGTTTCTGACAAGTGTCATGCACTTAATACCGTGCGGACCATCAAAGAAAACAATAAAAAGTCTCACATGTATAGCGTCGGAGTCATAACTCACTTTCAGAGAGAAAAAAGTACTACATGTTTTGTCATTGCCATTTTACGAAAAAGGGATGATTATTTAAACAAAATTAGTTAATGGCCTCATAAAATTGTAAACAATGAAAAGAATTCCAGTATACGGCATTGAAATCACCTCAAGTTACCTTTGAACAACATTCATACCTGTTTTTTTTTAAATTTGAAATACATTTTAAAATTAATAATATAGAGAGTTGTTTTCTTTAAAAAAATACTATTGTTGGTCTTATTAGTGTTTGTGTACTGAAAATACATGATATTTTTTATCAGTGGTCGTTGATTACTAAAATAATTAAACTAATTTTTGAACACGACAAAAAAGTGTCTTCATGAAGTTTTAGTTGTTTTTCTGAACAAAAGATCTACGACATCATATGATTGATATACAATTAGATAAGTGGATTAAAATGACTTGAGTTTATGGAAAAAGTCAAACACTGATGTGACATCTCATCGTGAAGTATGTATAAGTCCGATAACTCCAAAGTGTGTTTTGGATCAGTTAATAGAAATGATTGGTGCACAATATTATTTAACAGATTTTTCGTATGACCTAAAACATTCCTTTTGATAATTTGATTATCTTTTTTAGCTTATTGTATATATAATAAATAACAAAGTTTTACATCAGACGGACATTAACGTACAGGAAAACGATGTTTTAAGACGATGAAATATTTACAATGTACATTCCTTATGTACAAATATATATACGACTAACTCCGTCATTACATGTATTAACTTACGAAGAAAACATCGATGTTTTAAGATGATAAAAATAAACTTGATTCATGTACATATATTCGACACATTCGGTAACAAGATACAAATGACTGAACAATAACGATGCTTTCGGCGATATATTAATTCAATGTACATATATCTGTACGAAAGAGCAACAACGATGTTTAACGACTACATATAATTAGACGGAGTATAACGAAGCGAAAATGTGATAGAAGAACATGTTTACCTTGCTCAAAGCTTGTCTTCCAGTGTATTGTCCCGTTGCTCATTGTTATGTGATAGAAGAACATGTTTACCTTGCTCAAAGCTTGTCTTCCAGTGTATTGTCTCGTTACTCATTGTTATGTGATAGAAGAACATGTTTACCTTGCTCAAAGCTTGTCTTCCAGTGTATTGTCTCGTTACTCATTGTTATGTGATAGAAGAACATGTTTACCTTGCTCAAAGCTTGTCTTCCAGTGTATTGTCTCGTTACTCAAAGCTTGTCTTCCAGTGTATTGTCTCGTTGCTCATTGTTATGTGATAGAAGAACATGTTTACCTTGCTCAAAGCTTGTCTTCCAGTGTATTGTCTCGTTGCTCATTGTTATGTGATAGAAGAACATGTTTACCTTGCTCAAAGCTTGTCTTCCAGTGTATTGTCTCGTTGCTCATTGTTATGTGATAGAACAACATGTTTACCTTGCTCAAAGCTTGTCTTCCAGTGTATTGTCTCGTTGCTCATTGTTATGTGATAGAAGAACATGTTTACCTTGCTCAAAGCTTGTCTTCCAGTGTATTGTCTCGTTGCTCATTGTTATGTGATAGAAGAACATGTTTACCTTGCTCAAAGCTTGTCTTCCAGTGTATTGTCTCGTTGCTCAAAGCTTGTCTTCCAGTGTATTGTCTCGTTACTCAAAGCTTGTCTTCCAGTGTATTGTCTCGTTGCTCATTGTTATGTGATAGAAGAACATGTTTACCTTGCTCAAAGCTTGTCTTCCAGTGTATTGTCTCGTTGCTCTTTGTTATGTGATAGAAGAACATGTTTACCTCGCTCAAAGCTTGTCTTCAAGTGTATTGTCTCGTTGCTCATTGTTATGTGATAGACGAACATGTTTACCTTGCTCAAAGCTTGTCTTCCAGTGTATTGTCTCGTTGCTCATTGTTATGTGATAGAAGAACATGTTTACCTTGCTCAAAGCTTGTCTTCCAGTGTATTGTCTCGTTACTCAAAGCTTGTCTTCCAGTGTATTGTCTCGTTGCTCATTGTTATGTGATAGAAGAACATGTTTACCTTGCTCAAAGCTTGTCTTCCAGTGTATTGTCTCGTTGCTCATTGTTATGTGATAGAAGAACATGTTTACCTTGCTCAAAGCTTGTCTTCAAGTGTATTGTCTCGTTGCTCATTGTTATGTGATAGACGAACATGTTTACCTTGCTCAAAGCTTGTCTTCCAGTGTATTGTCTCGTTGCTCATTGTTATGTGATAGAAGAACATGTTTACCTTGCTCAAAGCTTGTCTTCAAGTGTATTGTCTCGTTGCTCATTGTTATGTGATAGAAGAACATGTTTACCTTGCTCAAAGCTTGTCTTCCAGTGTATTGTCTCGTTGCTCATTGTTATGTGATAGAAGAACATGTTTACCTTGCTCAAAGCTTGTCTTCCAGTGTATTGTCTCGTTGCTCATTGTTATGTGATAGACGAACATGTTTACCTTGCTCAAAGCTTGTCTTCAATTGTATTGTCTCGTTACTCATTGTTATGTGATAGAAGAACATGTTTACCTTGCTCAAAGCTTGTCTTCCAGTGTATTGTCTCGTTGCTCATTGTTATGTGATAGACGAACATGTTTACCTTGCTCAAAGCTTGTCTTCAAGTGTATTGTCTCGTTGCTCATTGTTATGTGATAGACGAACATGTTTACCTTGCTCAAAGCTTGTCTTCAATTGAATTGTCTCGTTACTCATTGTTATGTGATAGAAGAACATGTTTACCTTGCTCAAAGCTTGTCTTCAAGTGTATTGTCTCGTTGCTCATTGTTATGTGATAGAAGAACATGTTTACCTTGCTCAAAGCTTGTCTTCAAGTGTATTGTCTCGTTGCTCATTGTTATGTGATAGAAGAACATGTTTACCTTGCTCAAAGATTGTCTTCCAGTGTATTGTCTCGTTACTCAAAGCTTGTCTTCCAGTGTATTGTCTCGTTGCTCATTGTTATGTGATAGAAGAACATGTTTACCTTGCTCAAAGATTGTCTTCCAGTGTATTGTCTCGTTGCTCATTGTTTTGTGATAGAAGAACATGTTTACCTTGCTCAAAGATTGTCTTCCAGTGTATTGTCTCGTTACTCATTGTTATGTGATAGAAGAACATGTTTACCTTGCTCAAAGCTTGTCTTCCAGTGTATTGTCTCGTTACTCAAAGCTTGTCTTCCAGTGTATTGTCTCGTTGCTCATTGTTATGTGATAGAAGAACATGTTTACCTTGCTCAAAGCTTGTCTTCCAGTGTATTGTCTCGTTGCTCATTGTTATGTGATAGAAGAACATGTTTACCTTGCTCAAAGCTTGTCTTCAAGTGTATTGTCTCGTTGCTCATTGTTATGTGATAGAAGAACATGTTTACCTTGCTCAAAGCTTGTCTTCCAGTGTATTGTCTCGTTACTCATTGTTATGTGATAGAAGAACATGTTTACCTTGCTCAAAGCTTGTCTTCCAGTTTATTGTCTCGTAACTCAAAGCTTGTCTTCCAGTGTATTGTCTCGTTACTCATTGTTATGTGATAGAAGAACATGTTTACCTTGCTCAAAGCTTGTCTTCCAGTTTATTGTCTCGTAACTCAAAGCTTGTCTTCCAGTGTATTGTCTCGTTACTCATTGTTATGTGATAGAAGAACATGTTTACCTTGCTCAAAGATTGTCTTCCAGTGTATTGTCTCGTTGCTCATTGTTATGTGATAGAAGAACATGTTTACCTTGCTCAAAGCTTGTCTTCCAGTGTATTGTCTCGTTACTCATTGTTATGTGATAGAAGAACATGTTTACCTTGCTCAAAGCTTGTCTTCCAGTTTATTGTCTCGTAACTCAAAGCTTGTCTTCCAGTGTATTGTCTCGTTACTCATTGTTATGTGATAGAAGAACATGTTTACCTTGCTCAAAGCTTGTCTTCAAGTGTATTGTCTCGTTGCTCATTGTTATGTGATAGAAGAACATGTTTACCTTGCTCAAAGCTTGTCTTCCAGTGTATTGTCTCGTTACTCAAAGCTTGTCTTCCAGTGTATTGTCTCGTTACTCATTGTTATGTGATAGAAGAACATGTTTACCTTGCTCAAAGCTTGTCTTCAAGTGTATTGTCTCGTTACTCAAAGCTTGTCTTCCAGTGTATTGTCTCGTTGCTCATTGTTATGTGATAGAAGAACATGTTTACCTTGCTCAAAGATTGTCTTCCAGTGTATTGTCTCGTTACTCATTGTTATGTGATAGAAGAACATGTTTACCTTGCTCAAAGCTTGTCTTCCAGTGTATTGTCTCGTTGCTCATTGTTATGTGATAGAAGAACATGTTTACCTTGCTCAAAGCTTGTCTTCCAGTGTATTGTCTCGTTGCTCATTGTTATGTGATAGAAGAACATGATTACCTTGCCCAAAGCTTGTCTTCCAGTGTATTGTCTCGTTACTCATTGTTATGTGATAGAAGAACATGTTTACCTTGCTCAAAGCTTGTCTTCCAGTGTATTGTCTCGTTGCTCATTGTTATGTGATAGAAGAACATGTTTACCTTGCTCAAAGCTTGTCTTCCAGTGTATTGTCTCGTTACTCAAAGCTTGTCTTCCAGTGTATTGTCTCGTTGCTCATTGTTATGTGATAGAAGAACATGTTTACCTTGCTCAAAGATAGTCTTCCAGTGTATTGTCTCGTTACTCATTGTTATGTGATAGAAGAACATGTTTACCTTGCTCAAAGCTTGTCTTCCAGTGTATTGTCTCGTTACTCAAAGCTTGTCTTCCAGTGTATTGTCTCGTTACTCAAAGCTTGTCTTCCAGTGTATTGTCTCGTTACTCAAAGCTTGTTTTCCAGTGTATTGTCTCGTTACTCAAAGCTTGTCTTCCAGTGTATTGTCTCGTTACTCAAAGCTTGTCTTCCAGTGTATTGTCTCGTTACTCAAAGCTTGTCTTCCAGTGTATTGTCTCGTTACTCAAAGCTTGTCTTCCAGTGTATTGTCTCGTTACTCAAAGCTTGTCTTCCAGTGTATTGTCTCGTTACTCAAAGCTTGTCTTCCAGTGTATTGTCTCGTTACTCAAAGCTTGTCTTCCAGTGTATTGTCTCGTTACTCAAAGCTTGTCTTCCAGTGTATTGTCTCGTTACTCAAAGCTTGTCTTCCAGTGTATTGTCTCGTTACTCATTGTTATGTGATAGAAGAACATGTTTACCTTGCTCAAAGCTTGTCTTCCAGTGTATTGTCTCGTTGCTCATTGTTATGTGATAGAAGAACATGTTTACCTTGCTCAAAGCTTGTCTTCCAGTGTATTGTCTCGTTACTCAAAGCTTGTCTTCCAGTGTATTGTCTCGTTGCTCATTGTTATGTGATAGAAGAACATGTTTACCTTGCTCAAAGATTGTCTTCCAGTGTATTGTCTCGTTACTCATTGTTATGTGATAGAAGAACATGTTAACCTTGCTCAAAGCTTGTCTTCAGTGTATTGTCTCGTTGCTCATTGTTATGGACTTCGTTTATGGTAATAAAATATTCATTAGGCAACAGGGGCTTCACGTTCGTATTCAATTATTCAAATTAAAATAACATTATCGTATATACTGAATACATGCAAACTAATGCTGGCCTATCGGCTCCAATGTTTTTTTTGCCACAAACAGTTAAATGTACGCACTATACATGTATGTCTACTGACAATGCGATTGTGTTCCGATATCGGACAACGAATAATGGAAATATTTTTGCAGCTTGTCGAAGACATTCCATATCCTAGTAAACGGTGTGCTTACACAATCACGCCACCAGTGGTCCGACAGGAAAGCCCAATATCACACCACACCACTAATGGTCTGACAGGAAAGCCCAAGATCACATCACACCACCAGTGGTCTTACAGGAAAGCCCAAGATCACATCACACCACTAATGGTCTGACAGGAAAGCCCAAGATAACCTTACACCACTAATGGTCTGACAGAAAAGCCCAAGATCACTTCACACCACTAATGGTCTGACAGGAAAGCCCAAGATCACATCACACCACTAATGGTCTGACAGGAAAGCCCAAGATCACCTCACACCACTAATGGTCTGACAGGGAAGCCCAAGATCACCTCACACCACTAATGGTCTGACAGAAAATCCCAAGATCACCTCACACCACTAATGGTCTGACAGGAAAGCCCAAGATCACCTCACACCACTAATGGTCTGACAGGAAAGCCCAATATCACCTCACACCACTAATGGTCTGACAGGGAAGCCCAAGATCACCTCACACCACTAATGGTCTGACAAGAAAGCCCAATATCACCTTACACCACTAATGGTCTGACAGGAAAGCCCAAGATCACCTCACATCACTAATGGTCTGACAGGGAAGCCCAAGATCACCTCACACCACTTATGGTCTGACAGGAAAGCTCAAGATCACCTCACACCACCAGTGGTCTGACAGGAAAGCCCAAGATCACAACACACCACTAATGGTCTGACAGGAAAGCCCAATATCACATCACACCACTAATGGTCTGACAGGAAAGCCCAAGATCACATCACACCACCAGTGGTCTTACAGGAAAGCCCAAGATCAAATCACACCACTAATGGTCTGACAGGAAAGCCCAAGATAACCTTACACCACTAATGGTCTGACAGAAAAGCCCAAGATCACCTCACACCACTAATGGTCTGACAGGAAAGCCCAAGATCACCTCACATCACTAATGGTCTGACAGGAAAGCCCAAGATCACCTCACACCACTAATGGTCTGACAGGGAAGCCCAATATCACCTCACAGCACTAATGGTCTGACAGGAAAGCCCAAGATCACCTCACACCACTAATGGTCTGACAGGGAAGCCCAAGATCACCTCACACCACTAATGGTCTGACAAGAAAGCCCAATATCACCTTACACCACTAATGGTCTGACAGGAAAGCCCAAGATCACCTCACACAACTAATGGTCTGACAGGGAAACCCAAGATCACCTCACACCACTAATGGTCTGACAGGAAAGCTCAAGATCACCTCACACCACTAATGGTCTGACAGGAAAGCCCATGATCACCTTAAGCCTAACATATTGGCGAGCGGATATTGAGGACACACCGTTAAAACCGATCTCTGGTTGATGCAATTTTAAACTTTTATAAACATTTTTGGTCACAATAATTAATAAAATTAATGCATTTAATTGAAAATCGCGGGTTGCGAAGAGTATGTACAGATATGTGAATATTTGAATACCTGACATCTGTTTAGGTTTCCTCACATTGACAACGCTGTATGAAAATATCTACATTTAATGAGAATTTCAGCCAAAATACGATTTTAACAGCTCGTTTATACATTCATTTTTACCGGTATTTATTTATATGTACAGCGTAATTACATACATTAAAACAACGAACATTTTGAAGGCTTTACGTTCAACATACATTGTCACGGTTTCTTTTATTACATTCGAAGCCTTTAATAGTCAAATATATAATTGTCTCCCTTTCGTACGTCATGAAAAAGACGACCATTAGAAATATACGCTGTCAAATCAAAGCGTGTTTTTTTCATACAGGTAAATATTTTTACGTTCAAAACGGATGATTTCACATGTTCGAATGTTTCATACAACTTCCCCGTCCATACATCCACAACTTGTTTCTTCTTCTATGGTTACCATCTGAACGCCATCAATATCCGGGCATGGGCATGCCGTGCTGACGTCATCATGATTCATGACGACATAACCTTCTCGTTTGGGCTTAATGCACTTTGCTCTGCATTTTTCTTCGGTTCTGTCCCAGCCTTTGCGTATTTTCATGATATAACGATCAATGCAAGGCAGAGAGAATGAAATCTTTAGCAGCATTGTAATCCATGGCAACATTGACGACAGAAAGGTAATAGATTTGTAGATTGTGGCGGGGTTCTTGGCCCAACCCGGAATCCCCATTATGAGAACATGAACGATGGCTAAAAATAGCGCCACGTGACCCAATTTCGACTGCACAAAACGCCATTCTCTCCAGTTCAGTGTGTCAGTGATGGAAGGAAATGTGGTTGCACATATAAAACACAGGAGTATGAATGAGATAATGCCGGTAAGGCAGGCAGCCTCGCCTTTCCACGTCATCCACGTGGTTTGTTGGAATTCAAATGGTTGAGATAAATTGCTCGGTATTGTTATTGAAGTTGAATGGTACCACGATCGAAGGTACGTAGGCGACATGATTAAAATAGACATGATCACGTGCGTTGTGATTAATGTAAATGACACGAGGCCGAGCTGTTTTCGTGTTTTCAGCCATTTGTCTAACCATCGCGAAAACCTGATATGTTTTGTACCATAATAAAGTTGATTAATTGCAGCAAAGCTGCTTGCTAAATATGTCACCGAAAGTACAGTTATTCCAGTCATGCAAATTGCTTTGTTAAGTACTTTCACAAATATTTGTTCCCATTGATATACAGTTTTTTCAATGTAATATATGTAGATAAGAAACAGCAACCAAATGTTAAACACGGCGATGGAAAATCCACATGGACCTCGCCATTCCGGAAACAACCGAAGTGGATGCTTTTCGATTTTCCGAGCGGCAAACAGCCCACCATAATCAACGGGGATAAAGTTCATATTTCTTGCCATGTTTGCTATGGTACGTCGTGCGTTTTCGTCGTTACTGGAGATGAAAACTTGTCGGCTGCTCGTGTTGTAATCATTCTCCATTGCGTATGCGGAAATGACGTTGAATGCCTTGACAACCGTTGCATTTGGTAGAAGTCTTTGGAGAAATTCCGCATGGGAATGGAACTCACTCGGTCTATCTCTGTTCGAAACGTCCACGACAATCTTGCCATCAAGTTTGTCTGCGTGTTCATCCAAAAGATCTTTGAAGTTTTCTGCGTGGATGGCTATGAAAATGATCGATACAGATTTAATACATTCTTCTGTGGAAACTAACGCAACGTTACAAAGACAATCGTCAACGGCCGACAGTGATTTTGTTTCAGGTCGTCTGCTTCCGAGGATAACATCATATCCAGAGAAGTAAAGTCGTTTGGCAAGGGCTCTTGCAAAATCTCCGGTACCAAGTATGCCCACTGGCTGTTTCTGGTCTCTCATCGCAATGTCTGAAATCAAAGAGGGAAAATAAAGTTGTTTTTCACATTAAATATCGTCAATGTCGCAGACTATATAAATGATAAGCAGTCATAGGCAAGTCAGCACAATAAATATTGTGGAATGTTTAGGAAAGTGATCGGGCTGATGAGTTCCAACTGGTATCACGTATTCGGCAAACACAGTCAGAACGTTTATCCGTTGCTCAATTTTGGCTTTCCTAAATCAATGGACACAGGCGATGCTTCGTCAGGCTGCCAGAGCCATTGTCAAAATGTCGTTTGCAAAGACGTCTAAAGTTTTTGGATGGAGAAAGCGGTGGGCTTTGCGGGCTTGTTAAACTAATAAGAAATAGTTATAAGTTATATCAATTAAGAAAGTTCTAAGTACCATTTGAGCAACCTTTTATTGCTAAAATACTGTATTTCGACTCAATACTGAAATATTCTATTATAGCAGCTCAGTAAGGAGTAGGAAGTATACTGTGTGCACCAAATCTAACCGATGTTTTAGCATTATGAAGCGAACACTGTCAACGTTAAGCAAATGCACAAAAAGCATATACGTATATTCGTATCAGATCAAATTCCATGACAAACAAAATCAAAACAAGTTCAAAAGTGCGAGTGAGTGTAAAACACGATGTGAGACTAATTGCTTTAAATATGAAAAAACGCGTTTGTTTTCAATAACGTATTGTAGTTAGCGGCGGTTTATCTGTGTAGCCCAACAAATATAAATTATTCGGTAGCCCAACAACTATATGTTATTCGGAATCGGGTTTACTGAATTGTAGTTTAACAAAATCATGACCTATTTGTACTTAAAAAGTGGGTAACATAATGTCGTTATCCATTCATTCATGAGAAATAATGACTGACAGCATCTACTACTACAATTTATTAGTGTTTTAACTGTCTAACAAATACAGGTTTGGTGAATATCGAGGGATATTGGAATGTCATTTTACGGACAAAGCTGTGCTAAATACAAGACCTGTTTAGCTTTTTTCCTGTAATATAAGTATTTTACATAGTTTGGATATTAACAGTTAATCCTAATAGCATGAAGAATAACAGTTTCATCGGAGCTAAAATACGTACAATTACTCATTAATTTACGAAGTCGTAGTTTTGTACGTCCGGAGAAACTGCGAACGGTCGCACGATCGTAAGATCGCATTCGGTCACTGAGTTTAGTTACTCTAATACATCCAGATGACGTAGTATAATGTCTAATTGGTCTAATGATTTTACTTGTTCATTTATATACAAAGTAATTAAAACTTACTCAGGATTGTGATTGTCAATCACAAGGTAGTAATAGTCGAACTTTTAACAACAAATATATGTTAATTTAAATATGTCGTATAAATTAAATAATCCAACTTAAAGTTGACGTTACAATAAAAGCCTTACCTTTATTGTAAGTCAATGATTCATTATATGTTTCTCCATTCATATCATTTATTCAAACGGTGTAACAATCAAATATACGAAACTTTCGTATATAACGGTATGTTAAAGCGATTGGAAACTAAATAAATCTGAGTTCTAAGTTCCTGTTTTATTGAGTTTGAGCACGCATGCGCAGATGAAACAGTCGCATGTAGATATAAACTTTACATTCAAATGTTTCACCTTCCGCATTCGATGTTTTCTTGTGGTTTGGATGAGTCAATAATTTAGCGTGTAAATGAATCTATTTCACAATTTAAACCACTCCTTATTTTTTGGTCAAACGAAAATTTGCGTAAATATATCTAAATCATGATATATCCTGAATCAATGCATACGTAATGCATATATATTTTGAAGGGGATTTATTTGACGCGATTTAAACGACGAGAGTATTTTATTTATTCAAGAAATCTGAGATGACGTAAAAGGGGAATGGTCTCAAGCTCATACTAGTGGATTAATGCAAGTTACGTTGCGCAATATATCGATTTCATCTTCTCGTCCGACGAATAAGCGGTCATAAATCAATTTATCACATAACTTGCGAGTGGCATAAAGCAGTGACATAAATATCATATGTAACTAGTTACATAAAAAGCCGAATCACTGCACTATTTAAAGTATATTTAAAGATTGAAGAAAACAATCTATTTATGGTGTTATGTGATAAATAGAATCTTACATTCGTGTTTATTTGATATTGTTTTTATGAAACTCGTCGACTGAAACGAATATATTCAGTCGACTCGTTTCATAAAAACAATATCAAATAAGCACACATGTAAGATCCTCTATATCAGTGTTACACATGTGATGAAATGACGCATTAAATAAATAAATGCATCTAGATTAATAAATAAACATGCTTCTTTTCTAAAAACGTGAAACAAGACGACGAGGAACAACACAGACACGGTAGTATAGTATCAAGTGTCCATACACAGACACGGTAGTATAGTATCAAGTGTCCATACACAGACACGGTAGTATAGTATCAAGTGTCCATACACAGACACGGTAATATAGTATCAAGTGTCCATACACAGACACGGTAGTATAGTATCAAGTATCCATACACAGACACGGTAGTATACTATCAAGTGTCCATACACAGACACGGTAGTATAGTATCAAGTGTACATACACAGACACGGTAGTATAGTATCCAGTATCCATACACAGACACGGTATTATAGTATCAAGTATCCATACATAGACACGGTAGTATAGTATCAAGTGTCCATACACAGACACGGTAATATAGTATCAAGTGTACATACACAGATACGGTGGTATAGTATCAAGTATCCATACACAGACACGGTAGTATAGTATCCAGTGTCCATACACAGACACGGTAGTATAGTATCAAGTATCCATACACAGACACGGTAGTATAGTATCAAGTATCCATACACAGACACGGTAGTATAGTATCCAGTGTCCATACACAGACACGGTAGTATAGTATCAAGTGTCCATACACAGACACGGAAGTATAGTATCAAGTGTCCATACACATACACGGTAGTATAGTATCAAGTGTCCATACACATACACGGTAGTATAGTATCAAGTATCCATACATAGACACGGTAATATAGTATCAAGTGTACATACACAGACACGGTAGTATAGTATCAAGTGTCCATACACAGACACGGTAGTATAGTATGAAGTATCCATACACAGACACGGTAGTATAGTATCAAGTGTCCATACACAGACACGGTAGTATAGTATGAAGTATCCATACACATACACGGTAATATAGTATGAAGTATCCATACACAGACACGGTAGTATAGTATCAATAGTCCATACATAGACACGGTAGTATAGTATCAAGTGTCCATACACAGACACGGTAATATAGTATCAAGTGTCCATACACAGACACGGTAGTATAGTATCAAGTGTCCATACACAGACACGGTAGTATAGTATCAAGTGTACATACACAGACACGGTAATATAGTATCAAGTGTACATACACAGACACGGTGGTATAGTATCAAGTATCCATACACAGACACGGTAATATAGTATCAAGTGTACATACATAGACACGGTAGTATAATATCAAGTGTACATACACAGACACGGTAGTATAGTATCAAGTGTACATACACAGACACGGTAGTATAGTATCAAGTATCCACACACAGACACGGTAATATAGTATCAAGTGTCCATACACAGACACGGTAATATAGTATCAAGTGTCCATACACAGACACGGTAGTATAGTATCAAGTGTCCATACACAGACACGGTAGTATAGTATCAAGTGTACATACATAGACACGGTAGTATAGTATCAAGTATCCATACACAGACACGGTAATATAGTATCAAGTGTACATACACAGACACGGTAATATAGTATCAAGTGTCCATACACAGACACGGTAGTATAGTATCAAGTATCCATACACAGACACGGTAATATAGTATCAAGTGTACATACACAGACACGGTAGTATAGTATCAAGTGTCCATACACAGACACGGTAGTATAGTATCAAGTATCCATACACACACACGGTATTATAGTATCAAGTGTACATTCATAGACACGGTAATATAGTATCAAGTGTACATACATAGACACGGTAGTATAGTATCAAGTGTACATACATAGGCACGGTAATATAGTATCAAGTGTACATATACAGACACGGTATTATAGTATCAAGTGTACATACACAGACACGGTATTATAGTATCAAGTGTACATTCATAGACACGGTAATATAGTATCCAGTGTACATACATAGACACGGTAGTATAGTATCAAGTGTACATACATAGACACGGTAATATAGTATCAAGTGTACATACACAGACACGGTAGTATAGTATCAAGTGTACATATACAGACACGGTAGTATAGTATCAAGTGTACATACACAGACACGGTAATATAGTATGAAGTATCCATACACAGACACGGTAATATAGTATCAAGTGTACATACACAGACACGGTAGTATAGTATCAAGTATCCATACACAGACACGGTAGTATAGTATCAAGTATCCATACATAGACACGGTAGTATATTATCAAGTATCCATACACAGACACGGTATTATAGTATCAAGTGTACATACACAGACACGGTATTATAGTATCAAGTATCCATACACAGACACGGTAATATTGTATCAAGTGCCCATACACAGACACGGTATTATAGTATCAAGTATCCATACAGGTCAATGTTTTATATACCAGTAGCACATACAAACAATTATGTATCCAGTTTTAATGGTGCATGCATTAAACCCTTATAATTACGACGTTATGTTATTACACAACAAATTTATAATTAAGTATAGTCAATATGTTTAGATATCGTCTATTATGTTCAATCATCAACATGATCGTAGCTATAGATAAATGGATTTTCTATACTGAAACAGCTTTCTACTTGTCCACACTGAATCTTAATACATTTTGATAGGCAGGTCTTGGCCTAAAAGTTGATCGTCTTGAAAAAAAATTGGTGAAATTAAACGGACCAATATTCTGGTAGCTATCATTTGGCCTCTGTTGTTGGCCTTCATTTTGACAGAAACTGGACCAATATGCTGGTAGCTACCATTTGGCCTCTGTTGTTGGCCTTCATTTTGCCAGAAACTGGACCAATATTCTGGTAGCTATCATCTGGCCTCTGTTGTCGGCCTTCATTTTGCCAGAAACTGGACCAATATTCTGGTAGCTATCATCTGGCCTCTGTTGTCGGCCTTCATTTTGCCAGAAACTGGACCAATATTCTGGTAGCTATCATCTGGCCTCTGTTGTCGGCCTTCATTTTGCCAGAAACTGGACCAATATTCTGGTAGCTATCATTTGGCCTCTGTTGTTGGCCTTCATTTTGACAGAAACTGGACCAATATTCTGGTAGCTATCATTTGGCCTCTGTTGTTGGCCTTCATTTTGACAGAAACTGGACCAATATTCTGGTAGCTATCATCTGGCCTCTGTTGTCGGCCTTCATTTTGCCAGAAACTGGAATGCAGGGAACCATGTGCATACCTGTCAAGGCTCACGGTTTCGCCGTGAGTCTCACGATTTTGGCAATGAAATCACGGTCTCACGCTGACTATGTAATTTCTCACGCATTTCAATTAAAACAAAATTCACGAAAATAAATACTATGTTTTATGAATTAATCGGTAAAAACATTGGTTCGTGTATTAGTTGTGACTGACCTAATGTTAGCCACCGGAACCGGTGTTAGTATATAATATACTAACACATAATAATCGTTACCCGGTCTCAATGTAAACATCATGGCGTCGTCTGCTATTGCTAGTAACTCGCCTCCAAAAAAGCGTCAAAACTCAAAGAAATATGGTGGTGCGGCCGTATATAAAAGCAAATATGAAACTGTTGTAGAAAACACCCCAGAACACAACACAGACGATCTAGGAATCAAATATGTTTTGCGGGGGGGCATGCCCCCGAAACACCCTAGAATATTTTCTCACTCTAAGGTACATTTGAGCCTTGACAGGTATGCATGTGCTAAGCTCATTTGAATTGTTGAGGTGTTGCCGTTTTCGTGGGAAAATACTGTCGTTCATCAGTCTACAAGTTGGTGAATCGGAAACAGCTAATGAATACCATGACACAGTTGATACATTAATGTACAGACGGTATGTGTAATACAGAATATCTAGGTATCAAAGACTTTTTAAACGTTTTATGAAAGTTTTGCATTAAGCAGATGGAATGCTTTTAATATATGTATCCAATCTTTTTCTGTACACAAACGATTGAATTCATTATTTACTCCGTCAAGAAAAGGAAAATATAACGAATAGAAATATAAAACTATTCAATACCAAGGCACTTGCCGGTTACAGTTTGACCGACTTAATGTTTTCTTATCATTCATGTGTTTAAATAATTTGTATTGTATCGAATGTCAAACACATGTGATTGAACTATTAAACTCGAGCATTGAATATCGTTTGAACAACTACGCACATGTTTATTTATAGATCGACTTTTTATAATCTTTAGGAGAGCTTATGAATAAGTTTAAATAAAACACTTACATACTATCCAACTCGATATATTGTGCCGAAATGGTACATTAGAATGAACACACAAACCGTCCTGTATCCTTTGAATATTTTGGTTATACCACTACTAAAACTAGATTTCTAAACACGTTTGTCAATTCCATCAATATGTTATGAAACACTTATTCTTTAATAGTGATAATGAAAGTCTTGTTAGCGCATGTTTATACATTTATCGATTTTCTACATAGGTCAAGTAAATGTTAGATTACAGTAAACGGCAGATGTTTATTGTTAATAGAGTGCAAAATTGTGTTGTTAATTTTGTCTGAGAGTGCCAACGGTACTTATACAAAGTTTAATTAAGGCGTGTACAGTGTATATGTACTGTTACAACATGTGAATATGATTTTCATTAGTTTAGTGGATAAGGCAGCTGTCAGTTTTTGAAGTGGGCGTTGGAAATCAATATCGTGTAAACGTTAAGCAAGGTCAAAAGGATCAAATATAGAAGTAATAAATAACCAATGAAGACTCGAATGTTCACAAATCACGCCCCCGACGTCATTACAGCACATGGACCGTCGGCGAATATCTTTGAAGTTGCTGCCGAAACTTTGACACATCCTGTGTCGATTATGGGGCAACAAATCGAACCAATTTACGGTTATGGCACATTACGACATAAATACTTTCAATTTGAACTAGGAATGTTTAAATTAAGAAGTAATACGTTTATTTAGCGATGATCAAGGATGTCAACGAATAAGAATCAGATCGTGGATTCAATGCGCCGCCAATATTTGTGTGTGAAACACGCACTGTACAGTGGAGGAAAAGGCTTGTTAATTACATATTTGGGATTTGACTAGACCCATCTTTTTTTAGAAATACTCGCAAAAACTCGAGTGGCTGAAATTAGAATTTCTTTTTTTTTCAAACCAACCAGCGAGTGCTAAATTTGGTCCCTGTTACAGAACATAACTTCAGACGCGAGGGGAGGTAACTACTGCAAAAGGTCTTTGACGGGATCAACACAGCTAAATTTGCACACGAATATCACAAAATGTAAATATACCACGCTTTTTAAGAACGATAGTGATAACTGTCAAACTATCTAATGGGAGACAAATAGTGTATATTATGTTTTTTATTAAATCATTTTCTAAACACCCAAGAACAAAAATGCACCTATACATCTCATCACATCTATCATTGCTTCTTCTCCAGGTTTTCATCTGATCATTCTATAATTGAACTAAAACTATATGTTTATAATATACCACATGGCAAAGGTCTTTGGAAGTTTAATAATTCACTGCTGCAGGATATAGACTACCGGAATTGTATAAATGAAAAAAGTGAATAGATAAAAAAACAGTATTCAAAATAAAGATTTACAGTTAACTATAGATGATCAATTCTTTCTAGAAACTCTGTAAATGGAAATACGTGGGAAAACAATATCTTATTCTAGTTATAAAATTAAATGTAAACACGACAGAGAAAACAGTCAATTAACGAAATTGAAGATTTAGAGAAGAATTTAACAGAAAATAACAAAGAATAATTGAATAATTTAAAAAATGAACTAGAACAAATTAGAAAGTAAAAATGAGAGGTTTTGTGATAAGATCTAGAGCTGAATGGATATATAAAGGAGAAAAAACAACAAACTACTTTTGTAACCTTGAAAAATATAATTACTCTTCAAAAATAATTCATGTCTTAAAAATAAACAACGGTAAACGTATATATGATCAGTCAGATATATTAAAGGAAGGCAAAATATTTTATAGCAATTTTTATTCAAAAGATGAACATTCCATTGACATTGATCTAAATCAGTATTTATCTAGTTCAGTTTTCCCTACTTTAAATAACAGACAATCAGACTCTTTATAAGGTATCCTCTGACTCTCAGATTTTAGTTTAACATTGAAGAATATGAAAAATGATAAGTCTCCAGGTTCAGACGGTTTTTCTGCTAACCTTTTTAAGACTTTCTGGAAACAATTAGGACACTTTGTTGTACAATCTATAAATAGAGCTTTCTACAAGGGAGTTGCCCCAAAACAAGGAACTATAACCTGTATTCCAAAAGAAAACCGAAACCTTTTTTTTAAGGTAACTTTTATTTCAAAGTATTTTTCAAAGCAGTGAAAATAAAATTTTGATCGTCCAGTCTGCCAAATATAATATCTGAAGTAGGTCGTTGTACTTTCAATGATTTAATTAGAAATTTCGATATAATTACATCCCCTATTTCATACACGTCATAGTACCAAAAAGTCTCTTTTGCAACTCAACTTTTCCAGTAAAAAAAACCTATCACTAGCCTTGGCAATATAAAGCAAAACAAATGCAAAAGATGAAAAAGATAACTGGACACTTGTAGCCAATTTTGTTAATCAATTAAATGTATAATAGTCAAGATGCTTATTAAAAGTATAAAGTAGCTGGGAACATAAACTGAATGCAACTTCTTTACTTTTTGGAGGGGAATATTTATCATCTTTTATGAAAATTTGATATCGTAGTGATACTTTATAACTATGAATATTATACAAATCAACCATATGTTAATGATTTATTTCTGCGTTAGTGTAATATAACCTTATTTGTATCTCTTCAATCATTGAATCTTAGACAAATATATGTAATACAAACCTAAAGTTTGTTCTTATGCACACTAACTGCTATTTTGTAAAGTATGAAGTGGGATGTGTTTACGAGGAAAATAAAAATATAAGTTTTCATTGATCCGAACAATTTTTAAATCAATGGCATAAGAATTTCCGTGAACATCCATTAAACCTACACTGGTAATGTATTCGATAAAGCAATGGCATCAACTCGGCAATTTCCGTGAATATGTATTAAACCTACACTGGTAATGTATTCGATAAAGCAATGGCATCATCTCGGCAATTTCCGTGAATATGTATTAAACATACACAGGTAATGTATTCGATAAAGCAATGGCATCATCTCGGCAATTTCCGTGAATATGTATTAAACCTACACTGGTAATGTATTCGATAAAGCAATGGCATCATCTCGGCAATTTCCGTACAGTTCGGAGACAAACCTCGAAGTAACCTGAATGAATATGCTTTGTACTTAAAATCTCGCCGTACGTGAAGCGGTTTTCCTACACTGTTAACTATAAGACATGTGACCAGGGTAACACAATTCATCATATCTAAATAGGACCACTGACCACCGTACATAGCTTAAATACAGCTGAAAACGACGTAAAGCTGATTCTACTGGAAGACACAGATTATGGGACGACTTCTTGTCGGCTATTTGAGCAGGATAAAGATGCCACATTAATAGTATGTGCCATAGTATGGTTTCCCTGATACAATATATGAGTTTCATTCAAGCAAAGTCACGTGATCTATAAAAACTACCACAAAAAACGACGAGGAAAAAAACCACTAACAACATAAACATAATTTTGAAGATCTATGATTTAACGCATGACCGAAACGGAATATGATATTAGAGCTATACCACCGAGTATCTTTATTTCCAAAAATGGAATACTCATGCCTAAAAATAAAAAATGAGATGTCAAACAAATCTAAAACAAATCAGTCTTACCAGCTTGACGTAATTATGTACGCGTGGACTTGTTTGCCATGCATTGACAAATACTCATCAATTTTCTTAAAGTAAATCGTATTTAATGCATGGCTGAGAAGTAGTCACGCCTTAGAGAAAACTGCATATCGACATGACGTCAATCTAAATTAGCCAATACTCGTATCTCAATACTAACAACAAGACAAAAATACAAAAGATCTAAATAGACTATCCTTTAAATAAACACGCATATCACAGTTTACAAAAACCTTTGCTGTCGAACAATGAAAATAATGAATCATAACATAATTGCGAAAATGTTGCAATAAGACAATACCTACGTTAACATTGCGATAGAAATACGGTAACAATACGATAGACAGTACTGTCATTGGGGATGTTGTTTATCAGAATTATTGACGCTGACAAGGACAGTACTGTTTACAATGTTACAGTCGAAATATCTCTTTCAAAATACAATGGCAGTAGTAACAAGATACTATTACTCCGATATTCCGCATATCTTAGCCGCAATGAAATCTATGCGAAGTAGTATCCTGCACTTATTAACCATGCATGCAATTGTTTTATTTATCGTACGTTTTATACGATATACATGTACATTGTATGTCACATGCCCACATTGACCCAAAGAAGAAACTTGATATTTGTACGAAATGAACGGTACCGACGCTTCTGTTCAAATACATGAAAGTACAACAAACTGTGTGTGACCTTGACCTTTTAACGAGTTTGCACCTATTGACAGCGGAAGTGAACGATAAAGTTTCTCAGTATGTCAAGTTAGTGTACGCAGATTATATGGAAAACAAATGCACATTTATCCTTAAAGGTGATTCATACAACTTTGTAACAAAAAAGGAGAGAAAAAACGTTTCGCCAATGTCTAAATTTATATCTGAAATAATTGCTTATTTGTTTTGCGTATAAGTGGACAGATAATGGTAATGAACAGCTCGAGTGAATTTGATGCAAACCACGCAGAAATGACAACATCTGAGTCATTCTTCAGTTAATGATTACGTGCAACTTATCTGGTAAAGGTACAAACATCCGTCATAAGTATCTTAAGCCGGAATCAAATATTCTGTAGCTTTGTATTCGCCTTAAATATTATTTGTTCACACATTATATATAAACAAATTGAGAATCAAACAAAAAAACAACAGATTTTCAATATATTACCAGAAAGTGTAATCAAAGCGCTGTGAGTGCTGAAAGCCTTGGACTGTTGATAGTTGGATTATGGATTGATTTGTCTGTAAGCAAATTATCACATTATCTACTGTATTTCTATATCATGTCAGCGGTAATTATTACCATTATTTATCGTGTGCAGACTACACAAGTCGGTGTGTCTTTTGCACCAGTGATTTGGGTTGATAATAACATCTTTTGTCTTCTAACTAGCTGTCAACACTCACGAAGTACCTATTACAGTATTTAGCAATCAATCATTGACTAGCGAGTTAGCAATTTGAAGAAACAAACATTATGATAAGCAGTCACACTGTAACCTAAGCTTTTTACATTCACAAGAAAAGCACACAAACATAACCAATGTGCTACAAAATCTCCAGCTGTTCACGTCAGCTATTCCGCATCAGAAACGTCTTAACGAAAACCGGCACAATTCAGTGTAAAGGACATGAGTGTATAGTTTCACATCAACTTGAAATACTGCAATATATCAAGTACGAATATCAATTGAATGTAACGAAATTCAATACTTGAAATCCGAAATTCAATCATATTTCAACCTTATGGGCGTCACTGTACGCCTGAAGCATACCATTCACTGGAACATATTACAATACGTACGATGATATACTACCATACACTGGAACATATTACAATACGGACAGTGATATACTACCATACACTGGAACATATTACAATACGTACAGTGATATACTACCATACACTGGAACATATTACGACACGTACAGTGATATACTACCATACACTGGAACATATTACAATACGTACAGTGATATACTACCATACACTGGAACATATTACAATACGTACAGTGATATACTACCATACACTGGAACATATTACGACACGTACAGTGATATACTACCATACACTGGAACATATTACAATACGTACAGTGATATACTACCATACACTGGAACATATTACAATACGTACGATGTTATACTACCATACACTGGAACATATTACAATACGTACAATGATATACTACCATACACTGGAACATATTACGACACGTACAGTGATATACTACCATACACTGGAACATATTACAATACGTACGATGATATACTACCATACACTGGAACATATTACGACACGTACAGTGATATACTACCATACACTGGAACATATTACAATACGTACAGTGATATACTACCATACACTGGAACATATTACAATACGTACAATGATATACTACCATACACTGGAACATATTACAATACGTACGATGGTATACTACCATACACTGGAACATATTACAATACGTACAATGATATACTACCATACACTGGAACATATTACAATACGTACAGTGATATATTACCATACACTGGAACATATTACAATACGTACGATGTTATATTACCATACACTGGAACATATTACAATACGTACAATGATATACTACCATACACTGGAACATATTACAATACGTACAATGATATACTACCATACACTGGAACATATTAAAATACGTACAGTGATATATTACCATACACTGGAACATATTACAATACGTACGATGATATATAACCATACACTGGAACATATTACAATACGTACGATGATATATAACCATACACTGGAACATATTACAATACGTACGATGATATATAACCATACACTGGAACATATTACAATACGTACGATGATATATAACCATACACTCGAACATATTACAATACGTACGATGATATATTACCATACACTGGAACATATTACAATACGTACAATGATATACTACCATTCACTGGAACATATTACAATACGTACAATGATATACTACCATACACTGGAACATATTACAATACGTACGATGATATACTACCATACACTGGAACATATTACAATACGTACGATGATATATAACCATACACTGGAACATATTACAATACGTACGATGTTATACTACCATACACTGGAACATATTACAATACGTACAATGATATACTACCATACACTGGAACATATTACAATACGTACGATGATATATTACCATACACTGGAACATATTACAATACGTACGATGATATATAACCATACACTGGAACATATTACAATACGTACGATGATATATTACCATACACTGGAACATATTACAATACGCACAATGATATACTACCATACACTGGAACATATTACAATACGTACGATGGCATATAACCATACACTGGAACATATTACAATACGTACAATGATATACTACCATACACTGGAACATATTACAATACGTACGATGTTATACTACCATACACTTGAACATATTACAATACTAAAGTGATATACTACCATACACTGGAACATATTACAATACGTACGATGATATACTACCATACACTGGAACATATTACAATACGGACAGTGATATACTACCATACACTGGAACATATTACAATACGGACAGTGATATACTACCATACACTGGAACATATTACAATACGGACAGTGATATACTACCATACACTGGAACATATTACAATACGTACGATGATATATAACCATACATTAGAACATATTACAATACGGACAGTGATATACTACCATACACTGGAACATATTACAATACGTACAATGATATACTACCATACACTGGAACATATTACAATACGTACGATGATATACTACCATACACTGGAACATATTACAATACGTACAATGATATACTACCATACACTGGAACATATTACAATACGTACAATGATATACTACCATACACTGGAACATATTACAATACGTACGATGATATATAACCATACACTGGAACATATTACAATACGTACAATGTTATACTACCATACACTGGAACATATTACAATACGTACAATGATATACTACCATACACTGGAACATATTACAATACGTACGATGATATACTACCATACACTGGAACATATTACAATACGTACAATGATATATAACCATACACTGGAACATATTACAATACGTACAATGATATACTACCATACACTGGAACATTTTACAATACGTACAATGATATACTACCATACACTGGAACATATTACAATACGTACAGTGATATACTACCATACACTGGAACATATTACGACACGTACAATGATATACTACCATACACTGGAACATATTACAATACGTACAGTGATATACTACCATACACTGGAACATATCACAATACGTACAATGATATACTACCATACACTGGAACATATTACAATACGTACGATGATATACTACCATACACTGGAACATATTACAATACGTACGATGGTATACTACCATACACTGGAACATATTACAATACGTACAATGATATACTACCATACACTGGAACATATTACAATACGTACAGTGATATACTACCATACACTGGAACATATTACGACACGTACAATGATATACTACCATACACTGGAACATATTACAATACGTACAGTGATATACTACCATACACTGGAACATATTACAATACGTACGATGATATACTACCATACACTGGAACATATTACAATACGTACAATGATATACTACCATACACTGGAACATATTACAATACGTACGATGGTATACTACCATACACTGGAACATATTACAATACGTACAATGATATACTACCATACACTGGAACATATTACAATACGTACGATGATATACTACCATACACTGGAACATATTACAATACGTACGATGATATATTACCATACACTGGAACATATTACAATACGTACAATGATATACTACCATACACTGGAACATATTACAATACGTACGATGATATACTACCATACACTGGAACATATTACAATACGTACAATGATATACTACCATACACTGGAACATATTACAATACGTACGATGGTATACTACCATACACTGGAACATATTACAATACGTACAATGATATACTACCATACACTGGAACATATTACAATACGTACAATGATATATTACCATACACTGGAACATATCACAATACGTACGATGATATATAACCATACACTGGAACATATTACAATACGTACAATGATATACTACCATACACTGGAACATATTACAATACGTACAATGATATACTACCATACACTGGAACATTTCACAATACGTACAATGATATACTACCATACACTGGAACATATTACAATACGTACGATGATATATAACCATACACTGGAACATATTACAATACGTACAATGTTATACTACCATACACTGGAACATATTACAATACGTACAATGATATACTACCATACACTGGAACATATTACAATACGTACGATGATATATAACCATACACTGTAACATATTACAATACGTACAATGATATACTACCATACACTGGAACATATTACAATACGTACAATGTTATACTACCATACACTGGAACATATTACAATACGTACAATGTTATACTACCATACACTGGAACATATTACAATACGTACAATGATATACTACCATACACTGGAACATATTACAATACGTACAATGATCCATATGACGTACATTCGGTCAATGGCAGGTGGACATGTCGATAGTGGGATAAAAAATCGTTTTTAAGGATATAATAACAAATCGGGTCTTGTTTTGAAGAAGAATTCAGCCATTGTACGTCACATGATCACTCGCCGAATCGTCGTTGAAACGAGCAATTCGATTGGATAATCTAATGGATGATGCAATGATTGACCAATCAAAGGCCGCATTTCATTTGAACGTCACGTGATCAATGTGTAAATCAAGGAAGACAATAAACACGATAACAAGACAGGGTTAAAACAACTTTGATTATGTCGTGAAAAAGGTCTGTCGGTAGTGATTATAGGGGGTAATCATAGTATGTTTATGTTATTTATAGATAAATGCCACATGTTTAAAAAAATATATACGATTTGTAGACTTTCACTACGAAACCAACGCTACGGAACGCTACATCGCTGCACGACATCGTGAAGGAAAATCAAAAAAATACTCGTTTCTTGGAAACACGGTTAAATTTCGCGATTTAGAAGATGACATGTTCCATAAAAGTAGATATTTTCTGAAAGGTAATTATTTTCCGCATTTAACGCGGTATAAACAGCTCGATATCTTATTATTTGGAGCTCTGGTAGGCCTACTTGGAACAGAACGACAACACACAGTTGCTAAATTCTCCGTGATATTCCCTTTGTATATATATTACAGTTTAGACGAACACAAAGTGAAAGTGAAAGTAGAAATTGTTACAGACCCCTTTGGTTATCGGTTAGTAAAATCAGTATCCGGTTAATCGTTTATTTTTTAGGAAAACATCTACTTTTCATTTTGGAAAAAATCTCGCAAGATATCCATAGTCACAAATCTCAATATTGTGAAACTGCAGCGTAAGAGGATAAAACCGATAATCCGTAACTTACAGTTTGAAACATATACGTTTGCTACACATATTTCATGAACATGTTAGACAATTGTCGTTTATGACAGTCGTAAAACTCGTTTGGGTGCTCGAGAATTTAGGCATATTTAAATAGACAGATAAAGTATATTGTTATTGTACTAAAGTTTGTGTTTTAGCACTGTTGTATTCGAACAGAGGGTAACTGTTTGTTAAGTTAAATGTGATTAGGAAGACTTCAATTTATCATATAATAATGATTGAAATAAATAATGATGTTTTCTTAAAAATTATTGAATGATTGATATTTCTTTTATCACATATGTTCAGTACTTAGCAGAAATAAAACACTATCCGAACTATATAACGTCAGAATATAGTCATAGTAAAAATATACACGACAAAATACGAAACCGGAAACGAATGTCATGTTCGGTTAACCGGTTAACCGTTTGGAAGCTTACACAGTTCACCGGTTAGCAAAATAACCGAACATCGACATCCCTAATATTCACAATTCAATGACAACACTAGAAACATATTAAAACACGTATCACGATATATTACAATACAGTGGAAACATATTAAAACACGTACCACGATATATTACAATACAGTGGAAACATATTAAAACACGTACCACGATATATTACAATACAGTGGAAACATATTTAAACACGTACCACGATATATTACAATACACTAGAAACATATTAAAACACGTACCACGATATATTACAATACGTACCATAATATTTATCAATACAATGACAACATGTCACAATATGTACCACGATATATTACGATACACTGGAAACATATTAAAACACGTACCACGATACATTACAATACAGTGGCAACATATTGCAATACGTGCCACGATATATTGGTTAATTAACCGAAGCTATTTATGTATTCTTTTCTGACTTTTTAAATTTTCAGTTTTTATTAAACTCCAAAGTTATGCATTACACAAAGTAAACATAAGCTGTCATAAAACACTCGCCAGTCTCATTTCATTATCTAGTCAGTTAAGATAAACAAAACAGCTATCAATCTTATTTATTTTTTTACAAGTATTTTTTTTGTAGTTTAAAACGAGAGTTTCATGACTTAAAAGTAATAAGCTAAAAGCTTAACAGTCATCAATCTAATTTTTGACAAATATGCGATGTTCATGACTAGATAATTTATTCTTTGTAGAGTTTGCAGCTAATAAGTTTCTTGAAGAAAGCAGACATATGTATAAACACGGTACAATCAACTCATAGTGTCGTGTAATACGGTACAATCACCTCATAGTGTCATATAATACGGTACACTCAACTCATAGTGTCGTGTAATACGGTACAATCACCTCATAGTGTCATATAATACGGTACACTCAACTCATAGTGTCGTGTAATACGGTACAATCACCTCATAGTATCGTGTAATACGGTACACTCAACTCATAGTGTCGTGTAATACGGTACACTCAACTCATAGTGTCGTATAATACGGTACACTCAACTCATAGTGTCGTGTAATACGGTACAATCAACTCATAGTATCGTGTAATACGGTACAATCACCTCATAGTATCGTGTAATACGGTACACTCAACTCATAGTGTCTTGTAATACGGTACACTCAACTCATAGTGTCGTATAATACGGTACACTCAACTCATAGTGTCGTGTAATACGGTACAATCACCTCATAGTGTCGTGTAATACGGTACAATCACCTCATAGTGTCGTGTAATACGGTACAATCACCTCATAGTATCGTGTAATACGGTACACTCAACTCATAGTGTCGTGTAATACGGTACAATCACCTCATAGTGTCGTGTAATACGGTACATTCACCTCATAGTGTCGTGTAATACGATACAATCACCTCATAGTGTCGTGTAATACGGTACATTCACCTCATAGTGTCGTGTAATACGGTACAATCACCTCATAGTGTCGTGTAATACGATACAATCATCTCATAGTGTCGTGTAATACGGTACAATCAACTCATAGTGTCGTGTAATACGATACAATCACCTCATAGTGTCGTGTAACACGGTAGAATTAACTCATAGTGTCGTGTCACACGGTACAATAACCTCATAGTGTCGTGTAACACGATACAATCACCTCATAGTGTCGTGTCACACGATACAATCACCTCATAGTGTCGTGTAACACGGTAGAATTAACTCATAGTGTCGTGTCACACGGTACAATCACCTCATAGTGTCGTGTAATACGGCTGCATATTTTTAGTTACATAGTCAACTAGTGATCTGGTACGAGATGATAACTGGTCAGTAGAAATCATAATTAGTGAGGCGAAACCGAGTCAGGTTGAATGTACTGACCAGGGCGTATGTGTGCGCTCTACACTAGTTGGAGTCAGTCGAATCGAATCGTGTACTTTGGGTAAATCGCCCTGACATCAGGAACCGATAGTGGGAATGTATACATTGTCAAAGGTCGGTCCAAACCTTTGCCCCGACATCAGGAACCGATAGTGGGAATGTATACATTGTCAAAGGTCGGTCCAAACCTTTGCCCCGACATCAGGAACCGATAGTGGGAATGTATACATTGTCAAAGGTCGGTCCAAACCTTTGCCCCGACATCAGGAACCGATAGTGGGAATGTATACATTGTCAAAGGTCGGTCCAAACCTTTGCCCCGACATCAGGAACCGATAGTGGGAATGTATACATTGTCAAAGGTCGGTCCAAACCTTTGCCCCGACATCAGGAACCGATAGTGGGAATGTATACATTGTCAAAGGTCGGTCCAAACCTTTGCCCCGACATCAGGAACCGATAGTGGGAATGTATACATTGTCAAAGGTCGGTCCAAACCTTTGCCCCGACATCAGGAACCGATAGTGGGAATGTATACATTGTCAAAGGTCGGTCCAAACCTTTGCCCCGACATCAGGAACCGATAGTGGGAATGTATACATTGTCAAAGGTCGGTCCAAACCTTTGCCCCGACATCAGGAACCGATAGTGGGAATGTATACATTGTCAACGGTCGGTCCAAACCTTTGTTCAAAAGTATTTTGTATTTGCTTTTATTATGGTATATTAATGTTTTTTTTATTTCAGTTTGTTAGTTGCTACCATTTAAGGTTTGTTAAGGTAATGTCTACTGACATCCATCAGTACCAGAACCTTGCAACTTTAATATCTTATCACATAACAGAAGAACAAAGTGTTTTGACACCAACAGTTTTAATACACATTCAACAGAACAAATGTTAAATGATAAAATGTAACACTGTTATTATTCAAAAGAAAAAGTATGTAATATCAATATCTGCAAGCAGCAGTCAAGTGTGAATGAATCGTTGTATGTATATGATATACTGGCGCACGCACAGGTACACAAACAAACAATGCTACTTAAAACAGCTCCTTTAAGTTTGACCCTGATCATGAAAATACATTATTGCATACTGCATGTTGTAGAGATGGGGAAATTTGCTCAAGTTTAAACAAAAAAATTTCAGCAATTTAGGTGACATGCACTTGACACAAAACTGACTATAAAACAAGTTGTCCTTTTACCTTAAAAGAAGACCTTGATCTTTAAATTAACAGAACTGAAACGTAGGTTGTGCATTTGTATCTGATGTGGGGAATATTCGACTCAAACTTGATAATCCCTTCAGCAGTTGATTGTACGAGTGTAAGAGTTAAAAGCCATTTGGTCTTTACCGTTAAAGTGCTACATTTATATTGAAGTAACATAGACACAGCTAACGGTTCTGTGTGTTTGGTTGATGTGAAAAACATCTCATCAATGTTCAGAACATTAGAAAAAAAACCTATTCATAAAATGTCTATAAATAACTGGCATTTTATGTGAAAAGCAAAGTTCTATTAACAAATAGTTAAATACAAAACACACCTTCCTGAGATATTTTGAAACAACTGACATTTACCCAAAAATCAAGAGGGCCATGATGGCACTATATCGCTCACTTGAGTACACTGTCATTCTGACTGAATTAGACTAATGTGCCAATACATTGGTACAGGTTTAATAAAAATCCATTCAGCAGTTTAGAAGGAGTTGTCGTTAATAGTTTCCACTATATACATATAGGCAACAAGGCAAATTATACAACCTTGGAAGAGGACTACAAAAAAACATAAAAACTACTCAAAATGGATGGTTTAGGGCAAGAATAGTTTCTAAGTTTTCACTTTAACACGGCCCCGCCTCCTGGCGACCATGTTTATTCTCCGGCTGCTCTTGGTTCTCCCGGTGAAATTTTGACCCGTATTCTTGACAACTGTTCTTGTCGTTAGGGTGCTTGTATCTAGTATTCTTGTCGTTAGGGCGCTTGTATCTAGTATCAACTGTTCTTGTCGTTAGGGCGCTTGTATCTAGTATTCTTGTCGTTAGGGCGCTTGTATCTAGTATCAACTGTTCTTGTCGTAAGGGCGCTTGTCTCTAGTATTCTTGTCGTTAGGGCGCTTGTATCTTGTATTCTTGTCGTTAGGGCGCTTGTATCTAGTATTCTTGTCGTTAGGGCGCTTGTATCTAGTATCAACTGTTCTTGTCGTTAGGGCGCTTGTATCTAGTATTCTTGTCGTTAGGGCGCTTGTATCTAGTATTCTTGTCGTTAGGGCGCTTGTATCTAGTATTCTTGTCGTTAGGGCGCTTGTATCTAGTATTCTTGTCGTTAGGGCGCTTGTATCTAGTATTCTTGTCGTTAGGGCGCTTGTATCTAGTATTCTTGTCGTTAGGGTGCTTGTATCTAGTATTCCTGTCGTTAGGGCGCTTGTATCTAGTATTCTTGTCGTTAGGGCGCTTGTATCTAGTATTCTTGTCGTTAGGGCGCTTGTATCTAGTATTCTTGTCGTTAGGGCGCTTGTATCTAGTATTCTTGTCGTTAGGGCGCTTGTATCTAGTATTCTTGTCGTTAGGGCGCTTGTATCTAGTATTCTTGTCGTTAGGGCGCTTGTATCTAGTATTCTTGTCGTTAGGGTGCTTGTATCTAGTATTCTTGTCGTTAGGGTGCTTGTATCTAGTATTCTTGTCGTTAGGGTGCTTGTATCTAGTATTCTTGTCGTTAGGGCGCTTGTATCTAGTATTCTTGTCGTTAGGGCGCTTGTATCTAGTATTCTTGTCGTTAGGGCGCTTGTATCTAGTATTCTTGTCGTTAGGGCGCTTGTATCTAGTATTCTTGTCGTTAGGGCGCTTGTATCTAGTATTCTTGTCGTTAGGGCGCTTGTATCTAGTATTCTTGTCGTTAGGGCGCTTGTATCTAGTATTCTTGTCGTTAGGGTGCTTGTATCTAGTATTCCTGTCGTTAGGGCGCTTGTATCTAGTATTCTTGTCGTTAGGGCGCTTGTATCTAGTATTCTTGTCGTTAGGGCGCTTGTATCTAGTATTCTTGTCGTTAGGGTGCTTGTATCTAGTATTCTTGTCGTTAGGGCGCTTGTATCAAGTATTCTTGTCGTTAGGGCGCTTGTATCTAGTATCGAACGCAAAATAACTCAAAGAACACTGCGCCCAAAGACGCCCCATGTGTCAATCCGTACAAGGCCATTAGATGTCAGTTTATTGAATTTACCCCCCAGTATTGGCGTTTATTATGGACGACGCCTCCGGAAGAGTATTTAGTCATTTTAGATTTTTGGTTGATAGTGCATGATACAGAAGATGCCCAAGTTCCAGGAGCACCCGTAGAAGCATCGTACACGGGACCTCGGGTTTTCAAATTCTCCTCTTCTCACTGTTAGTACTGTTTGTGGTGGAGCGGGGATCGAACCAGCGCATATCACTGGGCTACAGATCCGCCGAATTTACCCGCACCGATGACCATTATTATATAGCAATACACGCAAGGAGAGAACCAGGAAACATACCAAATACCACGATCAGTGAGATGTAGAACCAATGACATGAGTGGATAAAGGCATCCAGAGGTAGAACCAATGACATGAGTGGATAAAGGCATCCAGATGTAGAACCTATGACATGAGTGGATAAAGGCATCCAGAGGTAGAACCTATGACATGAGTGGATAAAGGCATCCAGAGGTAGAACCAATGACATGAGTGGATAAAGGCATCCAGAGGTAGAACCTATGACATGAGTGGATAAAGGCATCCAGATGTAGAACCTATGACATGAGTGGATAAAGGCATCCAGAGGTAGAACCTATGACATGAGTGGATAAAGGCATCCAGATGTAGAACCTATGACATGAGTGGATAAAGGCATCCAGAGGTAGAACCTATGACATGAGTGGATAAAGGCATCCAGAGGTAGAACCTATGACATGAGTGGATAAATGTATCCAGATGTAGAACCAATGACATGAGCGGATAAAGGCATCCAGAGGTAGAACCAATGACATGAGTGGATAAAGGCATCCAGATGTAGAACCTATGACATGAGTGGATAAAGGCATCCAGAGGTAGAACCTATGACATGAGTGGATAAAGGCATCCAGAGGTAGAACCAATGACATGAGTGGATAAAGGCATCCAGATGTAGAACCTATGACACGAGTGGATAAAGGCATCCAGATGTAGAACCTATGATTCTAGAATTCCATTTAATTTAACTCCTACTCTGATTTTGACTCCCTCCAATACAGAAACAGTTGCTAGCAACAGCAAATGAAGTTAATTGTTGACCTAATTTATTTTACAAGTCAACAATCAAACATTACATAATAAAACCATCATTCAGTCTCATCTAAGATCCAAATTCTATTATGAAGTAGATCTCCACGTAAGCTTGCTACATACATGTACTAAGAATGATGACAATAGGTCAATCTGAATTGAAACACTGTGCTAGATATAACCTGGATTATCAACATTGAATACCTGGTTAATACAATGAATGTAAATCATGTACTGAACCACTTTCCAATTGGTCACCAGATTAATACAATGAATGTAAATCATGTACTGAACCACTTTCCAATTGGTCACCAGCTTTATTTCGCTTCATTTTTATCACAGTCTTTGTACGTGGATAGTTTTATAATAATGCAAGAATTGTGGGTTTAAAAAACTATATGGATATCGGTCAGTATGAATTAGAACGAATTTAATCGAATTATAAGTATGTACAAGGCATTTAATGATAATAAAATAAGCGGCCAACTAGAAAGGTATTTTAGTGTGTATCTATCATGGAGAAAAAGTATAACATTTGTACAGGGCCGGACAGCGCTGCAAACTTGTCTATAATCTAAAATCAAACCAATGTATGTAAACGAATGTAAAACTTAAATGTTGCTATTGTTTGTTATTTCTGGAAATCGGCCTAGACCCTAGGTTATTAAGTTCTTTTAATCGAAAAAACACGGACCTGTTCACGCGGTCGTGAACCTGGGAACATGTAGCACCTTTCCAAACGTATTCAATGAGTCTGAATGTTGGCTGTAGGTTAAAGAGAAGAAATTTCAAGTCGATATACGGCTTGGCTTATTAAGGGAAAAAAATCCATATCCCTGGGGCCTCCCTTTTTCGGACCATCTTCATTTCATCTACTTCAGTATTGGGTCGGTAAGCGAGTATCATATGAAACAGACAATTTTGAAATCTGACGATCAGTTTTAGAGAAAACTTATGTGTGGTTTCTATGCAGCCCAATGGTGGTGTCATTTTGAATTATTGACCTACGACTTCAGAGACGGAATATTTAGATATTTACGTTCTTCTGCCGTGATAACGAAAGTTCTAAATTGGTTCATTTATCTGTAGCACTAAAGCTATAATTTGATAGATGTCCATTCAAGAATCATTTATATTAAGCGTGAATTAAAGACATATCATGGAATAAGTTTTAACGCGCAGAATGTTTTTAAATGTTGTGTTCTTGTTCTATGGGATATAATAAACAAATAAAAGAGTTTAAAAGTATAGGTCACCTTGTCCGTTTTAGTGCTATGTCTTTATTTAGAACACTACTATTTGGTACTTTTTTCCAAAATGATGTTAAAATGACTGTCATCATAAACCATACAAGATACCATGAAATCAACAATATATGGATGAATTATATGTTCAGATACTTAGGCGGAGATGTCGTTTAAAGCAGCTGTTGACGGACGATGGACAGACAACTAATCGCTTCGGCTCAACCATGAGCACATCGGGAACAGGAGAGAAAAATAGAAGAAGAAATATAAGAAGCAGACGAAAGTAGAAGAAACAAACAGAAAGTACAAAAATGCGCTGAAAAAGTAATTTGACAAAAAACTATGACCGAAGTAACCATAAATTATGACAGGTAATTAGTTTTAATTTAAAGCGTTGCTATTTCAACGAACGTGCAAAAACCGTCCGTTCATTATCAAGTTTTATACATCAAACGAGCGTATGATACTGATATTACTATATACAATCCATCATATGTATTTTTGCAAGAAAAAAACAAATGGTCGAAAAAATGACAATGTTTACAAATGACATGAATACACAAATATATTATACACATGGTTATGAAAATGAAAACGAAGTTTGAAATGGGGAGAAACGAACTAGAACTAGTCAGAGGGCAGTGAGGTATTGAAAGTGCAAATTCCGAGCGCTTCCTTAATGTTTGTAAGCAAATAAAACTGTGAATAGAGGCGTCCTCAAAATCAGGTGTACTGGTTTCAAATCGTCCAATATAAAATTAAATAAAAAAAACACCCTGAAACGTTCAGTAAACGTTTGGGCATATTTTACGTCAATAGATTACATGTACATGAATATTATATAAAATGTTTGACAACTCGTATATAATGTTTATGTTCAGTAACCGATTTAATCAAATCATTTTCATTCAAACGCATTAGTCATTTAAATCAGCAAAAGGCAATATTAAATACTCAATCATTTTTTCGAGAAATGATTGTTTTTACCTTTTCCTGAAAGACTATTCAAAGTTATGCAGTTGACGATCGCAGTCGTTACCATACCGCCTTGTTTACAAACCGTTAATAACTTTCAGTTTGCACCTATTTAAATAAATGACTCGCTGACATTTTGAGAAAGTGAATCACACAATTTAAGCTCTGTATGAAATAAACATTTACATGTACAAATTAAACCTAGAACAAATTATTTGAAAGATTCCTTTACATCCACTAGTTGCAAAGTATGGTATAACATCCCATCGTATCTACTTCATCTTTTAATAGGAACTATCAGTTAATTCACAATATATATTTACCTTACCACGTATGTATACTTTAATCCATAATTCATAAATTAATGGTGTTTCTCTCAGAGCATAAGTGTACAGGAATTTTACACTTTCTCCTATTGTGTACTGTTATATATGAATTAATTGTATGTGCTTGTTCATGATTGAACTATTATGCTATTGAATCATATGAAAATAAGATCGTTATTTTAATTGTTCATCTTTACTGCATGTGTCTTATATGTAGCCTTCAGAAAAAATGGTATAACATTACTTTAAGCTATAGGAATCATATTGTGCAAAAACCGTGCGCTAATTTAATAAAACAAAAATCAAGTCTCTCACCCTGTTTATACAGCAGGATACAATGAAACCACTCTCACCTGTTTATACAGCAGGATACAATGAAACCACTCTCACCTGTTTATACAGCAGGATACAATGAAACCACTCTCACCTGTTTATACAGCAGGATACAATGAAACCACTCTCATCTGTATATACAGCAGGGGACAATGAAACCACTCTCGCCCTGTTTATACAGCAGGGTACAATGAAACCACTCTCACCTGTTTATACAGCAGGGTACAATGAAACCACTCTCACCCCGTTTATACAGCAGGATACAATGAAACCACTCTCACCCTGTTTATACAGCAGTATACAATGAAACCACTCTCACCCTGTTTATACAGCAGGGTACAATGAAACCACTCTCACCTGTATATACAGCAGGATACAATATAACCACTCTCACCTGTATATACAGCATGGTACAATATAACCACTCTCACCTGTATATACAGCAGGGTACAATGAAACCACTCTCACCTGTATATACAGCAGGGTACAATATAACCACTCTCACCTGTATATACAGCAGGATACAATATAACCACTCTCACCTGTATATACAGCAGGATACAATGAAACCACTCTCACCTGTATATACAGCAGGGTACAATGAAACCACTCTCACCTGTATATACAGCAGGATACAATATAACCTCTCTCACCTGTATATACAGCAGGGTTCAATGAAACCACTCTCACCTGTATATACAGCAGGATGCAATATAACCACTATCACCTGTATATACAGCAGTATGCAATATAACCACTCTCACCTGTATATACAGCAGGATACAATGAAACCACTCTCACCTGTATATACAGCAGGATGCAATATAACCACTCCCACCTGTATATACAGCAGGATACAATGAAACCACTCTCACCTGTATATACAGCAGGATGCAATATAACCACTCTCACCTGTATATACAGCAGGATGCAATAAAACCACTCTCACCTGTATATACAGCAGGATACAATGAAACCACTCTCACCTGTATATACAGCAGGGTACAATGAAACCACTCTCACCTGTATATACAGCAGGATACAATATAGCCTCTCTCACCTGTATATACAGCAGGGTTCAATGAAACCACTCTCACCTGTATATACAGCAGGATGCAATATAACCACTATCACCTGTATATACAGCAGGGTACAATGAAACCACTCTCACCTGTATATACAGCAGGATACAATATAACCTCTCTCACCTGTATATACAGCAGGGTACAATATAACCACTCTCACCTGTATATACAGCAGGATACAATATAACCTCTCTCACCTGTATATACAGCAGGATGCAATATAACCACTCTCACCTGTATATTCAGCAGGATACAATATAACCTCTCTCACCTGTATATACAGCAGGATGCAATATAACCTCTCTCACCTGTTTATTCAGCAGGGTACAATATAACCACTCTCACCTGTTTATACAGCCAATCATATATAACTTCCCGTTCGACGAAATTAATTCATTGAAATTTGAGACAACATTTAGATCAAATATCAGATAAACTTGAAAAAATACATCCGGGCAACTATTACAAACATCAAAATACCAAGAATTTCGTTGATTAATATCTTTATCATTTTGATATTTGACTTCACCTCCGGCTCACAGTTATTACATCCTGGAAGATACTTAAACTATGCAAATGTGTATTAAGAAACATAGTGATGAGGTACGCAAGTCAATATAGAAACTACAATGTATTAATGTATACAATATTTTGTTATTTCATTCTTACGAGATCTTATTTTATACACATGTATTATCATGACGAATTCAGTAAGCATTTCATTGAAAGGGAAATCATATTTCGTTACACAGCGCAAGAAAAAAGTGTGTTTGTTTCAATCATTAAACTTAATTGACAGATTGATCATAATGGCATGCGTGCGTGTGTTCGTGCACAATACTGGAAATCAATTGTGCTGCAATTAGTTTTGTAAATAAGTTATTCAATTAATCAAATAATGACAATAATTGCATTAATCCAAAAGTACATACACTATGTATCACTCATTGAAAGAAACTCATACTCTGATATAAATCAACACAAGTACATACACTATGTATCACTCATTGAAAGAAACTCATACTCTGATATAAATCAACAAAAGTACATACACTATGTATCACTCATTGAAAGAAACTCATACTCTGATATAAATCAACACAAGTACGTACACTATGTATCACTCATTGAAAGAAACTCATACTCTGATATAAATCAACACAAGTACATACACTATGTATCACTCATTGAAAGAAACTCATACTCTGATATAAATCAACACAAGTACATACACTATGTATCACTCATTGAAAGAAACTCATACTCTGATATAAATCAACACAAGTACATACACTATGTATCACTCATTGAAAGAAACTCATACTCTGATATAAATCAACACAAATACTGGATGGGAAATGCATCATAAAAGGCCGATATTTCTGAAAGAACCAACCTCCTGTAAGATATAATGAAAGTTCAGCGACACTTTTGTACTTTTTAACCAGATTTATTTTTAAATTTCATACTTCTTGACCTTCTTTTAAGTCGTGAAGGTACATATGTTTCTTATTGATCTCTATTTATATCAAAATGCGCATATATCTTAAGGTAAGGAAAATGCAGGAGATCAGAACTATACTTGCATGTATCCGATCGTATGCAATTAACAATACAACTAATGACAGGTATCATCAACAGTTTCCCGACACTCCATAAGAATATGTATCACTTTGTAGGCGGCTCACTGACATTTGCATTAATGATTTTCCTTAAATACACAGATGGAAATGTCAGTATAAACCCAATATCATAAAACTAACACAAAGATGTTATATTTTACATGACCTGTCTGTCGTCTCTGTCTGACTTTATTGTCCTGTCTTGTTTGACACACCATGACCTGTCTGTCGTCTCTGTCTGACTTTATTGTCCTGTCATATTTGACACATCATGACCTGTCTGTCGTCTCTGTCTGACTTTATTGTCCTGTCTTATTTGACACACCATGACCTGTCTGTCGTCTCTGTCTGACTTTATTGTCCTGTCTTGTTTGACACACCATGACCTGTCTGTCGTCTCTGTCTGACTTTATTGTCCTGTCTTGTTTGACACACCATGACCTGTCTGTCGTCTCTGTCTGACTTTATTGTCCTGTCTTGTTTGACACACCATGACCTGTCTGTCGTCTCTGTCTGACTTTATTGTCCTGTCTTGTTTGACACACCATGACCTGTCTGTCGTCTCTGTCTGACTTTATTGTCCTGTCTTGTTTGACACACCATGACCTGTCTGTCGTCTCTGTCTGACTTTATTGTCCTGTCTTGTTTGACACACCATGACCTGTCTGTCGTCTCTGTCTGACTTTATTGTCCTGTCTTGTTTGACACACCATGACCTGTCTGTCGTCTCTGTCTGAGTTTATTGTCCTGTCTTATTTGACACACCATGACCTGTCTGTCGTCTCTGTCTGAGTTTATTGTCCTGTCTTATTTGACACACCATGACCTGTCTGTCGTCTCTGTCTGAGTTTATTGTCCTGTCTTATTTGACACACCATGACCTGTCTGTCGTCTCTGTCTGAGTTTATTGTCCTGTCTTATTTGACACACCATGACCTGTCTGTCGTCTCTGTCTGAGTTTATTGTCCTGTCCTATTTGACACACCATGACCTGTCTGTCGTCTCTGTCTGAGTTTATTGTCCTGTCACATTTGACACACCATGACCTGTCTGTCGTCTCTGTCTGACTTTATTGTCCTGTCTTATTTGACACACCATGATCTGTCTGTCGTCTCTGTCTGACTTTATTGTCCTGTCATATTTGACACACCATATATGCTTTTCAACATGCGACCGTTAGATTATTTTACAATATAATATATTTATTCACGTAGGATTTGTTTCTGAACTCATGTTATTTGTTTAAAGTTCAATGTATGTAAGGGAGAAAGGCCGAACACTGTCCATTATGTCAGTGAATAGAGCAAACGAGTCATGAAGTTGGGCACGAAGTGCCGAGTTTGCTTTATTCACTGACATAATGGACAGTTTTAGGCGTTTCTCTTACTTAAAATATGAGAATCATAAAATTCCCACGTGTTTCGTGTGTAAAGGATTTTATATATTGTCGATATACTAGTACCACTTCAAAAGGCCATTTTAAGTGTCGAAGTGTTGTTGTTTTTTCCGCAAACTTCCCATTTGGATAGTATATCAATTATTTATCAAAACTGTAAATGAAACTCATTTAAATGTTATTCTATGAGTTTTACTATTAATGGGATGTTGTTACAGTGTTTTTAGTTTTTTTATGGCGTAGATGCAATTACTTTTTAGTTAACTGTACATGTAGTGTAAACATGCCATTAACATGAACGCAGAATTACTTACACACTGAACGTGTATGTAGCTTGATTGTTCACTTATTGGACAGTTTTAAGATACACATGTATTGCAAAAAATGAAATTCTCGTGTATTTCAAGACTCAACCCATTGCCAACTAATTGAATAGTTAGGTTTGAATCGATTCACTTTTTGCTAGTACTTCAAAGAGACAAAATGGTCAGTTCCGATTTTAAGAAATGGATTTAAACAAATCGTATGACAGTTCTTGCAATGAATCATATCACATGGATTTTATTAACAAAATATTTGGCAGTGATACTTAACATGAATGTTCATTTGAGAGTGGGATTGTGACAATCTATTCACGGACTGCACATATTGTTATTGATTGATCATTAGCAACAAACATGACCGTATTGTGTTTAAAATCATGTTGGGTGAATACAAATTAAACACGGAATGTTCTGTTTTATCATCAATCGCAGCTCCGTTTCTTAGAGGATATTTTTAAAACATGGTCATGACGTCATCCTTTGTCAATTGTGTACTTTACACATTATAATATTGTATTGTGTTAATGTACAGTGTAATATAACTATCCACTATTTGAAAGTCTGCTGTCCAATAATTAATGGACAGTACACTTTCAAATACTGGACAGTTACTATTACGCTGTACATGAACACAGTACAATAGTATATATAGTGTACACAATTGACATAGGATGACGTCATAACAATGTTTTAAGATTAAATAGATGACAAAGAGATTAGTGTATCCGCTAATGACACGAATTGTGAATTCTCTCTCATATCCATGGCCAACTTTCCCGGCTTCTTGATGATATTATCTCCCTTATTAACGAGTTATTGATCGCCTTGATAGCGGCTATCGATACTTTAAATTTACTGTAGAATTATGCCATATATACAATTCTTCTTGCTTCCATTTGCGTTTAATGTTAGTGTCTGAATATCCTTTAGTCCATATAACGAGAGCTGAAACTCGCTTCTGTCCAAAAATACCAAGTTCGTGAAGCATTAGGGAGATATAAATAATCTAAATATGTTTTTGTTTTTAAAATAATTCAATTGCAAAGTGTTTCCATTTTTAATTGAAAATGGTGTTTTTTCATTTCTTCTGTATAATGAACAAGACAGGATGTTTCATATACATTATACATCATTGTGAATGTCGTATTCAACCAGTGCGATCTTTTTTATAATATATACAATAACGTTCAAAACAGAAGCATTTATTTTTGACATGCTAAAATCAATAACTTTAAGTAGAAATAAAAGCAAACAAGTTCGTAAGTATTCTCTTGTTCAATGAAAGCACCACTTCAAGTGCAATATTTGGCATACTATTTTCAGTTACCTGTTTCGTTATTATTTTTTTTACACACATATACAAATTTACTGACCGCTTTTCAATAACATGGCGTAATTTTTGACGGACATCCGCTGCCCATGACCCAGTTTCGTGAAACTGTTGCAAATCGTTATTTTGCTGGCAATCACGTTATGAACCATATCGATGTACACGTGATAGCATTTCATAACTAAGCTTTAGACTATAAAAAACGCCAACATAAGTCTTCAACTGTATTCACGTAAATGGACGTTTAAATGACGCCCAACGTCATGAAGACGTCGGTATGGTAGCAGAGAATGTGTTGTACGTAGTATGCATTGTTTTCACTCCGCTAGTATACCATTAGTTAGACGACACTAATAAACCAGTTATGTTGCTAATCATCCACGTCAGACACCATGCACGATGTGGAGGGGCAGTGTAATGGTGTGGGCCGGTATATCATGGCACCACACAACACACCTGATGGTGGCTGGAGGCAGACTGACGGCTCGATGATCTTGGAACCGTTCGTTGTTTCCTTTCTTCAAGATCACCATGACGTCACGTTGTTTCAGCAGGACAACGCTCAAACTCCACGCAGCGGTAACCACTGCCATCACAAAAGTCACGTGATGATGGTTGGTTGGACAAAAGGGCGGATCCGAAGTGATAATGATTGGTTATTTTTAAATATTGTTTAAATATTATTTTTTTAAACTTTTCATACCATCAAACATCTTATATGTTTGAAATTAAGATATGAAATTGTCAACTTAAATTAGATAAGATCTAAATGAAAAAAATATTTTGTCAAAAATATTGACGAAAAGTTTGAGACCTGAGCCACATTCAGCCCGAATAACGTCTGAGTTCCTGGGTAAAAGAACGTGCAAGTTGTGTCCAGGTCAGCGTTTACGGCAGACCTGAGCCACATTCAGCCCGAATAACGTCTGAGTTCCTGGGTAAAAGAACGTGCAAGTTGTGTCCAGTTCAGCGTTTACGGCAGACCTGAGCCACATTGAGCATTATGGGACCACTTTGGGCGGTTATACAACAATTATAAAGGAAAAATAATATCTTCTTTATACAAGGTAGTTTTACCATCTTGATCTCGATTTTTTTTTAATTACCAGCATTTATACAAGTTAACACGTTTATCTGGTACAGCTCAGTTCATGTTCAGTATGAAAAGGTTTTGAATAGTAATGTGCTTAACACCCGTTTCTCCGTATATCATGCAAGTTGGTGTATTCGGTGCGAGACCAAGAATATATTAAAATTTTCCGTGATATAGATTAAATCTGCTCTGAAATACCCACATACCACAAATAGCATAATTATAACCATTATTTAGAATTATATATTCAATTATTCCGAATTAATAATGACGGTACAAGCAAATCTGTTTAAACACACGAGCTTTAGCATAAATCACCAACGACGATGGATGTCGCATTTCGATGCACCTCTGGTTGGGCAATCAGAGTGACCACAGAACAGTAGTATTCCTACAATCAGAGTGACCACAGAACAGTAGTATTCCTACAATCAGAGTGACCACAGAACAGTAGTATTCCTACAATCAGAGTGACCACAGAACAGTAGTATTCCTACAATCAGAGTGACCACAGAACAGTAGTATTCCTACAATCAGAGTGACCACAGAACAGTAGTATTCCTACAATCAGAGTGACCACAGAACAGTAGTATTCCTACAAGAGTCAGAGTGACCACAGAACAGTAGTATTCCTACAATCAGAGTGACCACAGAACAGTAGTATTCCTACAAGAGTCAGAGTGACCACAGAACAGTAGTATTCCTACAAGAGTCAGAGTGACCACAGAACAGTAGTATTCCTACAATCAGAGTGACCACAGAACAGTAGTATTCCTACAATCAGAGTGACCACAGAACAGTAGTATTCCTACAATCAGAGTGACCACAGAACAGTAGTATTCCTACAATCAGAGTGACCACAGAACAGTAGTATTCCTACAATCAGAGTGACCACAGAACAGTAGTATTCCTACAATCAGAGTGACCACAGAACAGTAGTATTCCTACAATCAGAGTGACCACAGAACAGTAGTATTCCTACAATCAGAGTGACCACAGAACAGTAGTATTCCTACAATCAGAGTGACCACAGAACAGTAGTATTCCTACAATCAGAGTGACCACAGAACAGTAGTATTCCTACAATCAGAGTGACCACAGAACAGTAGTATTCCTACAATCAGAGTGACCACAGAACAGTAGTATTCCTACAATCAGAGTGACCACAGAACAGTAGTATTCCTACAATCAGAGTGACCACAGAACAGTAGTATTCCTACAATCAGAGTGACCACAGAACAGTAGTATTCCTACAATCAGAGTGACCACAGAACAGTAGTATTCCTACAATCAGAGTGACCACAGAACAGTAGTATTCCTACAATCAGAGTGACCACAGAACAGTAGTATTCCTACAATCAGAGTGACCACAGAACAGTAGTATTCCTACAATCAGAGTGACCACAGAACAGTAGTATTCCTACAATCAGAGTGACCACAGAACAGTAGTATTCCTACAATCAGAGTGACCACAGAACAGTAGTATTCCTACAATCAGAGTGACCACAGAACAGTAGTATTCCTACAATCAGAGTGACCACAGAACAGTAGTATTCCTACAATCAGAGTGACCACAGAACAGTAGTATTCCTACAATCAGAGTGACCACAGAACAGTAGTATTCCTACAATCAGAGTGACCACAGAACAGTAGTATTCCTACAATCAGAGTGACCACAGAACAGTAGTATTCCTACAATCAGAGTGACCACAGAACAGTAGTATTCCTACAATCAGAGTGACCACAGAACAGTAGTATTCCTACAATCAGAGTGACCACAGAACAGTAGTATTCCTACAATCAGAGTGACCACAGAACAGTAGTATTCCTACAATCAGAGTGACCACAGAACAGTAGTATTCCTACAATCAGAGTGACCACAGAACAGTAGTATTCCTACAATCAGAGTGACCACAGAACAGTAGTATTCCTACAATCAGAGTGACCACAGAACAGTAGTATTCCTACAATCAGAGTGACCACAGAACAGTAGTATTCCTACAATCAGAGTGACCACAGAACAGTAGTATTCCTACAATCAGAGTGACCACAGAACAGTAGTATTCCTACAATCAGAGTGACCACAGAACAGTAGTATTCCTACAATCAGAGTGACCACAGAACAGTAGTATTCCTACAATCAGAGTGACCACAGAACAGTAGTATTCCTACAATCAGAGTGACCACAGAACAGTAGTATTCCTACAATCAGAGTGACCACAGAACAGTAGTATTCCTACAATCAGAGTGACCACAGAACAGTAGTATTCCTACAATCAGAGTGACCACAGAACAGTAGTATTCCTACAATCAGAGTGACCACAGAACAGTAGTATTCCTACAATCAGAGTGACCACAGAACAGTAGTATTCCTACAATCAGAGTGACCACAGAACAGTAGTATTCCTACAATCAGAGTGACCACAGAACAGTAGTATTCCTACAATCAGAGTGACCACAGAACAGTAGTATTCCTACAAGAGCTTGCAGAGTGACCACAGAACAGTAGTATTCCTACAGAGTCAGAGTGACCACAGAACAGTAGTATTCCTACAAGAGCTTCAGAGTGACCACAGAACAGTAGTATTCCTACAAGTCAGAGTGACCACAGAACAGTAGTATTCCTACAATCAGAGTGACCACAGAACAGTAGTATTCCTACAATCAGAGTGACCACAGAACAGTAGTATTCCTACAATCAGAGTGACCACAGAACAGTAGTATTCCTACAATCAGAGTGACCACAGAACAGTAGTATTCCTACAATCAGAGTGACCACAGAACAGTAGTATTCCTACAATCAGAGTGACCACAGAACAGTAGTATTCCTACAATCAGAGTGACCACAGAACAGTAGTATTCCTACAATCAGAGTGACCACAGAACAGTAGTATTCCTACAATCAGAGTGACCACAGAACAGTAGTATTCCTACAAGTCAGAGTGACCACAGAACAGTAGTATTCCTACAATCAGAGTGACCACAGAACAGTAGTATTCCTACAATCAGAGTGACCACAGAACAGTAGTATTCCTACAATCAGAGTGACCACAGAACAGTAGTATTCCTACAATCAGAGTGACCACAGAACAGTAGTATTCCTACAATCAGAGTGACCACAGAACAGTAGTATTCCTACAATCAGAGTGACCACAGAACAGTAGTATTCCTACAATCAGAGTGACCACAGAACAGTAGTATTCCTACAATCAGAGTGACCACAGAACAGTAGTATTCCTACAATCAGAGTGACCACAGAACAGTAGTATTCCTACAATCAGAGTGACCACAGAACAGTAGTATTCCTACAATCAGAGTGACCACAGAACAGTAGTATTCCTACAATCAGAGTGACCACAGAACAGTAGTATTCCTACAATCAGAGTGACCACAGAACAGTAGTATTCCTACAATCAGAGTGACCACAGAACAGTAGTATTCCTACAATCAGAGTGACCACAGAACAGTAGTATTCCTACAATCAGAGTGACCACAGAACAGTAGTATTCCTACAATCAGAGTGACCACAGAACAGTAGTATTCCTACAATCAGAGTGACCACAGAACAGTAGTATTCCTACAATCAGAGTGACCACAGAACAGTAGTATTCCTACAATCAGAGTGACCACAGAACAGTAGTATTCCTACAAGAGCTTGCAGAGTGACCACAGAACAGTAGTATTCCTACAAGAGCTTGCAGAGTGACCACAGAACAGTAGTATTCCTACAAGAGTCAGAGTGACCACAGAACAGTAGTATTCCTACAAGAGCTTGCAGAGTGACCACAGAACAGTAGTATTCCTACAATCAGAGTGACCACAGAACAGTAGTATTCCTACAATCAGAGTGACCACAGAACAGTAGTATTCCTACAATCAGAGTGACCACAGAACAGTAGTATTCCTACAATCAGAGTGACCACAGAACAGTAGTATTCCTACAATCAGAGTGACCACAGAACAGTAGTATTCCTACAATCAGAGTGACCACAGAACAGTAGTATTCCTACAATCAGAGTGACCACAGAACAGTAGTATTCCTACAATCAGAGTGACCACAGAACAGTAGTATTCCTACAATCAGAGTGACCACAGAACAGTAGTATTCCTACAATCAGAGTGACCACAGAACAGTAGTATTCCTACAAGAGCTTGCAGAGTGACCACAGAACAGTAGTATTCCTACAATCAGAGTGACCACAGAACAGTAGTATTCCTACAATCAGAGTGACCACAGAACAGTAGTATTCCTACAATCAGAGTGACCACAGAACAGTAGTATTCCTACAATCAGAGTGACCACAGAACAGTAGTATTCCTACAATCAGAGTGACCACAGAACAGTAGTATTCCTACAATCAGAGTGACCACAGAACAGTAGTATTCCTACAATCAGAGTGACCACAGAACAGTAGTATTCCTACAATCAGAGTGACCACAGAACAGTAGTATTCCTACAATCAGAGTGACCACAGAACAGTAGTATTCCTACAATCAGAGTGACCACAGAACAGTAGTATTCCTACAATCAGAGTGACCACAGAACAGTAGTATTCCTACAATCAGAGTGACCACAGAACAGTAGTATTCCTACAATCAGAGTGACCACAGAACAGTAGTATTCCTACAATCAGAGTGACCACAGAACAGTAGTATTCCTACAATCAGAGTGACCACAGAACAGTAGTATTCCTACAATCAGAGTGACCACAGAACAGTAGTATTCCTACAATCAGAGTGACCACAGAACAGTAGTATTCCTACAATCAGAGTGACCACAGAACAGTAGTATTCCTACAATCAGAGTGACCACAGAACAGTAGTATTCCTACAATCAGAGTGACCACAGAACAGTAGTATTCCTACAATCAGAGTGACCACAGAACAGTAGTATTCCTACAATCAGAGTGACCACAGAACAGTAGTATTCCTACAATCAGAGTGACCACAGAACAGTAGTATTCCTACAATCAGAGTGACCACAGAACAGTAGTATTCCTACAATCAGAGTGACCACAGAACAGTAGTATTCCTACAATCAGAGTGACCACAGAACAGTAGTATTCCTACAATCAGAGTGACCACAGAACAGTAGTATTCCTACAATCAGAGTGACCACAGAACAGTAGTATTCCTACAATCAGAGTGACCACAGAACAGTAGTATTCCTACAATCAGAGTGACCACAGAACAGTAGTATTCCTACAATCAGAGTGACCACAGAACAGTAGTATTCCTACAAGAGCTTGCTCTCGCACGCCCACACTTTGTCATGAAATTCTTGGGTGAAAGTTATTGAAATATTGAAAAAAACACAATGAAACAGTTCATATAGAATGTGTTACTACAAGAATGATTGCTATTGCATCCAGTAAACTTGACCATCTTTTATTACTCCACCAGCCGATGTTAGACTGACCCCCTCATTCATACACTTCGAATCATGGCCAATATATGACAATAGTTCATGTTCCTCAGTATGTTACAAGACAATAGTTCATGTTCCTCAGTATGTTACAAGACAATAGTTCATGTTCCTCAGTATGTTACAAGACAATAGTTCATGTTCCTCAGTATGTTACAAGACAATAGTTCATGTTCCTCAGTATGTTACAAGACAATAGTTCATGTTCCTCAGTATGTTACAAGACAATAGTTCATGTTCCTCAGTATGTTACAAGACAATAGTTCATGTTCCTCAGTATGTTACAAGACAATAGTTCATGTTCCTCAGTATGTTACAAGACAATAGTTCATGTTCCTCAGTATGTTACAAGACAATAGTTCATGTTCCTCAGTATGTTACAAGACAATAGTTCATGTTCCTCAGTATGTTACAAGACAAAAGTTTATGTTCCTCAGTATGTTACAAGACAATAGTTCATGTTCCTCAGCAAATATGCAACATAACCACGTTTCTACTAGTTTATCAAACATTACGACGCCATTGTTAGGATGACGACATTACTACGATATACTATATACATATTAGAATTGGTCATCTCGGCTGACAGAAATTCTGAAGACTGAGGGTAAGAATTGTAACTCGACTTAAATTTTACCTTAACAATCAGCAAACTTTGTGCTATACATTATTATGCACCACATATCTTATGTCAGATCTAATTAACATTACCACTTACTAAACTAATGTTGTGTTTCATCACGTAACAACGCCTTGAAATCAACGAACAAGTTAAAATATTGTAAGCATTCTAAATTTAATTAAGCGCACATGCTTTCAGAAATACACGGTAATTAATTTAGAAGGAGTTAATTGGGAAAGGAAGGAAACCAATTCATTTTGAGCAAATTGAAGATGTTTTTCGTAAACTTTCAACATAGACAACAAATCGGTGAGTATTGAATTATCTTTCATACGATTAAACAATTATTGTAGAGATAAGTAACTCGTGATTTATTGTCTGGAACGTACAGGCACGTTATCTATAAATCACGACATTCCGCGCTGTCAAAACATGTCATCATTATGTCTTCATTTTGTCCTACATTCACGCAAGAAACTCGTAGTAGATAATTGATTAATTTTATCAACACATCATGAATGAATATAATTAAATGAAATAAATGAACAAGCGTCATGAAATTGTTTTAATGAATGAATGAGACACAAAACCAACATACGTCATTCACTTTTTACTTATGTTTTGTTTTCAACAAAATCTCTACATTGCAGTCATTTCGATTAAGAAAAAAAATAGACGATGATTAAATTAGAAATGATAAATAATGGCCATTAACGTATCGCTTAATTGGCACGACTAAAGGTGAAATGATAGATTAATGGACATTGTCAGGTAAGCGAGGATTTTGATGAGTTGCAGTACTACAGACAATGAATCAGCGACTAAAGGTCCTCACTGCAATACTAATGCAATGAATCAGCGACTAGGGTCCTTACTGCAATACTACATGCAATGAATCAGCGACTAAAGGTCCTCACTGCAATACTACATGCAATGAATCAGCGACTAGGGTCCTTACTGCAATACTACATGCAATGAATCAGCGACTAGGGTCCTTACTGCAATACTAATGCAATGAATCAGCGACTAGGGTCCTTACTGCAATACTACATGCAATGAATCAGCGACTAGGGTCCTTACTGCAATACTACATGCAATGAATCAGCGACTAAAGGTCCTCACTGCAATACTACATGCAATGAATCAGCGACTAGGGTCCTTACTGCAATACTACATGCAATGAATCAGCGACTAAAGGTCTTACTGCAGTACCGTATCGCGTATTTAATATTTAAGGTATTCGACCCATAACTGAAATAGTGCATTTCCATTGTATATGTATGACTCAGTAATCAAAATATAAAAATTGTTAGAAAAATTAATATCAAAATATTATCATTTAAAATGTTTTTGAATTAAAACATTCAATTCAAATTCGCTTCAATACGTTTTTCTAAAAACAAAGAATTGATTTTTTTTTAAAAACCTGACATTTTTCATAAAGGGAGGTAATAAAGTGATATTATATAGAAAATATATTGAAAATGTTTAAAGGTTATTAAAAGACCAAAAAATACCATGATTTGGTTGCGCATTCAATATTATTATGTTTTACAACAACACTAAGTTAAATTTTACAGAAAAAATCTAATTATTTTGTGAAAAAGCAAACAAAACCACTTAAAAGTGTTACTTTTTCTCAGAGAAATGTGCACGTCATTCTGTTCAAAATGAAATTGCGCTATAACCGGACGGTAAAAGTCTCTGAAAGTTTGATATATTCTGTGTTAGATAATGTAAATATTTTTTATTACAGACAATTTGATGCCCCATTGATACATCAATTTAGTTTAGGTCATCTGCTATTAACAATATTTTAGTTTTGAAAGGAAATTTGCCCATTTCTTAAATGCTATATGCATAAATGTAAAAAAACAAACATTTTCTTTGAATTTCTTGTAGCTGTTTCTTACATTACTTCAATATACATATCTGATTAGTACAAATATGCTTTCCCAAACAAGAAATATTACAAATGAGATGTGTAATGTTAATTTTCCATTTACTGGTCATTTTTGTACGGCGAACGTTTTTAGGAAGGAAGTTTTTAAAGAAAAAAGGTCATAACTTTTGTTTAGAACGGTACAAAATTATGAAATTTTAAATTTTTATCCGCATTATAGTACAGATTGAATAGATACAAGTTTCATTTTATTTTGGAGAAATGTCCATTATGGGTGGAATACTTTAAGTCAAATAACCAATAAAAATCTTTTCCGAAAACATTTATACCAAAACATCAATTTTACGTTCGTTTAAATCGCTATTCGGAAGACCAAAAGTACATCTTATTAGTAATATAAATGTACAGCATCATTGTACAGTATCATTGTACAGTATCATTGCACAGTATCATTGCGTCTTTTCTTTGATTAAATTTTAATTAAATACTGTCTTAAATATTTTTAAAAGAGTTTAAATACTGTAAAATTTGAATACTTGCCCGTAAATGACATGCGTGCGAATCTTCCTGTTGATTTATAAGACATCTCGTATCCTCTAGATGAAATGAAAACAGAACAACCTATCACAGTTCAAAGTCTACCAATTATAGCATACTTATTGCACAATACGGAATTCTACTCCGGAACAAAGCCCACTAGCCTTATCTTACATATGCACCAGGTATACGCTCGTTACAGTATTTATCTACGTTATACAGTCGTTTATTTCTGAAGGGAATGCAAAATGTATTCATTTGCATAATTAATGCTACCTTACATACAGTGCTTAAAGCTATTTACATCACGCATCTTCACGAGATAAATATCAAGATTAAATATCCAGACGATTGCCTTCGGGGTCAAATGAAGCATAGAATTTTCAGAGGTGATCATAAACATTGCCGGAAGCAACCGAACTTTTTCAATCTTCTCCGAACATTTCCAAAAACATTATGGTCGAAACTTTGCTAATACAATTTACACATTCCGTTTAAAATCCGGTAACACGACCAAACACAATTGCTGAATTAGCCAGTAACATTTAGCATCGCGTATCTATTTCCATTGATTAAATTTCATGCGTTGTACATTATTATGAAAACTTGATTTTTTGAGGTTTAAGTGAAGTGTGTGTGAATGTTGTAGACGTCGTTCATGTACGTACACCATCCCCTGTAGTGTCACTTTCATGTACGTACACCATCCCCTGTAGTGTCACTTTCATGTACGTACACCATCCCCTGTAGTGTCACCTACATGTACGTACACCATCCCCTGTAGTGTCACCTTCATGTACGTACACCATCCCCTGTAGTGTCACCTACATGTACGTACACCATCCCCTGTAGTGTCACCTTCATGTACGTACACCATCCCCTGTAGTGTCACCTTCATGTACGTACACCATCCCCTGTAGTGTCACCTTCATGTACGTACACCATCCCCTGTAGTGTCACCTTCATGTACGTACACCATCCCCTGTAGTGTCACCTACATGTACGTACACCATCCCCTGTAGTGTCACCTTCATGTACGTACACCATCCCCTGTAGTGTCACCTACATGTACGTACACCATCCCCTGTAGTGTCACCTACATGTACGTACACCATCCCCTGTAGTGTCACCTACATGTACGTACACCATCCCCTGTAGTGTCACCTACATGTACGTACACCATCCCCTGTAGTGTCACCTACATGTACTTGGACATATTAACTGTATTGTAATATTGTATTCATTAACGTTCAAAATCCCTGTGAACATTATAAAATGCTGACCCAAGTTTAGCATTTAAAATATAATAAAAGCATTACTGTTCAAACATTACGTGGAACAAATCACTGTTACTATGAGGTAAAGTTATGGTAAAATTTCAAAAACGTACACTGGACGCTTAAATGTCAACTTTATTTGATAATGTGGAAAGAGATGTTATTGTTGACCCGTTGACATGTTTGTAGAAGTATTCACTTGATATTGATCAAGTATGGTGTAGATATTCAACGAGATGTACATCATTTTGAAGATATTCAACGAGGTGTACATCATTTTGAAGATATTCAACGAGATGTACATCATTTTGAAGATATTCAACGAGGTGTACATCATTTTGTAAATATTCAACCAGATGTACATCATTTTGTTGATATTCAACAAGATGTTTATCATTTGTAGATATTCAACCAGATGTACATCATTTGTAGATATTCAACCAGATGTACATCATTTGTAGATATTCAACCAGATGTACATCATTTTATAGATATTCAACCAGGTGTACATCATTTGTAGATATTCAACCAGATGTACATCATTTGTAGATATTCAACCAGATGTACATCATTATGTAGATATTCAACCAGATGTACATCATTTTGTAGATATTCAACCAGATGTACATCATTTTATAGATATTCAACCAGATGTACATCATTTGTAGATATTCAACCAGATGTACATCATTTGTAGATATTCAACCAGATGTACATCATTTGTAGATATTCAACCAGATTGACCTCATTTGTAGATATTCAACCAGATGTACATCAATTGTAGATATTCAACCAGATGTACATCATTTGTAGATATTCAACCAGATGTACATCATTTTGTAGATATTCAACCAAATGTACATCATTTTGAAGACATTCAACCAGATGTACATCATTTGTAGATATTCAACCAGATGTACATCATTTTGTAGATATTCAACCAGATGTACATCATTTTGTAGATATTCAACCAGATGTACATCATTTTGAAGATATTCAACCAGATGTATATCATTTTGAAGATATTCAACCAGATGTACATCATTTTATTTATATTGATTGACCATCATGTGTCACATACATGAACTATTCAGGGAGTTTGAACTATTCAGGGAGCTTAAATTATTCAGGGAGCTTGAACTATTCAGGGAGCTTGAACTATTCAGGGAGCTTGAACTATTCATGGAGCTTGAACTATTCAGGGAGCTTGAACTATTCAGGGAGTTTGAACTATTCAGGGAGCTTAAATTATTCAGGGAGCTTGAACTATTCAGGGAGCTTGAACTATTCAGGGAGCTTGAACTATTCAGGGAGCTTGAACTATTCAGGGAGCTTGAACTATCCAGGGAGCTTGAACTATTCAGGGAGCTTGAATGATTCAGGGAGCTTGAACTATTCTGGAAGCTTGAACTATTCAGGGAGCTTGAACTATTCAGGAAGCTTGAAGTATTCAGGGAGCTTGAACGATTCAGGGAGCTTGAATGATTCAGGGAGCTTGAACTATTCTGGGAGTGTGAACGATTCATGGAGCTTGAACTATTCAGGAAACTTGAACTATTCTGGGAGTAAACATATTTGAAAACAATATTTTAAGAACAGCAGAGTTTCGCGTTTCACACCATACGTTCACTGCTACTATGGTGCTGACAAGTACTCTGGACTTATTGGATAGTACGAATACGAAACATTATATGAATATGACATTAATTAAGAATTCCCAAGCTAAAGCTACCGCTGACAAGTACCACAATTACCTTATTTCTTGTGACTCACGTAACCTCAGATCAAGTTCACAGTTTCATGGAAATTCTCACTAATTGATCCTGAATAATAATCAATGCTATTATTATTTAAAACATAAGTAAAGCATTGCCTGACATTAACATATTTCATGTAGGCTTTAATTCAGAAGAGTGATTTTTCCGTTGCCAGAATGAAATACTCCATGTCGCTCTCGTAATAATGCTAACCCTGACCCAGATGCTAAAACAAACGTAGTGTCTCGGTCACATCACAGGTAGTGTCTCGGTCACATCACAGGTAGTGTCTCGGTCACATCACATGTAGTGCCTCGGTCACATCACAGGTAGTGCATCGGTCACATCACAGGTAGTGTCTCGGTCACATCACAGGTAGTGTCTCGGTCACATCACAGGTAGTGTCTCGGTCACATCACAGGTAGTGTCTCGGTCACATCACAGGTAGTGTCTCGGTCACATCACAGGTAGTGTTTCGGTCACATCACAGGTAGTGTTTCGGTCACATCACAGGTAGTGTCTCGGTCACATCACAGGTAGTTTCTCGGTCACAACACAGGTAGTGTCTCGGTTACAACACAGGTAGTGTCTCGGTCACATCACAGGTAGTGTCTCGGTCACATCACAGGTAGTGTCTCGATCACATCACAGGTAGTGTCTCGATCACATCACAGGTAGTGTCTCGGTCACATCACAGGAAGTGTCTCGGTCACAACACAGGTAGTGTCTCGGTCACAACACAGGTAGTGTCTCGGTCACATCACAGGTAGTGTCTCGATCACATCACAGGTAGTGTCTCGATCACATCACAGGTAGTGTCTCGGTCACATCACAGGTAGTGTCTCAGTCACATCACAGGTAGTGTCTCGGTCACAACACAGGTAGTGTCTCGGTCACAACACAGGTAGTGTCTCGGTCACATCACAGGAAGTGTCTCGGTCACATTACAGGTAGTGTCTCGGTCACAACACAGGTAGTGTCTCGGTCACAACACAGGTAGTGTCTCGGTCACATCACAGGTAGTGTCTCGGTCACATCACAATTAGTGTCTCGGTCACATCACAGGTAGTTTCTCGGTCACAACACAGGTAGTGTCTCGGTTACAACACAGGTAGTGTCTCGGTCACATCACAAGTAGTGTCTCGGTCACATCACAGGTAGTTTCTCGGTCACAACACAATTAGTGTCTCGGTCACATCACAGGTAGTGTCTCGGTCACATCACATGTAGTGTCTCGGTCACATCACAGGTAGTGTCTCGGTCACATCACAAGTAGTGTCTCGGTCACATCACAGGTAGTTTCTCGGTCACATCACAGGTAGTGTCTCGGTCACATCACAAGTAGTGTCTCGGTCACATCACAGGTAGTGTCTCGGTCACATCACAGACTTTTAGTCTGATTCGTGGAATTTAATCATTTAATCATATTAAAATTTGGAGCCGTATCAATCAAATTGGCGTTCCGTTGAATTCTGGGTCGTGCAGCGTTTACCGTTTTGCCGTTGATGGCTGCTTGAGGGCAAGTCTATAACATTTGTTTTCCTTTAATAAAAACGTGTTATCAACTGACACTGTGTGATTTATAGACATTCGGTGAAAATGTATTATTATTAACGATTCGTCCTCTTGACAAGACATGCTGAATACGCTGAGTAGAAAATAGACGGACAGGAGTACAATGCGAGCTATTTAGTGCATTAAGCATATGTATAACACTGGTGTACGGTAAGTCAAGATAATAAAATATACATGTATATGATGGTGTCGGAAAAAATAATAACGAAATATTCAATTATCTACGCTGTATACGGTCCGAAAAGATATTCTATGACAATGTTTTAAACAGAAGACATTATCATAATATTAGACATGCAAACTTACAAAGGAATTACGGACATAAAATGACCCCGATTTCAAAACTACGATTTACCACACTCTGCCGACTGGCCAAACGAGACAGTTTATCATACTGGACATACACTAGCGTCATACTCCCTAACTCACTGTAGGATTAAAGCTCCCAGCAAACACACGTCAATACGACGTTGGCGACGTTGGCTTTTGATCATGACGTCGCCGACCACAATCCAACATCTTACAAACGTTAAAACCACGACGTCCATGCAACGTCGATTTACGAGGATTTTCGTCGGAAGCGTGTATAAATTTTCATCTGATATATAGACATATATGGCTACCATAATTGTATACAATTTAGTAGTATTTAACCTCTACCATAATGATAAAACTGTGTGCTATTGTAGATATTTGTCATAATGTTTTACTTAATAATATAAAAAATAAAATCGAAACTAAGCAACATACCAGCTCTGCATATTGTAAAAAATGCGGTATTCATAAGAATACAGAGTTTGGAAAGCGAAACACTGCTGAATTAAATTGCTGTTCCATCAAGTATGTTGATAATGTATTAAATGCATTTTACATTTGTTATGAATATTTTGTTTAAGTTTGTGTCAGAAAATGTTTGCATAGTGCTTGAAAATCAAGTAAATAAAGGGAGTTGGTGGGAGATTATCGCGAAAATATATGATATTTCAGATATATTAAAAATTGATCTTTAAACGCATATATTATCATTATTTGGTTGATATTTCACTATAACATATCATTCAGAACTTACATTTCTCAAATCATAAGTATATGCAGGCTCGAATCCACCGGGGGACCAAGGGTCCTGGTAATGGATATTCGTCAAAAATGGTCGTAATTGTCAAATGTTTGCTGGGAAGGTGCTTTATGTTTAATGAGTGCGGACTGATCGGCGTTTACACATGCATGAACGCCAAAAAATGGTATCATTTATTCTTTATAATTCCACATAAACTTTTGAAGCGAACCCTATGACGTTTTTCTCGTCAATACACATCGTGACCTCACGCAGCGTCAACTGAATGCGCGGATAAATACACACAAACATAGTACCGAGTTGAACAGCCAAAACAACACTTGATAATAATTTTTAGACCATACCAGGAGCCATATTTGTTTTTGACTTAAAATGTAATAACATTTCTTCGTAACAGCTATTATTCCACCCCAATCATTTATTCCATGTATACAGTAGGCTATAAGTTATGCAGCTTACATATTTAAGCCAAAATTGCATTTATAAATAAGTGGTAACACGAATCTTAAGTGAAATTCGCGAATTTGAGTTATTAAGTAAAATAATAAGTGGTCAACGAGATAAGATTCGTGTTACCACTAAATATAGTGTAATACATCAAAAGGTAAGAGATGGCAGTTCTGGGCACTTTCAGGCCTGTTTCTAGTTTTATGATATTAACTTACCGAAAATGAAACACGAATATTAACTAGATAGCTAGATAATTATCGTAATAATTAAGTGGTTAACACGAAACAATTCGCGAACGCTATCATGCTAACTGGTGGCAGTAATATGCCACCATAGTATGGAAGGTTTATAGCCATTATATACGGATGCAATCATATGAAACACAAGTAAGGACATGCAAATTTGTACTTATGTTTTCTGTCCTCGGAAAACAATGTTTTCGGTTGTTTGATCAAAAATAAATCTCTGGAAATGGTTATAGATCGCAAGTGACGACTTATAAAAGATAATGGTTTGTGATTCACGCATCTGATCAAAGTATTTGTCACTGCAATCTATCTTTTTGACACATGGAGTGCTTTATTTCCAGGTAGGACGAATCAATGGGACACTATGAGTGCTTTATTTCCAGGTAGGACGAATCAATGGGACACTATGAGTGCTTTATTTCCAGGTAGGACGAATCAATGAATGGGAACACTGAATATAGACCCAATAAGGCAAGTCAACACATTACAGCGATTTTACATAAGCACTTGTCACGTGCTGTAAGAAAACTATAAACATAGGCAATGTAGGTGATTGTATATTCGAAAACCACACACTCTTCTAAAACGCCAAGGGAGTGAAAGGGAGTGAAGATTATGAACATGTACTTTCAGCAGAATCAAACTTAAACACAATCATACAGGTACAGTACAACCTCTCCACAGCAACATACTGAAGGGAGACGCTTGATTTGGCTGTTGTTGAGGAAACACTTGATGTTTGGCTGTTGTTGAGGAGACGCTTGATGTTTGGCTGTTGTTGAGGAGACGCTTGATGTTTGGCTGTTGTTGAGCAGACGCTTGATATTTGGCTGTTGTTGAGGAGACGCTTGATGTTTGGCTGTTGTTGAGGAGACGCTTGATGTTTGGCTGTTGTTGAGGAGACGCTTGATGTTTGGCTGTTGTTGAGCAGACGCTTGATGTTTGGCTGTTGTTGAGGAGACGCTTGATGTTTGGCTGTTGTTGAGCAGACGTTTGATGTTTGGCTGTTGTTGAGGAGACGCTTGATGGTTGGCTGTTGTTGAGGTGACGCTTGATGTTAGGTTGTTGTTGAGCAGACACTTGATGTTAAGTTGTTGTTGAACAGACGCTTGATGTTAGGTTGTTGTTGAGCAGACACTTGATGTTAGGCTGTTGCTGAGGAGACGCTTGATGTTTGACTGTTGTTGAGGAGACGCTTGATGTTTGGCTGTTGTTGAGGAGACGCTTGATGTTTGGCTTTTGTTGAGGAGACGCTTGATGTTTGGCTGTTGTTGAGCAGACGCTTGATGTTTGGCTGTTGTTGAGCAGACGCTTGATGTTTGGCTGTTGTTGAGGAGACGCTTGATGTTTGGCTGTTGTTGAGCAGACGCTTGATGTTTGGCTGTTGTTGAGCAGACGCTTGATTTTTGGCTGTTGTTGAGGAGACGCTTGATGTTTGGCTGTTGTTGAGCAGACGCTTGATGTTTGGCTGTTGTTGAGCAGACGTTTGATGTTTGGCTGTTGTTGAGGAGACGCTTGATGTTAAGTTGTTGTTGAGGAGACGCTTGATATTTGGCTGTTGTTGAGGAGACGCTTGATGTTAGGTTGTTGTTGAGGAGACGCTTGATGTTTGGCTGTTGTTGAGGAGACGCTTGATGTTAGGTTGTTGTTGAGGAGACGCTTGATGGTTGGCTGTTGTTGAGGAGACGCTTGATGTTTGGCTGTTGTTGAGGAGACGCTTGATGTTAGGTTGTTGTTGAGGAGACGCTTGATGGTTGGCTGTTGTTGAGGAGACGCTTGATGGTTGGCTGTTGTTGAGGAGACGCTTGATGTTAGGTTGTTGTTGAGGAGACGCTTGATATTTGGCTGTTGTTGAGGAGACGCTTGATGTTAGGTTGTTGTTGAGGAGACGCTTGATGGTTGGCTGTTGTTGAGGAGACGCTTGATGTTAGGTTGTTGTTGAGGAGACGCTAGATAATTGGCTTTTGTTGAGGAGACGCTTGATGTTTGACTGTTTTTGAGGAGATACTTGACGTTTGACTGTTGTTAGGTTATCTTTCCGGAAAGGTTAAATTTATAATAAATTCTTATTACAGGAAAAATGATGCTGTTGTTGAAAAGAGGATATTGCTCAAGAGAGGTTCGCATTGAAGAGGTTGCATTGTATATTAGGCGCTACTTTGTACAACAGACACAGACGAATCAAGCGTAGACAGTAATGAGTGACACCGACCTAACCCAATTTTAGTTTTATAATGCCTTTGTTATGCATACGGTCATGTTCAATTACATTTAAATTATGCAAATATCTACGTAACGCACATGACAGGTTGTCAGTAATAATTATCATACGCTGAATTAAAAAACAAACAAGCCACAGCATTAACTCATTTCATTGTTTCCACTCATGGTCCAAGTATTTACTAAAACACGATGTTGAAGAACAGATGTTTACGTGATGTTCTGTCCGTTTCTTTGGGATAATGAAAATAGTTTGACCCTGCGTTAGGGTCGATTATGAATGTGCTGTGCAACGTACATATGTATGCAACCGAACATGCTGTATGGTCTTCATCTAAAGATGTCACTAGGCCAAATATAAGTTGTTAGAACTTGATCTGAGTGACGGCACAATAAAAGAACATGAAATCATTAGTATAAAAGGTTTATTTACAAGTATAGCAAACATATAAAAACATACACAGTTGTATTGTTCGACATAATGACTTATAAACATATGACTGTACAAAGTTGGCAATGACAAAGCAAAACATCGAGCGAAAAACCACAAAGTGAGTACGACATGCATTACATGACACGTGGCTAATAAAGTGAAATGAAAACAACCTGTATCTTTGTAAAGCATTGTTGATTACTAAGCATTTTGCGCATTTGACTTAAAGAGTAACACTTCGGATTACCTCGGTCAATATGGTGTATTAATTAATGCACTAATTTCGAGCCAATCAAAACTTGCCACAATGTTGTCCGAGGACATCCGAATGAATGACAAAAACGATATTTGCATTTCGCGAAAAGTTAAAATTCGCGTAAAAGACCACGCGTAAGTTGCTTTCCCATCGAGCCAAATCTGTACTATTACAACAAAGGAAGAATTTATCTAACAAACGATTAAACCATCGTTATTGTCACAAATATCTCTTCCAGGAAAGAAAACAGTCGATCCTGGGCAACTAAACGTATATGTGAGTCCATACGAGCAAAGATGAAAACTAGCACAATCTCCAATCACTGGGTAGTACACGTTATTTTTGTCCGGTTTACACGGATCAGAACTATTGAATTTAACACTTGCTGTTGATATACCTGAATATGTTGGCATGGTTGTTACTGATGATGATAATGGTGGCGATAGATATATTGTTTGTTGCAGTGATGAACCATCCCATGATGATGATGATGATGATGATGATGATGATGGTGCCTCAAGGTTTGCTAACCGTGTTGGTAACGTTGTTGTCTCAGAAGTAAACGGTACTAGGTTGGAGTCTGTCAACGAAATAAAGTCAAACTGCGTTAAACATAATTGTGTGATCACTGCAATTGTTTAGTATTTATTGTATTGGTTAGTGTGTTAATTATTACAAAATCTACTTCCGGTTCACTATCTTCAGCGTTCTTATCACCGGAAGTAAAGTAAAGAATGTACTTATGCCATTATACGTGTATATGTTAAATGTTAATTTGTATTTAGTAGCTGAAAATGCTTAAATAATAAAGACTGTTTAATCAATGTTGATATTTTATAATACAACATGTACTACAACAACATCTCTCGACAATTTATGTGACTGTTGACAAACAATCAAGGTCGTTATTCTTTGAAATCGGCGAGTTTTTGTGCAATTCAAAAGTGAGTTCGTTGACGTCATAACATCATCCATGCCCACAATATACATAATAAGAAAGTTAATGAATCAAAAGTAGTTTCGATACTGAGTCGAGAAAGTAGCGAACTAACAGTCTTAAATATTACACCCCGCCTACTCTGAAGTGTAGGACAGTAAACAAGTGGCTCTCGTAAAAGACAGGAAAATCAAAAAGAACATTACGTCCAGAATGAAACCTGATTACCAAAATATAGTGAAATACTTGTTTTCGAAGCAATATAAAGAAGTTATACACGATGTGTCCATAGAGCATGTATGTTCCGGCTATGGTCTCTTCAAACCATGTTTAAGTCGAAGAAGGCCTATACCTCGTAACAGATTAGTGGATTGTATCAAACATCGAATTTGACCTGCTGTCTATTTCCCTATGTTTATGTTCACAGTATGGATTAATTCATCCATCCTTCATGGGTTATTGCTCGAACACCAATGTTTGCACGGACGGACAGGGGTAACACTTCATACCGAAGAATCTTCATCATCAGATAAGCCAATAGTTATCGATGCGAGCGTCGCTAATTAGTGGCCACGGTGGTCGGAAACACTCGAAAACACCCGGAAACACTCGGAAGCCTTCGTGATTTACCGATTTATGATATGATTTCATGATCTTTATCGTTCACGACTTAATTAGCCACCCCGCTGTGTTTAGCCAGCATAATGAAATTGCCCCGGGCAGTACTAATTTTTCAGAATGTATTATACATTCATGATACTTATATTGTAGCCTCTAACGTTAAGTATGATACATGTATTTCTCTGGTTAAGTGCGCGTTTAATGAATAATGTTGTATTGTAATTTTTATGTATGTGAGCGAATTACTTGTTTTTCATATACAAGATTGTCTGTCGTTTAAGTGAAATTAATACTTAAATTAGTTCCTTACTTTTTTATCAATTGAATGATGCGGCTATACTTTTTCAATGATTTCGAAAGGTGATTTAACTGATATTAATTCGTGAATCAACATGGGTAAACCAGTGTATTGTACTTTAAACGGTGATTTAGAATGCAGTATTACTGATTCGGATAGAACAAGCTGATCACCAGCCTAAATAGACAGACAATTAATAAAAAAACACGAAACAAAATTATGTTCTCTTAATATAATTTTATAATGTAATGTCTTACATTCCACTACATTTATGAACTGTAGTTCATGAAAAATAAAATGCGTCAAATACTATATACATGAAACCCGAAAATTAATTGGTGGAAAACGTAGAAAACTGATGTATTTAGCAAACAAAGAATCTCTCGTATCACAAGACCATCGTGGAATTAAATGACATGTTACGTGCGAAAATAATACCTACAATTATATTCTGGTGACACTGTTACGGCCCTATATACATGTTTAAGTTACGAAATGAAGGGAAATGTGTTGTTTCAGGGTACCGAGTTTAAAACGAATTTCTCAGAAGCTCTGCGATCTTTTCTTTTTTTCATAATTTTCCCTAAATTCTTCCCTATAAAGCGCACTAATTTGTTAATTAACAGCTTGTATAATCGCTGCTGGACCCCTAGTGTGCCCGCCCGGAGCTCAAGAGCCATAAAACTTCGGTAATATTCGGTCATACTCGGACGGTCTTCCGAACATTTCCGAACGTGGTAAAAAAACATACCATATAATTTTAAAGTGAAAAAAGACCATTTTTCTCTTTAAATATTTTCACCAAATAATACCGATTGACAGAGCAATAATTATAGTTTATGAGTCCATTTGCATTTTGTTAATATCATTAACCGTTTTTAAATGACATTAAGTTAATTTCAGACTAAATATTTTCCGCCTATATATTCTATATAGCACTGGTAGCTGTTTTAAAGTTAAAAAAAGACCATTTTACTTTTATTTCAAATAAAAGGTAAAATATTTGAATGAATGGGGAATATTGAAACATTACAAAACCGTTTGCATTTATTTGATATCTTTAACGGATAAAAAGTTATACCAGTTTAAAGTTAAAATCCTTCATATTTCTATATAGGCATTTTAGCGCAGTATCGATTATCGGATGATGAGAATTCTGCCACATGTGTGCACATTCATCATTCTTCGAATGGCAGGGGAAGAAAAATCAAGAATAAAAAAAATCCCCGAGAATAAGTCTGAAACTCAGACCAGTGTTCTGGAATAAAAGAAAAAACAGGAAAATACCAGGAAAGATTGATTTGAGGCTAAATGTACCAAAACATTCCAGAGAAACAGAAAAACTATCGACATTATTATCATACCAGCAAACACCAGGGCCCGTATTCACAAACGTTTTAAGACTGAATCTCAGACTTAGACTTTAAAATTGCAAAAAATAAATTTACAAGCATAACATTTAAACGGATAAATTTTTGCCTGAATATTTCTTGTTACTTACTCTACACTTTTAAAATTTACCATGTTTTATCAAAATATATTGTGTAATAATAATGTAGGATTTTTCGCCAACCACAATCATGGCCAACGTTTAACCAACGTTAAAACCCCGACGTCCATGAATGATTATGTAATAGTGAAAATATCAACCAAATATTAAATGATCATAAATGCGTTTAATGATCTATTTTGAATATATCTGAAATATTATATATTTTCGCGACAATCTCCGACCAAGTCCCTTTATTTATTTGATGTTGCTATGCAAACAGCTAGCGGCACAAATTTATACAAAATTTTCATAACAAATGCAAAATGCATTGAATACATTATAAATATACCTGAAGGAACAGCAATTTAATTCAGCAGTGTGCTTTCCAAACTCGTGTATGTTTATGTAAATCGCCATTTCTACAATATGCAGCGCTGACATGAAGCTTAGTGTCGATTTTTTTAAATTTTTTTTTTAATGACAGATATCTAAAATAGTTCACGGTTTTATTATAAAGGTAGTGGTTAAATAATTCTACTAAATTGCATAAAATTATGGAAACCATATAATGATATCAGATGAAAATGTATATATACACGCTTCCGACGATAATCCAATGTATCGACAACATCGTAAATCGACATTGCACGGACGTCGGGGTTTTAACGTTGGTTAGACGTTGGATTGTGGTCGGCGACGTCATGACTAAAATCCAACGTTGGACCAACATCGTATTGACGTCAGGTGTTTGCTACATAGCATAAGACATGGCAAAGGAAAAGAAAGTTTTATATATACGTGAAAAGTGCATAAAGAAGAAACGCATATACCGTGTCTCAATAATCTGACTGGAGAACATGAGAAAAGGAGAAAACTCTATAAATCTTCAAAGCGAACAGAATGCACTGCACACTAAGATTGCATAGTGAGAATGTAGCAAGAAGCAAAGAATTCTACAATAGATCAATGACAACATCTTGATTCATCATTTTATGTCATTGAAACGTAAAATCAGTGAAATCATAAAGATAAAACATTTCAGTCGTATTCCCAGTGAAGAATAATTAAACGTTTATAGGGTTTGACATGGTAAATAAAGAGGTAACCATCGTTCTATTGAGAGATAAATTGTAAGTTTAAGAACATTCAGACTAGACTAAACGATTCAGAGACAAAGATTGAGTACAAGGAAGAAATCTCTAATCTAACTTCTAGATCTATTTTTTCAAAGTCTCTACGAGACTTGTTACCACAGTGATGTACTTACATTGTCTGTCATCCTTGGAGCTGTTAACAAAATGTGCCATTAGTAGTATTTAAACATTTTGTGACAAATATCACTCTACTTTTACGACCAAACTGATTTCAATCACACAACCTGACTCACATTTCACACTTACAAATTACTATATTTATAAATCCTTGTATATGGGTGACTTATTGTATATGGGCAACTTATTGTATATGGGCAACTTATTGTATATGGGCAACTTATTGTATATGGGCAACTTATTGTATATGGGCAACTTATTGTATATGGGCAACTTATTGTATATGGGCAACTTATTGTATATGGGTAACTTATTGTATATAGATATTTATTGTATATACAAAAGGCTTATCATATGAGCACTGAAGTAACTGCGACCATACCCACTACGCCACCGAGGCAACCCAAAATAAAGGTTGTTCAAATGACGCTTATATGGTCGTCGTTACTTCAGTACACGTGATATAGGGTGTGTGTAACGTCTTGTGATAATTGTTTGCTACTTATAGACTATCTCGCAGACAGACAAACCACTACTAATAGTCGTTCTACATATTGAATAAAATATAACATCAGTCTTGCATTAGACAAGTTCATTTCCTTAAGACGTTGCAACTTAATTGTAAACATGATTGCGGCAACTGCATATGCATGTATATCCCTACACACAGATATTGTGATCACACCAGGGGTGTATACACTGATAGATCAGCACTTAAAACTATACTTTGTAATGTGTTCCATTGTAACCTCAAATATGTTAGGTAGATGTTTCAGAGAAAACAAGTCAGTACTGCTTGGAAACACTTGATTACTGGACTGGTCAACTTGTAGTCGTATTGAACCAAACTACTGTTGAATAATAACTGCATAGTTTACAGTAAATAGTGGATACTATAGAGAACTAAGTAGAGTGTGGTAAAGAGAAATTAAACATCTAATGTTTCACAGCTAGCAATACTTTGACAAAATATACCTTTCTGTAATTTGGTACTTAAAAAGAGCGCATTGATATATTGCACGAACCACAGAAGTAAGCAATATAGACACGAAAAAACATTTGTATTTTAATGTGTATTACTTTTTGTGTTTTGAAGTCCATCTTATTTATTTTGCAACTTTAATATACTTTTTGTTCTGTGTATATTGTGCTGAGGGGGCGTTTCAGCACAGCAAATAAAATCCAAACAACAGGTTTGCATATTTATTCAAATACGATTTACATAAACTGACATAAATACAATTAATAAACAATATACATTTAATATTTGTTTGCATTGCCGGTTCAGATAAAAACTATTCAATGGTCGTTTCTTAAAAAATAAGATTTCAAAAGATCACCTTGGGGAATTGTGGCTTATTCGGTCACACATTTTATGTTCATGGTTTAATAAATTATGTATACAGCGTAAGTCATTGCGAAATTATACGCATTCTAGCTCTGTTTCGTATGAGTTCTTCATTTCCAAACCCTTACGGGTTCACACAGACACTTTTCTTTGGATCAAACACTTTGGGGGAGTCGCACGTTCCCGGGATTCCTGTGCCTTTGTAGCATATGAAGTAAGCAGATTTGTTCGACGGATCAGCTAAAAGCACGTTGTTCTTGTTCGGTACGCACGGGTCCGCTGTAAGAATACCGTACCAACTGTTCAGTTTGTGGCGACATAGTAAGAAACTCAATGTCCGTCATGCAGGTTGGTATATAAATGAACCAGGAGTCAGTTAGAGAATCAGTGAAGGTGGATGCATATTTCAGATATGAGATGGTTATACAATCAGCTGCGGTGTCATTTCTTTGCGTTGTTACATGCATTTTGAATACATACTCATTCATGCATTGTCAATTATGCGTGTGTTTTAACAGAAGAACACGTTATTACAATGCAATATGATGTGATTTGAATTTGGTCAATTTTCAAACAATTATGCAATTCTATGACATGCCAGTTTTGTGATTTTTAAAATATTCGGTGAAGAATTCGCAGAAGTTCCAGCAGATTTAAGAGTATATATGATACATGGAATCACAGAGATTACGTTTTGGCACCGGGTTTATACACATTGACCTCTCCCTGCGTCAAATGTACGATTTCTGTCACATTTGAAAACGTATGAAGTCCCCATTGAACAGATAATGAATCTTGTGGAGTCTCCAGGGTAGGCAAAGTAAACATTCGTTTTGTTCGGTTTGCAGGGATCTGCAAGAGATGAAACCGAAGTTCTCATCTACTGTTTAAAGCTCTCAATATATACATGTCTTGCAATGTTTCTCTATCTACTCAGTTGACCATGCGTTTAGTAACTGTGAATTTGTTTTAGTTCATAGAGCGTCTATATTAACTAAGTCTATAAGATGGCTTTTCAAGATGCGTTACTACGTGATAAGCGCTGGGAAGGTCGGGTTTGCGTTACTACGTGATAAGCGCTGGGAAGGTCGGGTTTGCGTTACTACGTGATAAGCGCTGGGAAGGTCGGGTTTGAGCAAATGCTTACAATCTTTCAATGAAAGCATTTCAGTAGCGTGAGTAAACACATTGAATGTAATATCATTTTTAAATTTCGAACTGAATTAAACAATCCATGTTTACATAAGAGTATTTATAAGTGAAGGAGATAATTGGTGAAGCCATTTTTATTTTTGTACATATCCCATCTTTCAATTCTCAAAATGCTTCATGATTATCACTAGATTGCATTTCATAAATAATGGCAAACCAATATAGAAACATGGACAATTTACCAGTAAATATATAAATTATGGACGAACAATATCGATTAAAAGTAAAAACAATATACATGTATTCGCAGGCCTAGTTGACAAGATTTGTTTAAAGGAATCTATACTTTAGTTCGTCAATTATACGATACAGCCAGCGAGCTCGGCAAGCATTAGGCGACAGGCAAACGTATAAATCAATGCTCGATTTAATTGTATCATGATTTTGCAATCATTCGAGGGATATTTATGCTAGCAAAACTTCATACAAACCTCTGTGATTATGGAAAACTATGTCCAACATGCGATGAAATCCGTTTTCTGATGAGATGTGCATAAAATAACCGACCATAATGCGTGTACATATGCGTCATTTATGATAATCGATAGAACAGCAATAGCATAAAAATAAGCATTCACTATGTATAAAGTAATTAAGCTATCACTTCACATAGCATTCACTAAAGTAAGCTATCACTTCAATAAGCATTTACTATGCATAATGTAAGCATTCACTTCACATAGCATTCAAAGCAAGTAGACGTCTCCCATACAATTCATGCAAAGAACACCTTTCATACAACTAAATTCTCTACAGTGATGATACAGTACATCGAGGATTTGTCACAAAACTGTTGTAACTCTTGGCAAGGTATCAGTTAAGATAGTTTAGAGCCAAACCCTTGATCTCCAATAGATCACTATCATGTAAGCATTTAGACAAGCAATACATCCATAAATATGAAAATATGCATTCATCCAGACATTGTATGACATGCAAACAATGAGAATTAGACAATATTAAGTGGCAATCAGTAATCTTCACTGCTCTCTACTGGTACAATAGTATTCTTGTCCAGTGGTTACGTGATAGTTATACGTGCATCAATAGTTATTTTTACATTTCAATGATGATAACTTTTGGATTTGAATGAATATTCATGATTGTCCGCTTAATATTGTCAATCTGTATTAATAACATTAGAACACTCTAAGTGTCGCACGTTATGTTGGTGTTTCAGGCAGATGTTATGTAAACTGTAAGATGTATCAAGGAGTTTGATGCTGTTACTTACTATTAAATTAAATCCACATCTATTACAATAATCATTTGTGAAATGATAGTCATTGAATATTTATTGACATATGGTTAAAAATAGAAACACCAAAATAGTGTGTGGCACTTATAAATATAGCACATTTAACATCAATATAGAATATCCACATTCATTTATTTATTCCAACACATTTGAAAGGCTTAGGAAATAATAAGATGAACAATAAAATATGCAAATTCTGGATCAAACATTGCTTAATTGGAGAAAAGTATAAATCGTGCAACCAGATTAACCCCAGACTCAAAATGTTTTAAACTGACTTCCTGTTATCTTGAAGTGATTCTTATAGGCTGAATAATTAGTGTTACTATGGAGTCTAGACAGCACATAGACATGGCCACATTACTATGGAGCCTAGACAGCACATAGACATGGCCACATTACTGTGGAGCCTAGACAGCACATAGACATGGCCACATTACTGTGGAGCCTAGACAGCACATAGACATGGCCACATTACTGTGGAGCCTAGACAGCACATAGACATGGCCACATTACTGTGGAGCCTAGACAGCACATAGACATGGCCACATTACTGTGGAGCCTAGACAGCACATAGACATGGCCACATTACTGTGGAGCCTAGACAGCACATAGACATGGCCACATTACTGTGGAGCCTAGACAGCACATAGACATGCCCACATTACTGTGGAGCCTAGACAGCACATAGACATGGCCACATTACTATGGAGCCTAGACAGCACATAGACATGGCCACATTACTGTGGAGCCTAGACAGCACATAGACATGGCCACATTACTGTGGAGCCTAGACAGCACATAGACATGACCACATTACTATGGAGCCTAGACAGCACATAGACATGACCACATTACTGTGGAGCCTAGACAGCACATAGACATGACCACATTACTGTGGAGCCTAGACAGCACATAGACATGACCACATTACTGTGGAGCCTAGACAGCACATAGACATGGCCACATTACTATGGAGCCTAGACAGCACATAGACATGGCCACATTACTGTGGAGCCTAGACAGCACATAGACATGGCCACATTACTGTGGAGCCTAGACAGCACATAGACATGGCCACATTACTGTGGAGCCTAGACAGCACATAGACATGGCCACATTACTGTGGAGCCTAGACAGCACATAGACATGGCCACATTACTGTGGAGCCTAGACAGCACATAGACATGGCCACATTACTATGGAGCCTAGACAGCACATAGACATGGCCACATTACTGTGGAGCCTAGACAGTACATAGACATGGCCACATTACTGTGGAGCCTAGACAGCACATAGACATGACCACATTACTATGGAGCCTAGACAGCACATAGACATGACCACATTACTGTGGAGCCTAGACAGCACATAGACATGACCACATTACTGTGGAGCCTAGACAGCACATAGACATGACCACATTACTGAGGAGCCTAGACAGCACATAGACATGACCACATTACTGAGGAGCCTAGACAGCACATAGACATGACCACATTACTGTGGAGCCTAGACAGCACATAGACATGGCCACATTACTGTGGAGCCTAGACAGCACATAGACATGGCCACATTACTGTGGAGCCTAGACAGCACATAGACATGACCACATTACTGAGGAGCCTAGACAGCACATAGACATGGCCACATTACTATGGAGCCTAGACAGCACATAGACATGGCCACATTACTGTGGAGCCTAGACAACACATAGACATGGCCACATTACTGTGGAGCCTAGACAGCACATAGACATGACCACATTACTGAGGAGCCTAGACAGCACATAGACATGACCACATTACTGTGGAGCCTAGACAGCACATAGACATGGCCACATTACTGTGGAGCCTAGACAGCACATAGACATGGCCACATTACTGTGGAGCCTAGACAGCACATAGACATGACCACATTACTGAGGAGCCTAGACAGCACATAGACATGGCCACATTACTATGGAGCCTAGACAGCACATAGACATGGCCACATTACTGTGGAGCCTAGACAACACATAGACATGGCCACATTACTGTGGAGCCTAGACAGCACATAGACATGACCACATTACTGTGGAGCCTAGACAGCACATAGACATGACCACATTACTGTGGAGCCTAGACAGCACATAGACATGACCACATTACTGTGGAGCCTAGACAGCACATAGACATGGCCACATTACTGTGGAGCCTAGACAGCACATAGACATGACCACATTACTGTGGAGCCTAGACAGCACATAGACATTACCACATTACTGTGGAGCCTAGACAGCACATAGACATGACCACATTACTGTGGAGCCTAGACAGCACATAGACATGGCCACATTACTGTGGAGCCTAGACAGCACATAGACATGGCCACATTACTGTGGAGCCTAGACAGCACATAGACATGACCACATTACTGTGGAGCCTAGACAGCACAAAGACATGACCACATTACTGTGGAGCCTAGACAGCACATAGACATGGCCACATTACTGTGGAGCCTAGACAGCACATAGACATGGCCACATTACTGTGGAGCCTAGACAGCACATAGACATGGTCACATTACTGTGCTGCATCACTAACCACATACATATATCTTATATGATTTATGATTAAGTACTCAGATGTAAATATTACCTGCTGGTGGGGAGATTGTGGAGCCACCACCTCCAGTAACTACCATGGAATTAGTGATGTCATTCTGTAGGGAATCTTCAAATATGTACAATGGTCCAACAACTAAAGCAATACGATTGTTGATGGATTCTCTGTGGGCATTCTCTACAATAATTGCTATAAGGAGTTTTGGAAGATTAGGGTCCTGATCCCCTTTGAATGTCAGATGGAAATTTACATGTTGCGTGCCGTCTGAATTATCAGTGCTGAAATTAAACAGGAACACATATCTTATCTAAAACCTGTTGTGTAATACATTTATAAAGTAATTTTGCTACCTATTGTGTATCTTGTCTATATGACATAAATAGTTCAAGAAATTCATAATATTAATGGGACTAAGATAAGACTTTTTGCATTAATTTGATTTAATTTTGACAACAGATCACCATATCATCTGATACAGATTGATAACAGTTTCAAATGTATGAGGTAAATATGAAATGTTCATGAAAGCAGTTTTAAAAATACAACAAGGAACTTACAAGATCATATTACAACACTACATCAATCAAGCATACTATAATGTATGAAACATGTTCCTTGTGTCGTGAAGAAGAATGAGTAATGACAATGCGTTTTGAAGTTCAACTGTTTGTTTAATTTGTACCAATTAATCACAGATGAAGTTTAATACAAAATATGTCACCAAGTGCAGTAGATATGCAACACAGCAAATGAGTTTAGTTATTTAAATATCCTTACTGCACATACTCGAAAGATAAAAATTGACCAATATAATACAAGTACTATACAATATAATACAAGTACTATACAATACAATACAATACAAGTACTATACAATATAATACAAGTACTATACAATATAATACAAGTATTATACAATATAATACAAGTACTATACAATATAATACAAGTACTATACAATACAATACAAGTACTATACAATATAATACAAGTACTATACAATATAATACAAGTACTATACAATATAATACAAGTACTATACAATATAATACAAGTACTATACAATATAATACAAGTACTATACAATATAATACAAGTACTATACAATATAATACAAGTACTATACAATATAATACAAGTACTATACAATATAATACAAGTACTATACAATATAATACAAGTACTATACAATATAATACAAGTACTATACAATATAATACAAGTACTATACAATATAATACAAGTATTATACAATATAATACAAGTACTATACAATATAATACAAGTACTATACAATATAATACAAGTACTATACAATATAATACAAGTACTATACAATATAATACAAGTACTATACAACTTACAAGAATTTCTGTACATCACAATTCTGGTAGTCTGGGAATCTACTTCTGTAACTTGTGTCCAACTGAAAAGGTAGAATTCAAAGAGATAAATGTAGAGTTCAAACATCAAGCAAATGTTAATAATCGAGGTATGAGGTAAGGCACTCACTATGACTTGTCCCTATCTTTAAGCTGAATACAAATATTCATATGACAACAATTATTGAATAGCAAAAGTAATGACTCAAGTTACCATACCAATAGAAGAATTACTATTTACATGTATTCTAATGTAAGACCTTGCGATATTATATGTAAACCAAACTTACATATTGGCAGAAACCAGAAGCCAGAGCCTGGAACTCGGCACTATTCTTGTCTTGTAAGGCTGGGGTCATTGTGAAGTTCAGTAATCTAAATGTCATGTTGACAATTGTGTTCACTGAAACAAATATACAAAAAAGACATTAATTGATTTTTTTCATCACTAATCATTTATGGCATTTCTACAGTATGTAATTAAATACTAACTAGTGCAGGAGTGCCAATTAAGGTGACAAACTCATTGAATTCATCAACCAAATTGAGGACCATAGTGCACGCAGGGCTAACAATATCACGAGAACAAAATGGAAAGTTTTAATAAAAGTATTGAGATGACCGAAGACATATATATCTTTAAATGATAAGCACTTTTAGGGGTATTATCTCTGTGCATTCAGTAATATTATTATTGATACTAGAGGGATGTTGCCGAATTTATTACATTCAGTGCCTCATTTTGTTCCAAACCACTCCTATTGTGCATACATTCTAAAGCACCAATTTATTAAAATTTTGGATTTACCAATTATAACATTTAATTGTCATTATACTGGTAACAGATAGCTGACAGAGGGCACATTTGTTCAATATTTATGTAGAAATGGACATTAGGCAAGGTCAACAGTACGTTGTTTGAGAGAACAGAGAGAGCCATAAGTTTGCAGCTCAAAGCAGTTTCAGGAAATACAAAATAAGTCAAATTTGAATGATTATGTTGTATTCAACAGGGCTTTGGAACATACAACAGTTAGTACATGCATGCTATATTATACTTATGCAGTAATCTGATCAAAATTTTGTGTCGAATTCCTGTGGCACTAAGCAAAGATAAATAAATGAAAATGTTTAATTTCTGCTAACCTTCATTGGGTGGTGTGGTAGTAATGATATTGATGAGATAATCAGATATGTTAATCTTGATCTCATCAAAGTTCTGTTCGTTAATAAGCCATTTTTCACCAATCAGGAACCATTTGGTACCACCAAAGTCAAATGCTTCACTGTTAGCAGCAATCATAGCATCAATCTCTTCTTTAATCAATGGCTCTGTTCCATTGAATACCAAGGAATATGTGAAGGACACAGGAGCCTCAGGATCTTGGTAGTTTTGTCTGAAATATTGAAATATTAACAATAAATGTTCATGTTAAGAAGGTAACAAGTTAAGACATCCAAAGAAAAATCAGCATACATTGTATTGACAACACAGACTACTATTCAAACATATTCCTTCTGTTGACTTAAAATCTGCATTAGGAACTGAGTAGCCCTGAAATAATAGAATATTGGCTATACAATACAAGTATGGTCCTCACGTGATTTTGCTGTTTTGTCTTTTATAATTTCGACAGTACCTTTATGATTATAAAAGTTATTTTATACAACAATAAATATTCCTCTTAACTCATGAAACATGACAAGAATTGAGTTGAAAAATGCAAAAACTGCAACAAGAAATTTATAAACAAAGCTCTGCAAAATGCATAAAACAATGTTAAATGCTTAGGGATGTTGTATTTACACCGACATAATACATATCTGGCAGATACATGTACATATTTAATACAAGTCACAAACGAAATATTTAAAAAATATTTTCAACCAATAGCAGCTATCTAAAACTAGCATACTAATGAAAAAATACGTTTCACATTAAGCATGGAGTACTACTTACTTGAAATTGTCAATGAAACATCTATAATAACGTTCCTTCAAGATGTCGCCTGCAACAGGCTGTGCTTGGAACATTTTGTCAATCTAAAACAACAAACATACAGATAAAACACACCAACAAGTTCTAACACAGTTGTTATCTAACTCTTTTATTTTACTCTTGAGTTTAACCTCCTCAAACAACAGTATTTCTGTTGTAAGCCTCATCAACGTATCTATCTAAGACTTCAGTATCAAACTGATAAATACCAAACAATATTTTAACTCAGGGAAACAATGTAAAGAAAATGTACAAGTGGAAAAAGTCACTGCTACCAATGCTGCAAAAGCAAATATGAGAGTACCGTGAGTGAGCTTCGAATTTAAATCCTAATTATTTTTGCTTTAGCCTGTTCCAACCACTCACCAAACGTGGACCTAACTAAGATTGTCTGACTCTATCATTCCATTGTTTGCATTATCTTGTAGCAGGTGTAATATGGAGACAATACTATTGATAACAATTACCTCTGTACAGAACGTGTTCTCGTATTCCTTGAACTTCTGTGAATTACTGTCCCACAACATGTCAGCGTTTCTCCAAGGTAACCCATAGATTTTCTGTGTAACGTTAGTCAACCAGGCATCTTTAATTAAAAACAAAACTTGGGTTTAATGAAGGTTCTAAAAATTAGATTATTAGTTAACTTAAATGATGCATTTATAATAGCCTGGTTTCAGTGGTTGTTATATTGTGTTGTCAATATAGCTGCAACCTGCTTCTGGATATCTGTATTTATACTTGTACATATGAACTAATGTAAAAGAATAAAGTCACTCATGGGGAAAATAACAAGATAAATACATTTTTCTGTAATAAAGTAGTCTACTGCTCTCTATATACATGGATGCTAAAGTCAAATTGAAATGTTGAATGTCTTGCATAGAAGTGCAGATTGATTATCTGACAATTTTCAACGAGCGGAAGTTATTGAAATTCAAAGCAAAGCATAATATTTCTATTCCATATCAAAGAATGCTGAGCAGTCTTACATAGAGAAAACGTTAGACAAATCATCCAAAACTTGCACTACTGTAAGTCACTTTTTATGGAGTGTTGCATAAGACACGTTTCCTAAAACCGTGTATGTATTGTCAGCATCAAACTCACCAAATATTGTATTGTCTTGATACAAGAGTAGATCAGCATAGTAGACCAATAAGTCACCAATCAAGTGTCCAACAGACTGATCATATCTGTATCTAGGTGTGTCTTCAAATATTACTGTAGCTACCAACTGTTGCATTTCAGGAACAGAAAGTCGTCCAGTGAACTCCAACATAATCTCTATGGTAACTGGGTTGTTTCTGTCATATAATTGAAGCACAATGTTTCAGAAATTATTGTTTATAAATTTAGCATATTCATTTATTTTCTATTTTAGACATAAACACAAGTAAGCAAAATAACACTAATAAAACAATTAAAACAAATTATAAACACATTAGGTAAATTTTGTAAACAATCTCATATCACAATCACATTTTTATCGCATTATACGAGTACTGTTAGGAAATGATACTTACCCGAATTCAACAACTTTGCATTTCTCGTAAGTCGGGAATAAATCCTTTCTTGCCACTAATAGCTTGTTAATCTGCAATTAACATAAGACTTGTGAAGTTGGTAGACATGTATGGTTAAATTTTGAATGAAGTACATTTGCAAGTCTTAAAAAATAAATGTAAAAGAGCTTATCAGTCACTTGTTACAATAGTTCCATTCACAAATTATAGATGATATCACTAAAAATTATCAACCGGTAAATATTTTAACAAGAGTCCAGTAGTTTTAGGAACTGAATTGAAGATTTTTGGCCATATTGTTACTCAATTCTTGCACAGAAGCAGTTACCATAGTAGTGAGTCTAACTCTTGATGTATTCAGTATACCCTCGATGTATTCAGTCTACACTCGATGTATTCAGTCTAACCCTCGATGTATTCAGTCTAACCCTCGATGTATTCACTATACCCTTGATGTATTTAGCCTAACCCTCGATGTATTCAGTCTACACTCGATGTATTCAGTCTAACCCTCGATGTATTCAGTCTTACCCTCGATGTATTCAGTCTACACTCGATGTATTCAGTCTTACCCTCGATGTATTCAGTCTACACTCGATGTATTCAGTATAAACCTCGATGTATTCAGTCTACACTCGATGTATTCAGTCTAACCCTCGATGTATTCAGTCTTACCCTCGATGTATTCAGTCTAACCTCGATGTATTCAAGTCTACACTCGATGTATTCAGTATAACCCTCGATGTATTCAGTCTTACCCTCGATGTATTCAGTCTAACCTCGATGTATTCAGTCTTACCCTCGATGTATTCAGTCTAACCTCGATGTATTCAGTCTACACTCGATGTATTCAGTCTACACTCGATGTATTCAGTGTAACCCTCGATGTATTCAGTCTTACCCTCGATGTATTCAGTCTAACCTCGATGTATTCAAGTCTACACTCGATGTATGTTATCTAAAAGTCATGATAACTCCAGGCTTAAAAAAGTTCCAGTTTAACAAATCTTGAATGCTTATACATTGTATATGTAAGCTGACTAATCAGTAAAATATGAACTTACATCAGCACAGAATCTTTCAGCATGCAATCGGTATCTTGGCGACAGTTCGCTTGCCAAGTCTGAGGTCCAGGTCAGATTAAGGACCCGGAATTTTAGGGGCACTTCAGTGAATTCGGAGAAATTCTGATAATAGACCAACAAATCTCCAAGATTGTAACCGAGCCATCTATCGTATCGTATCTTTGGTAAATCCTTGTATAATATGTTGTTGAAATCTTCTTTCAGCTGCAATGGATTCTGATCCCCTTCAAATTTCAGATCAAAGTTCACGCGATCTGGTCCACCACTGTGCATGAAATAAGAAAATGCTTTAAGAGGACTGTAGCAATTTAGGGGACTGTAGCAATTTAGGGGACTGTAGCAATTTTGTTTCAACACAGAGAAGATTGTCCAAGCAATCATAACTGAATGAATTTACAAAGACTTGTTTCTATCATTTAAAATGGTTTTTTTAATAAATTCAAAAAATAATTATGTTTGTTATTCCCATTTATACCAGACCAGTAAATTCTGAATAAACATTTTGTTAGTAAAACCCTATTTTTTTGGTCCATAATAGTAGGGGCTATCACTTTAAGGCAATAGTATTGTCACATCATCTGCATGTTTATTAGTGAATTGTTATGCAATCAATGTATATTTAAACTGGTTCCTTGTAAAAAATACCATACTAATTATTACCATTTCAAGATGAGCGATATTTTAGTATCAGACAATGGAGAGTGATTCAGTTATACATATTGAGCAGCAGACAATGGAGAGTGATTAAGTTATACATATTGAGCAGCAGACAATGGAGAGTGATTCAGTTATACATATTGAGCATCAGACAATGGAGAGTGATTCAGTTATACATATTGAGCATCAGACAATGGAGAGTGATTCAGTTATACATATTGAGCATCAGACAATGGAGAGTGATTCAGTTATACATATTGAGCAGCAGACAATGGAGAGTGATTCAGTTATACATATTGAGCATCAGACAATGGAGAGTGATTCAGTTATACATATTGAGCAGCAGACAATGGAGAGTGATTCAGTTATACATATTGAGCATCAGACAATGGAGAGTGATTCAGTTATACATATTGAGCATCAGACAATGGAGAGTGATTCAGTTATACATATTGAGCAGCAGACAATGGAGAGTGATTCAGTTATACATATTGAGCATCAGACAATGGAGAGTGATTCAGTTATACATATTGAGCAGCAGACAATGGAGAGTGATTCAGTTATACATGACAAACATTTCTTGATGTTGTATTGAACCAAGATAACCATACAACAATACAGATATAGTGAACACATTAAAAAAGATAAAGAACATACAGATATATAAATATTTGGCAGACTGACATTGATAAAGATTTGGGGAAAGTTACTAAATGCCATGAAAAAGCAATATATACTCACGGGAAAGAGTCAACAATGCATTCTATATACGTCGGGAATTTATCTGGGTGAGCTTTCATCAAAGCATCAATCTGTAAGGACATCATAGACAAGTTATATATTTTGATTGCAACTTTTTTTATCAAGGGAGACAAATCAAATTTATTTTAGGGATTAGATTCAACTGGCTCAGTTATCTTACTGTATATACAATTACCAGCTCATGCTAAATCATAAAGATAATAATATCACAAACAATCATTTAAATATACAAAATATTATATAATATGCAATTCAGTGAAGGCAATATTCAGATTTATCAACCTGGGAAATGTGATATCAACCAATAATTCAAATGAATGTTAGAGCATATTTCTGGTACTGGATTTCTCTGTTTAACTATCTAATAACTATAAATATACTTATATATACATGTATATACACTATGTACTTATATATAACAAAAATATGTAGTGACTGATTTACTTATCCCTATACTGATGCTTACAATTCATCGTGGCATATTACCAATTAATAAATGAATAACGAAATACAGTGTGACCACTCCAGAACAACATGTTGTCGAGAGGTTGTTGCTGAAAAGAGTTTAAATTTGTAGGACATTTCTACTTCAGATAAATTACTAATATTGTTGATGAGAGGGCGGCTCTGGACAGGATGCAATGGAAGAAATTATGTTACAGAAAGCGTCCCATGAAAACTTACATCAGAACAAAACAGTTTAGCATTTTGATTGAATGTGAAGCTTTCTGGATTATTGAAATCTGGCGTTCGTGAGAAGTTCAACAGCTCTTTGCTGAGTTGGAGACTTGTTGTGGTGTAGTTATCCAGGAAGAACAAAATGTCACCAACTTCAAGGCCCAGTGCATCTCCGTAAATCCTGCGTGGGAAAGACTCATAGATAAGACCCTTGGCGTTGTCGACGGTTCCAGGTGGTACTGTACCTTTGAACTTTATATCCCACTCCATACGCATAGGGTTTTGTCTGAAAATAGATTTCAAAATATATCATTTTCTTAAAATAAATTTCTTAATGAAATAATAGATAAGGTAGACTTTGGTGCCAATCATTATTGCAGGGAGCAATAAAGGAAATACAAGAGAAGGCACTGCAAATAATTTTGGAGACTTTTCAACATAATGAAATTCAAAATCATTATAAAGAACTAAATTGTGCATGCATGCATGAACACAGCCAGCTGTCTGCCCCAGTGCCTTTCTGCTGACCCAGGGTCTAAATACATTCCATTCTAATGAATTTTTGATTATTTAAGCACAAGAACATGAGCACAAGTTTGAAGAACGTATGGACAACTTACTTGAAAGCAGTAACTACACAATCAGCATAGTCAGGGAAGCGGCTTCTATGAGTCGCCATCATTTGGTTGATCTGTAGTAGAAGCAATACTTATATTTACATGTGCTTATATAATATGACATGAAAAAAGTCAGATGGTTCATATAAGACATCCACCAAAAAAGCAAACGTCTTCACAAACAAATTCCATCATGATAATAAAGACAAGTACATTATAACATATATTCATAAACAATTTTAGAGCTAAAATCTCAACATACATGAAACTTGAGTTCAATAACTTAAGGTAGCTAACGCAATATACAGCAAATCGTTGTTTTGTCGTAACTGCCCAATTTGCATTAAATTTTGCAATGTAAATTAACGTAAATATAAAATCATCAAGGACAAATCAAGTTGGCATCAAACTACCAGTAACAGCTTGCTCTGAAAATCTGTGCATTTTGGTTGCATTGCAAGAAAGTCTTCCAAATTAATTGAAAAGGCAAGTAATTGCCAATAATTTGCTTGAAAATACAAAGTGATCAATAAAATAATTTCAGTAAAACTTTTGTACATACGTCATTACAGAAGGACATGGCGTGTCTCTGGAATCGCGATGACGTGTTGTAGTCCAAGTCCGGCGTATATGTAACATTCAGTGTGGGGAACGAAAGTTTAAACGCTGTCTGAATACCTGGTTGAAGTAGAAAATTCATAAATATGCAAAGAAACTACCGGTACATTTAGAACCAATTATGAGTAGATTGGAACTTAAAGCTATCTAAACTGTGTTTATAATATGTAACAATGCCTTCATGCAAGATGCTTTCATAATATTATATAGAAATAAATTCAAGAAAATTCATATGATTGTTCTATTGTAGAAAATACTCATATATACAAAGATTTTCTGAGCCTGAGGTAACAGAAACTGAAGTTTCAGACCAGTCTCATGATGAAGCCATTTCATTGGTCCATTTAAGCCAGAGCTTCGAAATAACCAATCACATGCTTGTGTTTTGAGACTAGTTTCCAAGAGGCATTTTTTAATCTCTATTCTATACAAACCATTTTCAAATGTTTCATGATGGTTTCTTACAACAATTAACATCTAAGATCATTATTTAATATAAACCATACACTACTTCTAGATGTTGATTTTGTATAAATTGAATAATGATAATGCATGAAATGTTACCATTTTCACAATTAGGTCCTGTGTAGTCTCCCAGACATATACATACATAGGAACCAAAGTTGTTGATACATGTACCTCCATTGAGACATGGATTCTGTAGACACTCGTTGATATCTGACAAATAATGTTTATTACTTAATTAAAGAATGGAATATGAAATCAGTATTTAACAATTTGTTTCTGAAGTATACATGCAAGGATTGTCTTTATCATAGTGAAATAGTTATTGAAGGTAGGAACCACATCTGTATCATAGTCAGTTGTCATATAACTTATACTGATATACTAGAGTTAACAGTTGTCATATAACTGATATACTAGAGTTAACAGTTGTCATATAACTGATATACTAGAGTTAACAGTTGTCATATAACTGATATACTAGAGTTAACAGTTGTCATATAACTGATATACTAGAGTTAACAGTTGTCATATAACTGATATACTAGAGTTAACAGTTGTCATATAACTGATATACTAGAGTTAACAGTTGTCATATAACTGATATACTAGAGTTAACAGTTGTCATATAACTGATATACTAGAGTTAACAGTTGTCATATAACTTATACTGATATACTAGAGTTAACAGTTGTCATATAACTGATATACTAGAGTTAACAGTTGTCATATAACTGATATACTAGAGTTAACAGTTGTCATATAACTGATATACTAGAGTTAACAGTTGTCATATAACTGATATACTAGAGTTAACAGTTGTCATATAACTGATATACTAGAGTTAACAGTTGTCATATAACTGATATACTAGAGTTAACAGTTGTCATATAACTGATATACTAGAGTTAACAGTTGTCATATAACTAAATAGACTGATCTACTAGAGTTATCAGAACAATAATAGACAAGATGATATTTGATGTTCTCCTACAGTATTTAATGAACTATTATTGATTGCTATGATTGCAAGTTATATTATGATACTATATAATGGATCACTAAAGTATGCTTGTATTGCAGGGTTTCACTCTATCTTTCAGAACATTGAAAAACATTTAAAGTATATGGACATAGAGTCTGCTCAAGTATCTTTGTAAAATTCTGGTCAATAAAGTGTTACATAATCCCATTGTATGTCACATATATATCAAATTAATATTTGAAAATAGTTTCACTATATAATCTATTTCTCAAAACAAGAAAGCTTGAAGGCTGATACTGATGTTAGGACCACTCTACAGGGGACAATCCAGTGTCATCTATGTGCCAATCAAAGCTGGACATATGAACAGGTGAAGTTCTTTATACAACACGAAGAAACAAATACTGACATGTGATAAACATTCACTAAACACCTCAAGATATCAAGAACATTTAAATATATAATGTGTGTCTGTGTACGTACCTGCCGAACATAATTGTCCCGTATAACCCGGGGGACAGATACACTCGTATCCTCCCATAGTGTTTATACAAGTAGCACCATTCTCACATCGAGAAAGTCCCAGTAAACATTCATTTACATCTGAAATATAAACAATATCACACATCCGTATAACACATTACTTACATACATGCCTTGTGTACATCAATACTCAGCCTGGTGACCACTGAAATATGTTTTATTACTTTTGTTTGCACCAAGCAGTGATCTGACATCAATGGAGATGTTTAGCAGCTCTGTACCATCGGTAACTTAATGTTAAATATAATACACATAAACACATTCTGATTATTAAAGAAATTTACCAACTGAGTGAATTTTAATGTTAACATACAGAAAGCTACTTAGAAATTGTTGCAAAATCTACTGTGACTTTCTCACCTACATGAAAGTTCAATACTTTACAACACATTATATTGATTTACATAATTATATATGTTTACATTTCTGACTGAGGTAATATTTTGTATTTATTATGATATTAATGAAATATTGAGCACATACCGTTTTCACAATGTTTGCCGGTCCACTGAGGTGGACAGTTACAGAGATAGGATCCTTGTGTATTGATACAAACACCACCATTCTTACATACATCTGCTTGTAAACACTCATCCACTCCTAACATACAAACAGAACTGAGTCAAAAAATGTTACAATAATACAACTACATTTGACAGTTTTGAATCTAATATAAAACTAACCATTTACAGCAGCGTCCCAGGAGTCGAGACACATGGAATCCTACTGTTACCTCCTAGCCCCCTGTAACTTACATTTTAATTATATTTTTGCAACACATACACTCTAAGGCATATATATGACTGTCATATACGCATACATACCTGGATACCTCTTGATTTACGAATCTAAAATACTTCGACATCATTTATCACATATTCTACATTATAAAACTTGAAATATTATTCATTGCTTAGAATTGATTCCTCGCCATTCAATTTGAAAAGTCTCAATTTTCTGTGGTAATTCTGGTAGATATAAACAACCAACAAAATAACTACAACTGATTATTACCTCCAATGTTAAAACATGTAAATCATAAGTTAACAGATACAATAATTTTGGATCTTCGTTTCTGTAAATTTAAGTCTGGCAAGCTTGGATATTTTTTGTGACCTTTTTAAAATTCGTAATATAGAAAATCTTGCAGTGTGATTCATATGACTAATGTTGCACAAATGAGGACTGACCTCTTTCACAGTTGACACCAGTACGTCCAGCAATACATTGACACACATAGGAACCAGGTGTGTTGATACAGGTACCACCAAACAAACATGGGCTTGCTAGACATTCGTTTATATCTAGTAAAGAGAACGAAAACAATGATTATTACATGCAGATTTACGAGACTTGCAGCTACACTTAGATACTTCTGATTTACTTACAAACTGTTCATTCACAAGATATGATTGTAAAATGAGCTTAGGTTAATTTCAATATCAGTTTTCATTGTTATGGCAGACTTGTGTTTCTCTTTAAAAAAATTCAGACACCTGTCTTAAATCAAGGTTCTCTTAATTACAAAAGGTAATTGACCTACCAGTTTCACAGTTATCACCAGTGTACCCCTCTGGACATCGGCATGTGTACGAGCCAGCATTGTTGATACATGTGGCTCCATTCAGGCATGGGTAGTTCAAACATTCATCAACATCTGTATAGAAATTTAAATATTTCACGATGAATTACTTCAATACCTGTAACCACACGTCTCTGTGGAATTATTGATTTTTTAACACTTTATAAAGATTTGTAACAACATGGACGAATTGATCACCTGGATGCAGAAAGTAACTAGATGGTTGTTTTTTTAATAAAAAACATATGTCTCCCAGATGGCAGTTTGTCAGTAATTGAAATACTGATACAGGATGTTAGAATAAAATATCAAAACAAGAAAGATAGTCTTTGATCAGTACACCATGCACTGTATAGGTATAAAAATATCAAAGGGCCATAACTCAGTAAAAATTATCCGAGCGTAACAAAACAACAAAAGTGCACAACTACACTTGATGTTGATCAATCCTATGAAGTGTGGCTGAAATCCAACCAGCAGTATTTGAGATAAAGTGCGGACAAGCTAAATGTGGACGGACAGACAGAGAGATGCTGAAGGCAAAGACAATATGTCTCCCTCGCAGAGTCTAAGGGAGACATAATGTATACACAGAAAGTAAAAGATTTGCTGTTTTGCTGTCTTTAAAAATCACTGTCGTAAAAAAAAAAAATACAGTTATTATTATTATGATTGCTGTTATGGATTAAGTTTGGAGATAAATCAACAAACTTTATTATCCAACCGATCACTATAAATACATGTAATATCAAAATTAATATTACAAAAATTATACATAATAACTGGAATAAACATAATGATATTTAATCAACAAAAATGGTAAAAATTAGACAAAATACTAAATGCATCTAAATTAAAATACTAAATGCATTATAATTCTATCTACAATTAATGTACTGGTATGTTAAAGACCACTTTTGATGATGATTAAAGTGACTTTTCTTGACACATGTATGCTAAAGATGGACATACTTGAAGAAATAGAAGAATTTCTTATTTGATGTGAGCACATTATACTGGTATGGTTTTAACAGTAATCATCTATTAAGTGTATTTAGTTAATGAACTCACCAATTTCACAGTTTGGACCGGTCCAACCAGCGGGACAGAAGCATGTATAGGAGCCCTCGTTGTTGTAACATGTTCCTCCATTGATACATGGACTGAGTGCACACTCATCATAATCTGATACATAAACAATTTCAACACTTAGGTTTACACCACAATGGGAATAGAGGTACAATATTGGTTAATGCTATATTATCATAGCAATATCAACTGACTTATACAATTATTTGGGTCTGATTTAAAAGTACAATAGCACTGTGACCTTCACACTCACACAGAAGTGAAGCTATTTTATATTTAACTTCGTAATTTTTCAAATTTTAAGAATATAAAAATTTACGCAGCGAGCAGGATTCGAACCTGCGCGGGCAGAGCCCATTTGATTTCGAGTCAAACGCCTTAACCACTCGGCCATCACAGCTACTGCTTAGCCATTACAAATATTTGTATTATAAACAGTTGTTGTGACATATGTTCAACAAATCATTTATCCATTGATTGTGTGTAAAATGGACTATCCCAATGCTCACATTGTGTCAGCAAGATGTTTATCATCATCTCATGTTTACCATGAATTGGTAAGCATGTGTCACCAGTTTCATTTATCTCAAATCTACTTCTTCTATAAACTTATATCAAGTTCATTTACTGGCAATATACAGTACAATACTTGTATGCATATATCTGACAATAAAGACTAATCCTAATCTTATTTGAATGATTTGATATATTGATGTGCTTTCACCATGATTTACCACACTGGTCAGATTCTTTTTTTTCAACGAGTTCTTGGTCAAATTTGACGAAAAATATTTCATAAACCTTTCCATTAATTACACGAAAATTCAGTAAAATAATAAAAAAATTCGCTGCGAGCAGGGTTCGAACCTGCGCGGGAAGATCCCATTGGATTTCAAGTCCAACGCCTTAACCACTCGGCCATCACAGCACACACATTATGAGTGTAATAGAATTCAATTTATAGTGAGTATCATCTAGGCATTCATTTAAAGCTTAAATAATGCAAAATCTAATCAGCAATCTAATAATTTAAAGTCATTCAAGTGTAATAGAGTTCATCACTAATTGATCACAAGTAGTATGTCATGTGACCACTTACATTATACGTGTACAGTATATTTATCTAAACATATTATAATATTATAGTATTGACCAATATTACACGCCAGATGTGACATACCGTAATCTAAACATGTTTGATAATAGAAATATTCTGGTAAGTAGGACACTTTCTAAAGATTAATTTCAAATAATTGTTAATTTGAAAAACTTAAAATTATTTGAACTGAATTTGAAATGAATCATTTGATCAATCCTAATCAAAATGAGTGTTTGGTCTAGTGTCTATAAGTTCTGACAGATAACAGAATTTGTCATTTAAAGAATTACTAACGGAGAACTTTTTACCTAAAAATCCTTAAAATTCAACAGAAACTAATCTAACTAAAATATAAAAAAATGAGACTTTACAAATACTTTTGGTCAAAACTAATTACAGCTCAGCGTTATGATTATAGCATAACAGACTTGATATCAAGACTGAAGAAACTAGCTTAGACTTACAATTTGACTATTAAATAAAGTTATTAAGCGCTATCATTATTAGGTTTATTTCTAGTAATTTAATTTAGGCCAAAATATGAGAATTAAACACAAGACATGGGTCTGAGGAGATGAAACTGAGAAAACTGAAGCTTGTAATAGGGATTTTAAGAGCACAACATTAAAATTGACCAATGGCAAGGCTGCATTCTAAGACTGGTCACCAATCCAAGTTTAAATAAGCTCAGGTAAGGGTAGAAGGAAAAGTGAGTACATACCTCCAGTACAGTTTTGTCCAGATCTACCTGGTGGACAGGTACAGAAATAGGAACCCACCGTGTTCACACAGCTACCTCCAAACTTACATGGATTCATCAAACATTCATTGATATCTGAAACAAACACACTATAATTATACACATTTATTGAAACAAGATTTAGTGCTGACACTGGCTACCTCCAAACTTACATGGATTCATCAAACACTTATTGATATCTGAAACAAACACACTATAATTATACACATTTATTGAAACAAGATTTAGTGCTGACACAGGCTACCATCGTTTGTTTTATCAACATTACTTCAGTTTTGTAGTTAAAACATAATTCAATTACAATACCCAGTTACTTCCATAAGAAAAAGAAGAATAACTTGATCTATTAATTCATACCTACGGTTAAATGTTTTAAATTCAATTTGGAATAGTGTTGAATATATTGAAAACTTTGGATTAATACCAATCTTAGCTGAGCAATTAAAAATCTAAATATTAAAAGTACAGAATTTGGCGAAAATTGACAAATGGTTTGTATTACTACATGCATGACAATATGGCGACACAGAACTCATTTTAGGTATTGATAGATTTACCTGATTCACAATTAGCCCCAGTAAATCCTGGTGGACAGATACACTGGTAGGTCCCTTCTAGATTTCTACATGTACCACTGTTTAAACATGGATTGACTGGCACACATTCATTTATATCTAAAATGATTAACAAAACATTCATAACAATTGTATTATTACACAAGATAAGAAAGTGTGTGATGTCACGATACTGTGTGACATCACAACTAATTATAAATCAATTAAAACTTTGAGCATTTGTTTACTGATGACTAGAGAAACAACATACCAACAATACATGTAGGTCCTGTCCATCCAGTCGGACAGCGACATGTAAACCCTCCCTCAGTATTTATACATTGTCCACCATTGGCACAAATAGACAAGTCCTGGCATTCGTTGTAATCTAGAAGAAGACAAACAATCAAATTACACACATAATCAAGCTGAGATTACTTCATCATTGAAATACATGTATCGACAGTGTTTGAGTTTACTTTACGTCATAGATAATTAATAATACATTTGAAAAACTCATATCATCGGTACAATTTTGATAATAATTGTAGAATATTAATAAATACCTATTTCACATCTTGGACCAATCCATTCACGTGGACATTCACAGGAATACGAACCCAGTGTATTGGTACAAGTTCCACCATTTAGACATGGATTTTGTAGACATTCATTGACATCTGAAAAAAACACAAACATTGTAAAGTCATGGCGGCCATTTCTACATCATTAAAACTTTGAGCAACTACCTGTTGAAATTTAGAGTAATGAAACCAAATATCTTACGAAACAAACATATAATCTTCTTCATAACAGCATATCATAACAAACATTGAAGGTTGATACAATATATTAATGCTTTTGTTCAATAATGGTAAGCAGTTCATTACAAATGAAAAAATGTTTCAATATAAAAACATGAAAAGTACGAAAACATCGTTTGAGACAAACCTTCAGTACAGTTCTGACCAGTCCAGCCTATAGCACACTGACAAGTGTAACCTCCGATTGAGTTAAAACATTGTCCACCATTCTGACAGATACCGAAATACTCGGAACATTCATTGATATCTACAGAAGTAATTAAAGACAATAAACCATTACAAAATTGTCAACATAGAAAGAAGGAAAGATTTCCACAACAAGTTGTTAGAAACTACAGCCTTTATCCAACAATGCTAAAGAACACTAAATCAGATATATAAGTCCTTAAAGCAACAGTTGTATGATAGTACTTGCTGGCGTTTGGTTACTCTTCAAGACTTTTTATAATTATGCTGGTTAGAGCACCAGATTTTGAGCAACATATTGGAAGATTATTAATTGTCAATTAAAAACCAATTGCACATGAAAAGTGTGTAATTTTTTAACTTTCTTTCATTAACAATTGTCATTGAACATACATTGACCTTATTTCAATACTTCACACAAACAGATTTTTAATTTGTAATATTCAGCCAGACATCTGATTTCAAACAGTTAAAATAATAACAAGTGAGGTTCTCACCAATACCACATGTGTCACCACGGAAACCAGACGGACAATCACAGCGGAATCCTCCAATCTCATTGATACAGGTTCCACCATTCAAGCAGGACACTATCAAACATTCATTGATATCTGAAATAATAAATAAACTTGATGACAATATCCGCAGACTATGAGAGAACAGTGGTGACAGGTGTGATGGTATGTATATCTATGAGAGAACAGTGGTGACAGGTGTGATGGTATGTATATCTATGAGAGAACAGTGGTGACAGGTGTGATGGTATGTATATCTATGAGAGAACAGTGGTGACAGGTGTGATGGTATGTATATCTATGAGAGAACAGTGGTGACAGGTGTGATGGTATGTATATCTTCTGAAGCCAGTAAGTAAAATTATAAATACTTATGTTAGGTATTGACGTTTACTAGCATCACTTCTAAACTGCTGATCCTCTTGGTGAAACAAATAGAATTTAATTGGACATTAACATCAGATAAGAAAATTACCAATGTCACAAAGTTGTCCAGTCCAGCCAATATCACAGATGCAAGTAAATGAGCCAGGGGTGTTAATACAGGTACCACCATTTTGACATTGTAATGCACTACATTCGTTCACATCTTGGGCACAATTTGGACCCGTCCATCCATCTGTACATGTACACGTGTATGAGCCGTCTGTGTTCAAACACGTACCGCTATTCTGACATGGCTGCTGCAGACATTCATTCAGATCTGTAAAATTATGTGAAATATATAAACAGCATGGTGTATGGTAGGCATGTCCAAAGTAATTCTCATTTTGTGTAACATAATGCGACTGGGATCATTCAAGTGAGATTGACACAGAAAACAAGGATATCATTTTACATTATGTATAAATTGATGAGATGAACATTATTTTCATAAACAACTCTCAATTATTAACTTGAGCAAATTTTAACACGAAAATGAGATTAGAGCTTGGAGATCAAACAAACAGACCCTGAAAATCTGTCCCTATAATAATGTTTACACAGTCATAGGAATAGACAAATGTGGGTAGATCTAATTCAAGCTAGATAATTATAATCAAGTCTATAAATATACACGACTGTAATGTAAATGGCTGTTTGTGTTCTTATTCTTACCAACTTCACAGTTTCTGCCAGTCCAACCAGCTTGACATTGACAGGAGTAAGTACCCGCTCCATTGTAACATATACCATTGTTGAGACATGGTGCAAATAGTTCACATTCATTTACATCTGAAAATCAACGAACAATTATCAAAGACATACAGGTATTCTGTTATGACAAAACTTTCCCCATATAGACAAGCATGTCAAGAATCCATATTACGGTGGCTAAGTACACTGTAGACATACAGTAGCATGATTGGTTTTGTGATTGAAATAATCAACAACAGATTTTTAGTGAAACATACATTTTTTTTATGTCAATTCAGAGTTTACCAAATGAGCCTGACAGAGTAATATGCCAGGTAAAACATACATCAGACTGGTAGTAAAACATTATATAGTAAACAAAGAAGATGTATACAAACTGTCACTGTAACGATATATCCTCTCTGTCATTTACATTCATATTGGTATGTTTCTATATACATTTACATATTTCAGATTTAACAAGCTAACATAATTATGATCACAAGAATACATTGGTGTATGATATGTTAGTTAAAATGATAACTTACCAACTTGACAATTGTCACCCTCCCACCCCTCAGCACACTGACACTCGTATGTACCAGGCAGATTGTTACATATCGATCCATGTTGGCATGGATACATCAAACATTCATTCTCATCTAAACACAACAAAAATGAGACTTTATTGTGAAAACTTGTATCATGAAATCATCCTTAAGCAATTAGTATTCATCAAAACTTATGATAAGGTAAATGTATGTATAAATGTGCTCACTTTATATAAGTGCTTAATTTGAGTTGAATAATACAGTGACAACAATTATAAGACAGAAATGAAAGTGATTTTCAAAGAACAGAAAAAAATGAAGGCCAGAATTTAAATTTTGAGAGAACTGTGCATGGAAGTTTACAATAAGATGTCTTAATGTAAATGATTAATTTGTTTTTAAAGACAGTATTTAATTCACATACAGTATACATGCTTTGTTCCTTTTCAAATACAAGAATATGTTTGTCATATATTTCAAGAAAGACAATATTTCTGTACGAAAATTGACATACCAATATCACAGATCCTGCCACGCCATCCCGTCATACACTGACAGATAAATGAACCCTTTGTGTTGATACATTTGCCATCATGGAGACATGGGTTGGTTGTGTTCAGACATTCATCAAGATCTTCAATGAATATACATGTTTTAATAAAAGTTGAAGTTAGATATTACAACTGAACTTCCTACTGAGCTAAAGAGAAGAATTCAACAAGACTTGTCTCCTATTCTGATCCTTCTAAAATTGTTACGAGTATTAGTTCATGTACAATGTAAACTAGATGGTTGTTTTTTAATAGAAACATAAGTTTCCCAGATGGCAGTTTGTCAGTAATTGTAAAACTGATACAAGATGTTAGAATAAAATATCAAGCAAACCAGAAAGATAGTGTTTGATCAGTTCACTATGCACTGTATATGTATAAAAACATCAAAGGGCCATAACTCAGTGAAAAATTATTCGAGCAGAACAAAAAACGAAGATGCACAAGTACATTTGATTTTGATCAATCCTGTGAAGTGTGGCTGAAATCCAACCAGCAGTATTGGAGATAAAGCGCGGACAAGCTCAAAGTGGCTGGACAGACAGTCGGACGGACCAACAGACGCCAAAGGCAAAACAATTTGTCTCCCTTGGAGAGAGGGGGACATAATAATATACATATCTTTGGGAACAAATCTGTTAAAATAGCTGAAAACAAAATTCAGTGATCAGTTCACAATAGTTCCAATCAAATACATTGTTTGTGTATCAAATATTCAATGAACCACGATTCATTGAAGGCCACAGATACACATTGATACAAAATGATATAGAATACTTATTATATATTATGTCAAAAGATTTCACCATCTGTGTATATTACCTATTTCACAGAGTTGACCTAACCAGCCAGCATTACAGTCGACACATTCATATCCTCCTATAAGATTGTTACATTTACCACCATTCATACACATCATGTCAAAACATTCATTGCGATCTGAAACATTTGAGACAAAATGTGGGAAAATAATAACACAACAACAATAGTTCTAATTCACTAATTATAAACTTTGCCATTTTATCAGTACTACTGACTTATCAATCTACTCTGTTATGAAATAAATGTTAGGATTAATACCATGCAAGTTAAACTGCTTTTTCTAACTATTTGTCTAACATATCTGATATATAAATCATCATTATCACTATCACTACTATCAACATCATCATGATCATCACTATCAACATCATCATGATCATCACTATCCTTTCTATCAACATCATCATGATCATCACTATCACTACTATCAACAGCATCATGATCATCACTATCACTACTGTCAACATCATCATGATCATCACTATCACTACTGTCAACAGCATCATGATCATCACTATCACTACTGTCAACATCATCATGATCATCACTATCACTACTGTCAACATCATCATGATCATCATTATTAACATCATCATGATCATCACTATCACTACTATCAACAGCATCATGATCATCACTATCACTACTATCAACATCATCATGATCATCACTATCAACATCATCATGATCATCACTATCCTTTCTATCAACATCATCATGATCATCACTATCACTACTATCAACAGCATCATGATCATCATTATTAACATCATCATGATCATCACTATCACTACTATCAACAGCATCATGATCATAACTATCACTGCTGTCAACATCATCATGATCATCACTATCACTACTGTCAACATCATCATGATCATCATTATTAACATCATCATGATCATCACTATCACTACTATCAACAGCATCATCATCACTATCACTATTTTTCCTACAAGTTATCATTTCTGATAAGCAGTTGTGAACTTGAAAGTTTTAGATCACTTTAAGAAACAACAAAACTTATAACTGGTACATGTATCAGAAATCTTCCACATTTATGAAATATGAAATATCATTGTACATGTATAAACAAACCTGCTGGAGGACAATGTAAAGCAGGTACAATGTGGAGATAATGTGGAGACAACGTGGAGGAAACATGGAGACCAATGCGGAGACAATGCGGAGACAATGCGGAGACCAATGCGGAGACCAATGCGGATACCAATGCGGAGACAATGCGGAGACCAATGCGGAGACAATGCGGAGACATTGCGGAGACCAATGCGGAGACCAATGCGGAGACTAATGCAGAGACAAATGCGGAGACAATGCGGAGACCAATGCGGAGACCAATGCGGAGACCAATGCGGAGACCAATGCGGATACCAATGCGGAGACCAATGCGGAGACCAATGCAGAGACAATGCAGAGACAATGCAGAGACAATGCGGAGACAATGCGGAGACCAATGCGGAGACAATGCGGAGACCAATGCGGAGACAATGCGGAGACCAATGCGGAGACCAATGCGGAGCCAATGTGGAGACAATGTGGAGACCAATGTGGAGATAATGTAGAGACCAATGTGGAGACAATGAGGAGACAATGTGGAGACCAATGTGGAGACAATGCGGAGACCAATGTGGAGACAATGCGGAGACAATGCGGAGACCAATGTGGAGATAATGTAGAGACCAATGTGGAGACAATGTGGAGACAATGTAGAGACCAATGTGGAGATAATGTAGAGACCAATGTGGAGATAATGTAGAGACCAATGTGGAGACAATGCGGAGACAATGTGGAGACCAATGTGGAGATAATGTAGAGACCAATGTGGAGACAATGAGAAGACAATGCGGAGACAATGTGGAGACCAAAATGTGGAGACCAAAATGTGGAGATAATGTAGAGACCAATGCAATGTGGAGACAATGCGGAGACCAATGCGGAGACAATGCGGAGACAATGTGGAGACAATGTGGAGATAATGTAACATGTTACCTTTCTGACAATCCTGTCCCTCCCAGAATTCATTACATTGACATCTGTATGAACCATCTGTATTGAAACATGTACCATCGTGTAGACACGGATTTTGTTCACATTCATTGGTATCTAAAATATAGTAAACAAATACTGGTGCATAAAAGCATAAATCATGGGGACAGGAGCAATGTTCAACCTGTATGTACTACTCTTTCAAGTTGGAATGAAATTTTTGCAATAAGTGATTCAACAGATTTTTTATTTTCAAAATGATAAATCTTATATATTTCATACCGTGCATAAGGTTTACTACCATGCTCTAAATAAGGCCATACTGATACGGCTGATTCACAAGTCAGGGCCTTTGAGTATTTTTCAAACACACTCAGATCCAGTGTTTTCTCATTCAATCAAGAAGTATGCAAGTGCTAAATGTTTAAAATATTCATACAGAATATGCAATAAGGTGTTTTGCTATATTTCTAAAACAGGGTAGGTGAAAGACAAAAAGAATTCAAATTCAATGAAGTATAATCAGCAGTAACAGACCGTTATCTGATGTAACTCACCATTCCTGCAGTCTGTGCCAGTTCTCCCTGGAGGACATTCACATAAGAATGAACCTACTGTGTTTATGCAAGTGCCGCCATATAGACAAGGGTTCAAATCACATTCATTCACATCTGAAAACATTGAAAGTTGTCTCAAAATCATACAAATATAGCATGCATCTCTTCATTGGGCTATTCTTAATGGCTGGTTTTCAGTAACCTGACCCATTCAGCAAAACTAGCCAGACTTAAAAAATGTTGAGCTCTTCTGTGCCGGATTTGTACATGTCTTACTAGGTGTGATTGTAACCAGAACAATCTAAAACGCCACACCAACTGACCCACCTGAATATGATTCCGGGTTATTATCCTGGCACCCAAAACATTACCAAATATTGTTCAACAATCACTTTTAATTCTTTGATATTTTATTTTGCAAAATAAGCCAAGTTTTACCATTTCAAAGTCTAAAATTCTGACTGCAACAACAGGTGTATATTTCAAGTAAATTGACCATAATATTTCACAAACATTTGGCTTTGAAATTGAATTTATAAAATTTAGCAAACAGATAAACATTGCTCTACATAATGCATTAAACCTTTTTTTGAAATAATCCTTAAATTGAATAAAGATACACATGTATTAGCATTCACAAACCATTTTCACAGTTTTCACCCGTGTATCCCCGTGGACATTGACAAATATAGGATCCCTGTGTGTTGTCACAGCTACCACCATTGAGACAAGGTACTTCTAAACACTCATTGACATCTACACAAAAATAAAAAGAGTAAATAAAGTGATTTTTCTACGGTTTCTAAGGAAAAGGGCTCAAACTTGGAATTTTTCATTAAATTGTAAAATAATGTATGAGCAAATAATGTAAATGAACAACTTCTACTATTTATTGTCATGATTTATCGCAGTTCATATATCTGACAGATATTGTTTTTACTTGGTCCTAACTGTGATGAAAATGATAGCAAATATGACATATTGATCATTTACTAATACACACTTATGATTGAACTATTGCACATTCAAACAACTGCCTATGGTTCTTTTCTGAAAAACCATAACAACATATTGAGCATTTCTAAAACAAACAATATCAAAGATTACGTTACCGATCAGACACATTGGACCAGACCATCCGGCCGCACATCGACAACTGAATGAACCGACTGTATTTGTACATTGACCACCATTGTAGCATGGATTTCTTGCACATTCATCCACATCTAGAAAATGCACAAACAATGCTGATTTATTCTACATTCATGATAGGGATGAGTTGTCATAATTTCTATTTCTTTAAAATGAAATTGAGACTGTCATATTATGATATTTGCATATAGCAGATTTTGATCTTTAAAGAACAAACTTAATAATCAAACAATAACATTTTTACCTCAATTCTAATTAAGTGTTTCATAACAATATTTATCACATAACTTGCACTCCAGGAGTGGCATAAAGCAGTGACATAAATATCATATGTAACTAGTTACATAAACAGCCAGTGTGACGTCACTTATAACGTCATAAATGGCCAGTGTGACGTCACTTTAAATGACAGCATAGTGTTTACAATTGTTCTAAATTTCGGCATTTATTAAAAATATTGTTTATTTAAAGATTTATGGTGTTATGTGATAAATAGAATCTTACATTCGTGCTTATTTGATATTGTTTTTATGAAACTCGTCGATTGAAACGAATATGACGCTCGGCAGAGCCTCGCGTCATATTATTTCAGTCGACTCGTTTCATAAAAACAATATCACATCAGCACTCATGTAAGATCCTCTATATAATCACTGTATAATTATGTTACATTCCCAAATAACAAATTATTTCAAACGGTGTGAAGTTTCTTATATTTTATCGATTTTTTGCTTAAAACTGCCAAAGCATAAAATGCATTAATTTGCATCCAACTATCAACTGCAATAAGGTCTTAAAATGAAGATGAACATAAAACAATAAATGTAACACAACTGACCCAGTTCACAATGATCTCCAAACCAGCCATCTGGACAATCACATCTGTATGAACCAATAAAATTTCGGCATGTCCCTCCATTGCTACAAGTGTCGGTAGTAAGACATTCGTTTACATCTGGAAGAGAAGGAAAAGATTATCAATAAAACATGTATCTATACTAACCACACTTACAAACATTTAGCAATTTGAATATAATTCTTATTGTATTTTGTTATGAAATTTCAAGTTTGTAGAAATGTTTAAGACCCTGACTTGTCATGCAATTCATTGTCTATCATCTGACTAATGATAATAGACAATATCAGGGCTCTGCCTTTTCAAGACTATTAAAATATATAGTTAATCATGCCAGTCATAATTTACTATGTAGGATATAATATAAAGAATTACATAAGAAATAGTGGGAAGACATATACATATACTTATAATAAGTTCCAATGTTTATTAATATCACTTTACCCAGGTTGATAAATCCTCATATGGACCACACTACAAGGCAATAACTGCATATTGTCACCTACCTGTTTGACATATATCACCTTCCCATTGAGGAGGACATTCACATTTATATGAACCATCAAGATTCATACAGAAGCCTCCATGTAGACACTCAATCCTGGAGCATTCATTTACATCTGGAAATAATACAAATTTTATCAAATATTTGCCAAATGACCAAACATGCCAACATACAATTATTTCAATTAAATCAAACAAATTCTTAACAAACCAGAACAATATATTATAAGTAAGTTACCAATACTGATACTGAATTCTATACAAGGTAACACATACAGAGAACACGTACATGAAGCATATTTCAATGTGGTCTTTCATGTCATTTTCATCTTGAAATATTTTCAATAAATCTGTAATTTTGCTGACATCTGACCAATTCTGTCACTGTTTCCCTGCATTATATGCCCAATTACTCTCTACGACTGCTATGCATAATATTTAAACACTATAAGTCACTATTACATAGATATATTTACCCGCTGTACAGTCTTTGCCTGTCCATGTTGGTGGACACATACATCTATATGATCCATACACATTCTGACAAGTTCCACCATTCTTACATACTGGTAGTGGATAAGCACATTCATTCACATCTGAAAATACACAACAAGTACTTAATTCAAGCTGGTTTGTAGTTACATATTGCAAACATTTCATACATAACTGGTTCTACAAGGTCTAAACTGCAACCGTTATATTCAAAACATTACACATTAAAATAACAACAGTCAGTTGAGCAAAGTTAAAACTGAACAAGAAAGGCAACACGACATGGCACAAAATGTCAGCACAGAAGGTCATCGACACAAACCATTCATTTAAAAGACAACACGTTTGCCCACTTTCAATAAATGCAATATATAATGCTATTAAACAAAAAATTTCAAATACACTTAGGCAAACAATTTACATCAAAGTGATAGAAGTGTGGATAAACGTAAGATCAATACAGCATTTATTTAGCAATTTAGAACTGATAGGTGCAAATAAATCCATTGTTCAATGCAGATTTTAGTATACCTCTACAGTAATTTTTGAATGACCTCATGTTATAACACTAAACAATTCTTGTCAACCTACCCTGATCACAGAGTGGTCCTGTCCAGCCTTCAAGACAAATACATTGGAATGAGCCAAGTGTGTTCTCACATCTAGCACCGTTCATACACGCTCCTCTGCTGCACTCATTGTCGTCGATCTTACACTGTGGCCCCGTCCAGCCCACACTACATTCACACATATATCCACCAAGCGTATTCCTGCAAGTGGCCCCATGACTGCAGGGGTTGGTGAAACATTCATCAGTATCTGAAATGTAAATCCACAACTATTGAAAACTGGATGGTTTAATTGATAAACCCACATAAATTGTTATCTAGAAACAAAATAATCATATGTACTCACAGAAATCAATTTTATCTAAAAACATAGACAACAGTGTTAGCACAGACAACAGCGTTAGCACAGACAACAGTGTTAGCACAGACAACCATGTTAGCACAAACAACTGTGTTAGCATAGACAACAGTGTTAGCACAGACAACAGTGTTAGCGCAGACAACAGTGTTAGCACAGACAACAGTGTTAGCACAGACAACCGTGTTAGCGCAGACAACAGTGTTAGTGCAGACAACAGTGTTAGCACAGACAACAGTGTTAACACAGACAACATTGTTAGCTCAGACAACAGTGTTAGCAAAAAGTTAGCACAGACAACAGTGTTAGCACAGACAACGGTGGTAGCTCAGACAACAGTGTTAGCAAAAACAACAGTGTTAGCACAAACAACATTGTTAGCACAGACAACAGTGTTAGCACAGACAACAGTGTTAGCACAGACAACCGTGTTAGCGCAGACAACAGTGTTAGTGCAGACAACAGTGTTAGCACAGACAACAGTGTTAGCACAGACAACATTGTTAGCTCAGACAACAGTGTTAGCAAAAAGTTAGCACAGACAACAGTGTTAGCACAGACAACGGTGGTAGCTCAGACAACAGTGTTAGCAAAAACAACAGTGTTAGCACAAACAACATTGTTAGCACAGACAACAGTGTTAGCACAGACAACAGTGTTAGCACAGACAACAGTGTTAGCACAGACAACAGTGTTAACTCAAACAATGGTGTAAGCATATGCTTTGCATAACTGGTTGTGCAATACAGACATAGAAATTGTATTGAAAATGAAATGCTCCTATATTGATTGTAAATTTATTTATAATAAATTGAATTACCATTGTCACAGTTATTGCCAGACCATTGCTCCAGACAAATGCATTCATATGATCCAATTCTGTCTATACAAGTTCCACCATTCTTGCAAGGGCTTCGTAGGCACTCATTTACATCTATAGTACAATATACAATATACACTTGTAATGTTCATACATGTTATAATAATTTGATAAAAAGCTAAATAAAAAGATAAAGTGGTAAAACATAAGACATTGGTTGCAGAGTATGTACTTAAGGATTATTACAATAAACACAAACTTTATTTCCTTATTCTGATGAAATCTCTGCAATTTGGCTTTCATAATAACTATCATACTTTCAACAAAAACTAAAAATTGATACAAACATATTACAAGTACTCAGATAAACGAGTCTGAATCAACATGTTATAAGTTTCAAATATTTTAGGGTAAGTGAGAACTTACTTGTCTGGCAATATTCTCCCTCATACCCAGGTAAGCACAAACATGTGTAGGATCCTCTCGTATTGACACATGTACCATTATTCAAACATGGGTTTTGTAAACATTCATCAACATCTGGCAAAACCATATATAAATGTTAAACTTAAATCAAAAACATGACTACAGATGCTAAATGAATAGAGACAGTTCGTGATGAATCAATACCAGAATTGGTCTAGAAATGCAAACACATAAAGTGTTGTCAAATATTAATATTTAATTCTTCAATAATCAAATACAATTAGCCAAATGTCACATAAGGACCTGACCTGAGAATCATGCCCAGACTTGCCGGGTAATAGCCCAGCACTTTACTACCAGAGCTAACTCAGGGCAGGATTTATGAGAACTGACACAGTATAATTTTTCTTCATTAGTACGAGGAACTGGTCAACATAGTAACAGAAACAAACAATTATGACAATCAATTGTAGATTTAAATTGACCTTTCTGCAGATATTGATTGACAGCTCGCGTTAGCCAATCGCGTTGCAGTATTCGCGCACACCTCCGGCATTGTTTTATCGACGCCATTTTGTTACACAAACGCTACAGTTGTCAACAAATTTGTCTAAGAGTGATAGTTTTCGGGAAAGCAAATTACAGGGTGTTTAGTATTGATCTAAGACAATGGTGAAAATGTGTAGCTTCGGGCTGTGTGAAAGTGACAATAGATATCCAGACTGATAGGTGGCGTGAAATTTTTACCTTTTTCAAAACCTAAGACAAATTTTGAAAAATGCATGCGGTGGATTAAGTTATGCAGCAGACCGCATCACCAGTTAAATCCATCAAAAATTAATGCAAACAGATATGCCCCATTGATAAAAAGATAACTTTTTGTTTGGTATTTGTCATTTTTACCTTTAAATATCAGTTTGACTTGGAGGGGACAAACATTATAAGTTAATGAAAAAAGTCTGAGTTTGTATAAATAAAATGACCAGAATTAATTATAAAATCAATAATTATTGCGATTAAAAACATTAAACTGAAATTGCTATAAACATATATACATGGAGAAAATATCTTAATTTTGGTAATAATTGATATTGATGAAAAATCTAAGTACATGTGATCACGGACCTATATATAGGTCCGTGATGTGATGTACCGGTATTGGTTACTCACTGTCAAGTATTTCTTTCGAAAGAAATTTATATGTCAGAAAAGTTCTTATTTCTTCATTACATGTATTTCAATTGCATTGGGGGTTTACAATTTATGTACGTATAGAAATTAGAAATATATCTGGTTTAAAATCCTAAATATCACACCTACGAGTATGTTGATTTTGTTAAATAAATAAACCTATTTTCTAACATTCAACACAAGTCTGATCATTTATTTTTTATAAATGGTCATTTAGTTAAGGCTATAAAAATAATTTACATTTCTCAATGTTGCTGTATATATGTGTCGGATGGTGACAGCAAAAACTGATTGGATGCATATTGGACTCCCACTGGGCCAGACTGTGAAATGCTGATTACGGGCTGGATAAGATTTACATCTAGATAGTGCACACATGCGACATTATTGTTTATTGCATAACATTATATAGTTTGTCCAACCTATGTACATGCCTTGTATCATCGTATCTTTACAGTATGATTTCTGGAATTTGTAGAAATATATGTTGCAGGATTTGAAGATTTGAGAAATAATCCTGATGTTCATCCCTTTTTGTGTAATGTCCATCTCCACACAAAATAAAGGTCGTTTATGTACACAAACATAACTATACCTAAACTTGATGACTAATATGACTTTCATTCACACTAAAAATAACATTATACATAAGGGGACGGACATTACAGATAACGTTTCATGTTTTTTTGGGGTAAATACTTCCCCTGTAAACCCGCAATAAACTGCAAACATGGACTTACATGGAATAATAATGATCACATGTAAATGTATTGCATAATAATGGGTTCGAAATTTATCTGATATAAAGAACATTCTAATATAAAATAAAATTCGTCTTCTAAAACATTACATAGTTGACATTTTCTTTCTGATCGTGGTATAGCATTTAAGGTTTATTCCATCTTCCCGTTTCAATTTCCAGTCTTTGGCTTGATACTCTTAATCTAGTCAAAGCAGATCTATAGTAAATCATATTTATTTTGTCAAGATATGGTTTAAAGTCGAAATATCGTATAATGAGGAAAAATCCGATAGAATACTATCTACATCAGCCCGTTATAGTTCTTTGTTCTACGCCATATTGGACATGGCTTGTCTAACGTGGTTACAGCGAGAACCTGTTACTAAGGGGGGCGTGGCTACGAAGCATCTGCAGAAAGGTCAATTGTAGTATCTAAGAAGGAACATGTTTATTTAATCTTGACTGCAAATAAAAACTTGGAGTTAATTGTTATTACATGTATACAAGATTTTGATAATGTGAAGATTGCATACCTCAGTTCTACCAATTAAGTGTTTCTGGTTTCTCAACCAATATTTTTTTATATCATATGAAACCAATAACAATTTCATTTTACATCTCAATAGCATCACATGATAATATAACCATAACAGTGGATACAATGATACTTGAATCCTGTTTCTCTAGTTCTCCTATTTGCCTACCTTGTCCACAGAAGTCTCCAGTAAAGCCAGGTGCACATTCACATTGATAAGTTCCAGCACGATTTACACATGTAGCATTGTTTAAACATTCTATGGCAAGGCATTCATTCACATCTATCAAACAAATTGAAACATATCAAATATAACAACATAACAAAACAGAAGGAAACATGACATATAATTGTTTTAACAATATCATTCAAGTTAAACAGCTCAAATAAATGTCTGCTTATTGGTGTAACACAAGACACGTCTCACTCTATCAACTGATTTAATTACACGTTATTTTACACTTAGCAGTGTTCACGCTTCATGCATGGATATCATGTGATATGTTACCACTAGTTAATCAGATATATATATCTCTCCTTATCATCATTCAACATATAAGTAGTAAAATTGGAAGTAAGAATATTGTAATTTCAAAACCTGAAGTATTCATTTTGCAATACATAAGAACAGATGAAAACAAGTCACATACCATTTTCACAGTATTTTCCAGTCCATGCTGCAGTACAATCACATTGGAAACCTCCAGGCAGGTTTTTACACACTCCATCATGTAAACAAGTAATTGTTAGACATTCATCAGTGTCTGCAAATATAAGTAGAAGTTTATTACGACAGACTTTCCATATCTGTTATACTATTCTTGTTACATCAATCACACTCACCACTTTTCTGTTTAAAAGCTCACAGAACTTTGTGCTACAATGTTACATGTCTGGTTGATGGTAAACTGTCTGATTGATGGTAAACTGTCTGATTGATGGTAAACTGTTTGGTTGATGGTAAACTGTCTGATTGATGGTAAACTGTCTGATTGATGGTAAACTGTCTGATTGATGGTAAACTGTCTGATTGATGGTAAACTGTCTGGTTGATGGTAAACTGTCTGGTTGATGGTAAACTGTCTGGTTGATGGTAAACTGTCTGATTGATGGTAAACTGTCTGATTGATGGTAAACTGTCTGGTTGATGGTAAACTGTCTGATTGATGGTAAACTGTCTGGTTGATGGTAAACTGTCTGGTTGATGGTAAACTGTCTGGTTGATGGTAAACTGTCTGATTGATGGTAAACTGTCTGATTGATGGTAAACTGTCTGGTTGATGGTAAACTGTCTGATTGATGGTAAACTGTCTGGTTGATGGTAAACTGTCTGGTTGATGGTAAACTGTCTGGTTGATGGTAAACTGTCTGATTGATGGTAAACTGTCTGATTGATGGTAAACTGTCTGATTGATGGTAAACTGTCTGGTTGATGGTAAACTGTCTGGTTGATGGTAAACTGTCTGGTTGATGGTAAACTGTCTGGTTGATGGTAAACTGTCTGATTGATGGTAAACTGTCTGATTGATGGTAAACTGTCTGGTTGATGGTAAACTGTCTGATTGATGGTAAACTGTCTGATTGATGGTAAACTGTCTGGTTGATGGTAAACTGTCTGATTGATGGTAAACTGTCTGATTGATGGTAAACTGTCTGGTTGATGGTAAACTGTCTGGTTGATGGTAAACTGTCTGGTTGATGGTAAACTGTCTGATTGATGGTAAACTGTCTGATTTATGGTAAACTGTCTGGTTGATGGTAAACTGTCTGATTGATGGTAAACTGTCTGATTGATGGTAAACTGTCTGGTTGATGGTAAACTGTCTGATTGATGGTAAACTGTCTGATTGATGGTAAACTGTCTGATTGATGGTAAACTGTCTGGTTTATGGTAAACTGTCTGGTTGATGGTAAACTGTCTGGTTGATGGTAAACTGTCTGGTTGATGGTAAACTGTCTGGTTGATGGTAAACTGTCTGATTGATGGTAAACTGTCTGGTTGATGGTAAACTGTCTGGTTGATGGTAAACTGTCTGGTTGATGGTAAACTGTCTGGTTGATGGTAAACTGTCTGGTTGATGGTAAACTGTCTGGTTGATGGTAAACTGTCTGGTTGATGGTAAACTGTCTGATTGATGGTAAACTGTCTGGTTGATGGTAAACTGTCTGATTGATGGTAAACTGTCTGATTGATGGTAAACTGTCTGGTTGATGGTAAACTGTCTGGTTGATGGTAAACTGTCTGGTTGATGGTAAACTGTCTGGTTGATGGTAAACTGTCTGGTTGATGGTAAACTGTCTGGTTGATGGTAAACTGTCTGGTTGATGGTAAACTGTCTGATTGATGGTAAACTGTCTGGTTGATGGTAAACTGTCTGGTTGATGGTAAACTGTCTGGTTGATGGTAAACTGTCTGATTGATGGTAAACTGTCTGGTTGATGGTAAACTGTCTGATTGATGGTAAACTGTCTGATTGATGGTAAACTGTCTGATTGATGGTAAACTGTCTGGTTGATGGTAAACTGTCTGGTTGATGGTAAACTGTCTGATTTATGGTAAACTGTCTGGTTTATGGTAAACTGTCTGGTTTATGGTAAACTGTCTGGTTGATGGTAAACTGTCTGGTTGATGGAAAACTGTCTGGTTGATGGAAAACTGTCTGGTTGATGGTAAACTGTCTGATTTATGGTAAACTGTCTGGTTTATGGTAAACTGTCTGGTTTATGGTAAACTGTCTGGTTTATGGTAAACTGTCTGGTTTATGGTAAACTGTCTGGTTTATGGTAAACTGTCTGGTTGATGGTAAACTGTCTGATTGATGGTAAACTGTCTGGTTTATGGTAAACTGTCTGGTTGATGGTAAACTGTGATGTTTGTTATCAGAGCCCTCTCACTGCAGGACTTCAAATGATTCAGAAGTGGAAAACCAATGACTTTATATACATACATTATCTTCCATCCCATCATCACCTTACTTTGATGTAAACCATGTATGTAACATAAAGTGTTTATTACCATTGGCACAGTGTGACCCGGTCCATCCATTGTTACAGTCACACCTGAAGGAACCAGCCAGCTCAATACACACTCCATGACCATTACAAGGGTTTGTTAGTACAGTACATTCTGGATGATCTGAAATCAAACGTTCTAGGTATAATATTGTATTCTGTGTCCATATGAACAACAACAACTAGAGGATTTTACAACATGTAGAAACAAGGAGTACATTTACGTTTTCACAACATTTCTAGAAGACAGTTAACACACATTGTGCCCATTTTACTTATTTTATTCAGACAGTCCATGATGAAGATAATAATAATCAATAATAACATATGTATAGTTTATGTATGAAGTAACAAAGAGATACTTTCATGTTACAACTGTTTCCAGAGTATAGCTATCTTAAACACTACTGTGGTAAAACTGTCTAAATTGACTACAAATTAATTGTTCTATAATTCATTAATCTTCCCCCTGAGAACTCATGTATATTTTACAATGTTTGTATCATAAAACATACCTTTGTCACAAAGATCTCCTTCCCATCCTTCAAGGCATGTACAGTAGTATGAACCAATCGTGTTCACACAAGAGGCCCCGTTCAAACATGGGTTACGGAGACACTCATTGCGATCTGCAAGAAAAAAAGAACAAGTTTGTAAACAATATAAGTGCTACCACTATTTAATGACTAATGAGTATAACTTCAATTTCTTTTAAAAAGATGAAAATATGATAGGAAAAGCTCATTTTTTCTAAATTTTCCACATGTGATTTTTCTGACATTGTCAATGATGGAAGCTTACTGCTTTGCTCATGAAGAATGCAAAATAAAGCCTTTTGGAAAAGAGAGCTTTTTTCGTAGAAAGTTTCGACCACACTTTCCTTTGGTGGATATCAGAGGTAGTATCAAAACATTACATAACAGCCATCACTGGACAGCCACAACAACAGTAGCAGAAATAATAGCAACGACAGTAGCAACAACAGTAGCAGCAACAGTAGCAACAACAGTAGCAGCAACAGTAGCAACAACAGTAGCAGCAACAGTAGCAACAACAGTAGCAACAACAGTAGCAGCAACAGTAGCAGCAACAGTAGCAACAACAGTAGCAGCAACAGTAGCAGCAACAGTAGCAACAACAGCAGCAGCAACAGTAGCAGCAACAGTAGCAACAACAGTAGCAACAACAGTAGCAGCAACAGTAGCAGCAACAGTAGCAACAACAGTAGCAGCAACAGTAGCAACAACAGTAGCAGCAACAGTAGCAGCAACAGTAGCAGCAACAGTAGCAACAACAGCAGCAGCAACAGTAGCAACAACAGTAGCAGCAACAGTAGCAGCAACAGTAGCAGCAATTCAACTAAGACAACAACAAAAACAAGTCATAAAAGATATTCATTCTATACTGGTTTTTAAGCATGTAGGTTACAGTTGGTTGTGACAATCTACATACCTACAGTACATGTCTCGCCTTCAAATCCAGCAGGACACTGACAATAGAATGATCCAATCAAGTTGGTACAAGTTCCACCATTTTGACATGGATTGTCCTCCAAACACTCATTCCTGTCTGTAAATATAAGATGGTATGTTTTTTACAGTAATATCAACATTATAACAGTGTTATCCATGGAAACACACTTGTAATTCATGATGATTCTTGATGATAAGGCCCAACATAACAATATTCACACCATACCTGGATAGATGGCTTATCCCTCGTTGGATTCTGTAGATTATTATGTGACTAATGTAATAACATCAAACAGATAGGAATGCAACAGTTTTATGTTTCAATATGACATTTAACAAATGGTGAAAATGTTTAATATTCAAACCACAAATATCTTCTTATTAAGATATGTGTATATTGTTTTGAAATCATTCTTAGAAAGCATATTTGACAAAGACTACATTTTAATTCTCCCAAATATGGTCCTTGCAGAGAGATGTGACAATATACACTTATATGATTTGTTGAAACTGCTAATATTGACTTTATAAGCCATATATGTATATTAATCGAGATTATACCATATTGACATCTATCACCGGTCCATCCATCTGGACAAGTACATGTGAAGGTTCCAGTTTGGTTTTTCTCCATACAATAGCCACCATTTAGACATTGTATTCTCAAACATGGTTCATTATCTGAAATATTCAGTTGATGCTATTTAACAATAAAAGATATCATTTTTTACATCATAATTCAGTTTACGATACTGCAGGTTTGGTTTTTCTAAGCTATCTGATATGTGGGAAATGTCGACTACACATGTAGGCAGTCCTGTGATTATATTGATATTCATTATCATTATTACTGGTGAACTTTTATTCTAAAATTCAGTTGAGAAAATATGGTATTTCCAGTGTTTGTTTTGAAATTCATCAATCGTCTCACATATAAGAACAACACACACATGCAAAAAGGAGAACTATGGCCTGAGTTCATACAATTATGTTTGGAGACTTGAGGTTTTAGCCTCAGACCCACATTGTCTACATATAAAATCTATACCAGTTCGTAGCTAAGATGTTCTATCATATATCCACTTCAATTATAGTTGAATAAATATTTAATACCTATACAATATACTGTGATACATTGTTATCATCAAAATGAAGTCAGAATTACACAAGAATGTAGTAAATATGTTGAGTGACATAAGCCACATTGTCGCATAAATGAGAACTAGCAGTGTGACAATGTTTGAATTCTAGGTTGATAAGCAAAGTAATTTTTGCACCAAAACAACAACATAAACAAACCTTCTGCACAATTTTTGCCACCCCATCCTTGAGTACAATCACACATGTAATCACCTTCTTTGTTGATACATGTACCACCATTCAAACAGATGAATGGATTCAAAATGCATTCATTGGTGTCTGAAACATATAAACATATTATTTCAGCTACTGGAATGAAATAATGCTTTCATCAAAATTTATTATGAAAGTTTGTATTTTGTTTTGCTGTTTTAATGTCACGCACTGTTTACCAATTTTGCCAACTTAGTATTTAGTGGTTTAGTAACCCAAGATATAAGCACATAAATATGATATGTTTTACATTACTAGCAATATAACCATCTCAATGGTCAGGGTGTCTGAGCATCCAGATATAACTATCAGACAACGCCCATCTTTTATTTGTGACCAATCAAGCTCCCAGTGTTATATTCATATATATGTATCCTATTGTTATAAATGTAAACAATATGACTCAGTTTTGGTTAAGATGCAGTAACAATAGTTTTGTGTCAGCCCTCAAGTTATCATAATTTTATTATATGCTATATGCTACTATACCATTTTTGCATTCTGGACCGGTCCATTCTGGTGTACATTCACAGGTAAATGATCCAAAACTGTTGTAACACTGACCGCCGTTAGCACATGGTGTTCGTGGTGACAGTAGACATTCGTCAATATCTAAATATCAAAACAATATAATGTTATAATGTGTTTCTATCACTGGCATACTAAAATTTTAATGTATTCTAAATTTTCGCAAATAGAACAAATAAAACATGAAGTATTTACAAAGTCTTAATTTAAATCCTAATTTGCTAAATTTGTCATTCTGCAAGTAAGACTTAAGTCATTTACAGGGTCCCACTTGCACCTATCACACCACCAGCCACGCAGAGAGTACTACAGTAGCGTCACTGTAGGGAATAATGTGCCAGCATCAGTTTGTATAGGCCGCAATGACACCTTCCCATAAGACACCACATCTTGTTTTTTCAAGAGCAAATTCTAAAGTAATTAAATAACCATCAGGTTTTTATACCAATCACTTTTAAAATGTGATAACTTAAGAAGTGTATTGTTGAAGATGTACTCACCAACATTACAGTTCTGTCCTGTCCAACCAGGTTTACACTGACACACATAGCCACCAGCTTGATTGATACAACTACCTCCATTATTACACGGTTGGAACTCCGAGCATTCATCTCTATCTGTTTAACATGACAGAAATGTGGTCAAAGTTTTGGTCATCTCTACCATAATTTGATGAAGATATTCTATATGCACAATGAAGGCTTAGCTAGTAGGGCTAATACATTATGATATAACATTCAGGTGTGTTGATTGTAAGCAAAGGTAAATGTAAGTGTTTGTAGGTGAAATGGAAGTGCTTTTTTCAATTTATGTACTTTTTTCCTAAGCCCATAAGGTGAGTACAAAGACTGTGTTTGAGAGATATGCACATCACAAACTTTCAATTTAATGTTACCTAATTATATCAAGTTTTTACAGAAAATTGTTTATTACATTAATCAGTCAAGACAATTGGAAGTTGCAAAATGTTGGAGATGAGAATCAAGAAATACATTACATATATATTCAGATTTGATTCTTATAGTCATGTAAAGCAATGAAATAGATTCTGCCCAATTTCATAAAAAAACAGCTCTATTTGAGCCTACCATGTGATGGTGTGTGTAGACTTACCTTCACCGCAAGTGGGACCTGTCCATTCACTCGGACATCGACACACAAACGATCCATAAGAATTATAACATGACCCTCCATTCATACAGATTGGTGGTGTTCTCTCACATTCGTTTACATCTATAAAACAGAGAATAATAAATCAGCAAACAGGTAAATATAAATCTCATAAATATGCCATTCTATTACCAAAGTACTGTATAAACATTATTTCAAAGCAGACATGAAACAAAATGCTAGATTTATCATCAACTTTCAAGTTATTATTTACATTTTTAATAAATTCTCACAAAAATACTTGGTCAGAGACCAGTCTTAATACCCAATCACTTGATTGGTTCGTTTTGAGCACAGTTGTACATTGACCAATGGTGGGGCTGCATTTTGAGCATAGTTGTACATTGACCAATGAGGGGGCTGCATTTTGGTCACAGTTGTACATTGACCAATGGCGGGGCTTCATTTTAAGCACAGATGTACATTGACCAATGGTGGGGCTGCATTTTGAGCACAGTTGTACATTGACCAATGGTGGGGCTGCATTTTGAGCACAGTTGCACATTGACCAATGGTGGGGCTGCATTGTGAGCACAGTTGTACATTGACCAATGGTAGGGCTGCATTTTGAGCACAGTTGTACATTGACCAATGGTAGGGCTGCATTTTGAGCACAGTTATACATTGACCAATGGTAGGGCTGCATTTTGAGCACAGTCGTACATTGACCAATGGTAGGGCTGCTTTTTGAGCACAGTTGTACATTGACCAATGGTGGGGCTGCATTTTGAGACTGGACTCCTAACTCAGTTTTAAAGCCTTTGATCCTGGTGAATACCCAGCATACTTACCCTGTTCACATATGTCTCCAGCCCATTGTTGTGGACAGAAACATCTATAACCACCAATTGTGTTGGTACAAGTTCCCCCATGTAAACATGGGTTTGTTACATTACATTCATCAAAATCTGAAAATGAAATTGGTCAAGATTATCAAATACGAAATGAAAATGTCGTCACAGACTCTATTTTCATATTACCTTGTTCTGGACTTTGGCAATGCTTTTTATGTCAGCAGGATTGGAAATACTTTGAAAATATACAAAATGTGCAGAAAAACATGATCAACTGTCAACCATAGAAAGGCACAAACAAGCTGACATATTCAATAGTCTATAATACTATTTATTTGGTGACTAAAGTCATTTTGCCAATCTAGTAGACATGAACATGGCATAACTCTGTACACAACAGTATGGAGAATATTGAAGAACCAACATCCAACTTATATGACAATTGCATAACATTGTCCACTCAGTTCTTTTGGAAAGAAAAATGAATAAATTCATACAGAAAAGAGACAATTTAGAAGAATCATCATTTATATCTTGGAAATATTTTGAACAAGCTTACCATCTGTGCATGTTTTTCCAGTCCATTGTTGAGGACAGAGACACTGAAAGTCACCACGTATATTTATACATGTACCACCATTAGCACATGGACTTAATGTCAGACACTCATTTACATCTGAAATACACAATCATATAAGTATTATATAATATCACAAATCAGTGTCATGGCCTGACAGTAAGACGAAGCTTCTGGAGAGAATATTTGCTCAAACTAGCAATAATGCAGCAGTATTCATTGTTATGTTTACATACATAGTATTATGATACTTAATTTGGTCATATGGATTGCACTTTCATTTTGTGTTTCATCTTTTTTTTTCATAATCATCCTCTTGCTTAGAATATTAATGTTTACATATCAGTCTTTTTGATCACTAAATAATAAACCATCAAATTTTAAAATATGATACAACCAATCAAAGACCTATGGCGATTGCAACATGTATCAATTAATATCCTAACAGCGTGAAAGCATGATCATTGGATATAAAATAATGAATAAAGAAATCACCATCATTCTGTCATAGCAACCTGGTTGTGTTCTCCTTATTTATTAAAGAAATTCGTAAAACTTCTGCTTTATATTCAAACAGACAAAGTCCGTGAAAATTTATGTAACAGTACTAAATTCATATACTTTACCTCTTTCACAATCATCACCCTGCCATTGTTCTGCACAGCGACAGATATAACCACCAGCTATATTTGTGCATCTTCCACCATTCAAACATGGAGAATATAACGTGCATTCGTCCACATCTGTAAATAAAATTTATTCAATAAATACAAAAATCTTGTTCACATAAAACATGCCCATATAAAATTTCACTTATAAGAAGAGAGGGATAATTCAGATTTTGTCACTAAAATTGAAGCTCTCAATGCCCCCACTGATGAAATTTGTTTTGAAACACAGATTGCCTAATTGAAGGTGGTTTGAAAATTAAAATACTTTCACATAAACAGCTAGTAAGGAGAATAAATTGATTAAAATCAAGCAATGTATTTACATTAGATAATTAATAGTCAATCATTAACTGCAGACAAAGTCTTCAATATTCAAGCATCTGATTGGTGACGGTTCAGACTGTATTTGTGACAATAACCAATGACAAGGCGTATTCTGAGACTGGGATCTAAACTCAGTTCTATAACCTTGGCAAGAACAAAACCATGGATATAATTTGAAAAATGTGTAATTTCAGAAGTATGAAAGCATAGTTTACCAATGGTACAATCTTGTCCTGACCACTGAGGTTGACACTGGCACTGGTAACTTCCATCAACATTCACACAGTTACCTTCATTTCTACAAGGATTGAACTCACATTCATTCACATCTGAAAGTATGAAAGTACATTAGCAATCATTACAACACATAACAGGACAAACAACTAAGATAAATAAATACTAAATTAACTCCAGCTATCACAGAACGGAATTAATACCCACACAATACTAATTTGTCATACACATTTTTGAGAAAATTCAAGATGAAGGTGATCGAAACAAAGTCACACACTCAACTCATTATATAGATTATCTGTGTGAAGTTGCATGAAAATCCTCTAAGAACTGTAGAAGTAGTTTGATCCATAAGTCATTGTTAAAGGTGGAATGAAGAGCACAAGGAAGGTAACATTCACATAACAAGGCCTACCCTACTAGGTACGAAACATGTTCACAATGAGACAGGGGATCAAATTAACCTACAAATAAGGTGAATGGAGACATGGAAACCAAAGGGGTATAAATAAAACAAAGTAAGAAGAGATTGGAATGTAACAATCATTGCATCCTTATATAACTACCGTATTTCTCCTAATTAACACGCCCGGTGCGTAGTATTTTACGGGCGGGGCGCGTCTATTTAAGTCCAAAAACGGTAATATCAGACTTTTCTCCAATAGGGCAAAAAAACACTGTATTTCAGTAAAACATGTCACAATTGCCCTCTGTCACCAAAAATTACATTAAAATGGCGATCTTTTTGATTTTATCATTCACACTCTTATCTATTCCACTGCTGCTCGATTGTCGCGGTTATATAAATAGACGCTCCCTTCTCCCCGGGGTGGGGGGGCACGACAATTAGGACAGGAGCGTTAATAAGGATAAATACGGTATGTTATAAGCCTCTCTCTACTTCCATACAAATATCAAAGCCTACCGATTTCACAATTATGACCAGTCCATCCAGGTTTACACTGACATCTGTAGGAACCTAATGTATTGGTACATGTACCACCATTGAAACATGGTACTCCAGGTTCTAAGGCAATGGTGCATTCATCTACATCTGAAACAGCAGTGTACATGGTAAATAGACAATTATGATACAAATCTATTATATGGAAATTAATTGTCAGTGACACTCTAAACACAAGCCAACTACTTCAAGGATGTGATACTATACAAACACAATGTGATAACAGCACATGTCTCCATCACGTTCAAAGACACTGACATACAGTGAAAAACATTATTTATACAACATATAGACTGCTAATATAAACAGCTAATATTTACTTTGGGTCTACAAAATGTTGTCAAACTGCTTAACTTTCTCCTTAAATTTTATAGACAATCTTCTCGAATCATTTCCTCCAAACCTTATTGCTTGATATTTTGCAGTGAGATTCTGAACATTTCTATTTTTAATGCATTCTATATCAATAGTGTGCATAATGTAAAAAATAAATTATTGATTCTCCATAAAAAGCCTACCTTTATCACAATTTTTACCCATCCATCCTGTCTTACATTCACAGATGTATGTACCATACATATCGATACAGCGTTCAGCATGTAAGCAAGGCCCAAAGACGAGACATTCATTGATATCTATAACAAATACAATGTATATGAGATATAATGATAATAAGGCCAAAACAATTTCCGGTTTGCTTTACCCCAGCTCATAATTTTAAGGTGGGTCAGCAAGATGATTGTATTTTTATAGATTTTATTATACGAAACATGAAGAAATCATGCATGGAAGAAGCACAGAATTTAAGCTAGTGCTGATTGTTCCGCTGATGAATCTACAACTTATTGTCATACACAGGAATGCTTCTGTTACAACAATTAAAAGTGACATGTCCATTTGTGTCAGCCAGTATTAATTCATAAATCTAAAATGTTAAACAAAAAACTCATTTAATAGATAAATGTATATTCAATACAGAATGTTTGGTGCAATAACACTTAGTCTTATACATTGACAAACTTGGTTAACAGGTAATGTATTTACTACATGAAACACTAGCTGATAAAGCATTCCTGTTACATATTTCAATACTCCACATACTTTTTTCACAGAACTGTCCTTCAAATCCATCAAGACAAGAACAGAAGAAAGATCCAGCAGTGTTTTCACATGTAGCATTGTTCATACAACGATTGAAATCACATTCATTCACATCTGAAATATGAATTCATTCTTACAAGTCAATCACAAGATACAAACCACATTACTTTTATTAGCAAAAGATGTCTTACTGCCAGATATGTCTCACTAAGAAATTTAGAAATTTCACAATAAACAGAAGAAGCTAATGACTGACTCTATTAGGTGAGCTCTGCGTCAGTATTTCAAATAATAATATAAAAAGTTTATATAATTTTAGATTGGTCACCTGTCTCACAATGTTGACCAGTCCGACCAGATGGACACTGACATCTGTATGACCCAGGCAGATTGATACAAGATCCTCCAAACCTACAAATGTTCGGGTCCACGCACTCATCCATATCTACAATACAACAAATTACGTTCTCATGTATTTCATTAATGTACCAACCGGATGTAATATTATTATTTAGTCAATGGTACATCATATCTTAGTTTTCACTCTCTGTTTACAATACCCTATGATTTCAAGAAATGTTTTTCATTTTTCAAAGGATTCAAACTATGGAAACATGAACCTAGTGATTTCACTTGCCCTTTAAACAGCCACACAAGCACTTATACAGATTGTAAAGATGATTATTCTGTAAGTATTTCAATCTATCAATTCAAAACTTTGTAGAAAAAACTGTTATTTTTCTACAGCAATAAGTATCAGACATTGCTAGATGCGTCTGCTCACCTTGTCCACACATTTGTCCTGTCCATCCACTAGGACATATACAACTAAAGGAACCATCTCTGTTATTACAAGTACCACCATTCAGACAAGGATCAACAATACCAACACATTCATCGTAATCTGAAATCAAATAATGTAGATGATATTTACGTTAATTCAGCCATCCAGATAAAATGTTTGTTTGCCAGATCTCCACCCAGTATTGTAGGGAGGGGCATGTAGGTTATCAATATAAGGGCCAATGTCAGTGTAGAGGGTGGGGTTTTGCAAACAAATAACTCTTTAAAGAAGGTCTTGTGACTAAAGGAAGTTAAAATAACATAATAATATGTAATACATTTAAATGTTGGCAATTTCAAAAAGCAAACACCATAGAAAACAACTGCTCAAGATTTTTCTTGTCACACAACTTCAGATCATGAACTGTGAACCAATCAGAATGCTGTTTTAGCAAATTTAAAAAGCGATATTAATGAGGCCTTAAAACAAAAAGATAAACATACATTTCTGTTTTTTTTCTAGAGTATATGTGAAAGTCCGAGTCTCCTGCAGACACATATCACATAAAAATTAGTCAGTAATGTCAACTCATGTGTATTGTATAAGCACTATCCAGCAGACCAACAAAGCACTGTACAACACACTTACCTACAGTACAGTTATCTCCACTCCAACCTACTGGACATCTACAGGCATAGGAGCCTGGACTGTCCACGCAAGTACCGCCATTCTTACAGGGTGCAAACAGGGAGCATTCATTCACATCTGTAATAACAAAGGATTCACAATTTATTTCCAATACACAGCATGCAAAATGAAAGAGAATGTTATATCATTCATATTTCTTATGTTCCTGTAATATAATCAGCTCAAAACAAGCACTGCATGAACTCTCACAACAAAATTAGTTCTGCTTACTAAAAGTAATCTGAAAAAACTGGAAAAAAGAATAAGTGATAGACTTGAATTGCATGAAAAGCATGGACATATACATGTATGAAGAGTGATGAAATAGTGAAGGAAACTCCAAACTTGAATGCAATGACTGTTTGCTCAAATATTGCAAAAATTGGCTTGTTTTATAAAACAGACTGAGCTTAAATAGTGAACTGCAAGTAAAAAGTCAAAATACCAGATTGATTATGAAACATATAAAATATATCTATACTTTTGCGACAGTTTGGACCAGACCAGTTAGGTGGGCAGTAACATCTGTATGATCCAATCAGATTCTCGCATCGTCCTCCATTTGTACAGATATCAGTCAGGCATTCATTTTCATCTGAAAATAAACATTTGTTTTCAAAGTAGGATGTATGATTAATTAGTTATTGCATGTATCATCCAATTATCAGAATCAACAGTTCCTACACTGTTGAAAACAGTAAGAGAAATGCATGCAGCAGATGATAACATCTTGTATTTCGAACACATCATATACAGAGCACTTGCTTTGATCAAGATAAAATCTTTCATAACTATCTGAGAGGATTCAATGTCCTACATGTGAATGCAAATAACATGTATGTCTTGAAGTTCCTTATCTAAGTTCATATATAACAAACTTGATAAAGCTGAAAGATCCAGAGGTTAAGGAAGAGTGTTGACATACTATTGTAAGCTGTACTTTTAGGAAGAGTGTTGACATACTATTGTAAGCTGTACTTTTAGGAAGAGTGTTGACATACTATTGTAAGCTGTCAATTAGGAAGAGTGTTGACATACTATTGTAAGCTGTACATTAGGAAGATTGTTGACATTCTATTGTAAGCTGTACTTTTAGGAAGATTGTTGACATACTAGTGTAAGCTGTACATTAGGAAGAGTGTTGACATTCTATGGTAAGCTGTACATTAGGAAGAGTGTTGACATACTATTGTAAGCTGTACATTAGGAAGAGTGTTGACATACTATTGTAAGCTGTACATTAGGAAGAGTGTTGACATACTATTGAAAGCTGTACTTTTAGGAAGATTGTTGACATACTATTGTAAGCTGTACTTTTAGGAAGATTGTTGACATACTATTGTAAGCTGTACTTTTAGGAAGATTGTTGACATACTATTGTAAGCTGTACTTTTAGGAAGATTGTTGACATACTATTGTAAGCTGTACTTTTAGGAAGATTGTTGACATACTATTGTAAGCTGTACTTTTAGGAAGATTGTTGACATACTATTGTAAGCTGTACTTTTAGGAAGATTGTTGACATACTATTGTAAGCTGTACTTTTAGGAAGATTGTTGACATACTATTGTAAGCTGTACTTTTAGGAAGATTGTTGACATACTATTGTAAGCTGTACTTTTAGGAAGATTGTTGACATACTATTGTAAGCTGTACTTTTAGGAAGATTGTTGACATACTATTGTAAGCTGTACTTTTAGGAAGATTGTTGACATTCTATTGTAAGCTGTACATTAGGAAGAGTGTTGACATTCTATTGTAAGCTGTACTTTTAGGAAGAGTGTTGACATACTATTGTAAGCTGTACATTAGGAAGAGTGTTGACATACTATTGTAAGCTGTACATTAGGAAGATTGTTGACATTCTATTGTAAGCTGTACTTTTAGGAAAAGTGTTGACATTCTATTGTAAGCTGTACATTATGGAAAGGTGTTGACATACTATTGTAAGCTGTACATTAGGAAGAGTGTTGACATAAATTTGTAAGCTGTACATTTGAACATTCAGAAAATAGTTTTCTGAAACACCTTATTGACTGTTATAAACATGTTAAATATTTCAGTGACAAGACACATGAAATGTACATATACATACCTTCAGTGCAGTTTTTACCAGACCATCCATTAGCACAGAAACAAGTATATGATCCATCCATGTTCACACATGTTGCTCCGTTTCCACATGGTTGATATAATGCACATTCATCTTCGTCTGAAATATACAACCCTCGATATTTATGATGGTTTACCTGATAAGGAAAAGCTGCAGTTACCTTTACATATGCATAATGTGTCAAAGCACCTAAATTCAAAACAAGTACTAGTAGTGGAAGAGACAAGCAATATTACCATAGTTATAAATGAATGTAAATATAATTAACAACACTCACAGTACTCATTTCTAAAAACATGCAGGTATGAATTAATTCACTTAGTACAATAACAATAGTATGATTGCACAGTTATATATTCATACCCTGTCCACAAGTGGTGCCAGTTCTACCAGCAGGACACACACATTCAAATCCGCCTATTTTATTGATGCATTCCCCACCATATTCGCAGGCTTCAACAAACTGAGTACATTCGTTCTTATCTAAACGATAAAAAAAGATATTAGGTCATTCTTATAAACATGTGTGTATGCGATAATTCTCCCTATAATTTCAATTGTCATTAGATGGAGTATGTTGTAGATTTTTCAAATATTTAAACACAAAAAGCAAGCAAAAGAATGAACAATTCAGTCAACTTTTGACTTGGGGTTCTGCAAACAAATGTTTTCAGGATATATAACATTATAGTATTATATCAAGATAACAACATGACTTATCTACACTGTACACACATCACTTTTAAACAGTTTTATACAAAGAATATAAACACATGTGGCTCTGATAAACTACAACATATTATTCAGACATCCTAACAACTGTGCTTTTTTAAACTTTAAAGCCAAAAAGAAAACATTGATGTAAAGACAAGAAGCTTCATATTGTTTGTTAAGAGCAATATAACAATCATTATCATTCCAGTCACATACTGTATTACCATCAAAAGAAACATAAAGTAAATACAAAATAAAACACAGGCATACCTGAGCCACAAGTTGCACCAGTCCACTGTGGTGAACATTGACAGACATACTGACCATCACTTCCATCTAAACATGTTGCACCATTAAGACATGGCTGTGTGAGGCATTCACTGCTTCCTGAAACAAACAAGGATAAAACACTTGTAGTTATTTAGATTCACTTGGAAACACCAGTAAATTTGTCCAGTAGATAGCCTCTTTCATAACATTGCTTTGGATGCAAGGCATTCAAATGTTTAATTTGCCATTTTCAGATAACTTGAGCATGGAACAAATAACAGTAACTTTTTCAAAAATGATAAAAATGTCCATAATGTAGCAGGACTGAGGATGTAAAACGAAAATTTATATCAGTCCTTGCATTAGTACAATATATATATATATATATATCAGACTTGGGGCGATTGGGATGGTCGCTAAATGAGATGGAATACTCACTGTTTGCACAATATATATATATATCAGACTTGGGGTGATTGGGATGGTCGCTAAATGAGAAGGAATACTCACTGTTTGCACAATGTATATATATATCAGACTTGGGGTGATTGGGATGGTTGCTAAATGAGAAGGAATACTCACTGATTGCACAATGTATATATATATCAGACTTGGGGTGATTGGGATGGTTGCTAAATGAGATGGAATACTCACTGTTTGCACAATGTCCATGCATTAGTACAATATATATATATATCAGACTTGGGGCGATTGGGATGGTCGCTAAATGAGATGGAATACTCACTGTTTGCACAATATATATATATATCAGACTTGGGGTGATTGGGATGGTCGCTAAATGAGAAGGAATACTCACTGTTTGCACAATGTATATATATATCAGACTTGGGGTGATTGGGATGGTTGCTAAATGAGATGGAATACTCACTGTTTGCACAATGTCCATGCATTAGTACAATATATATATATATCAGACTTGGGGCGATTGGGATGGTCGCTAAATGAGATGGAATACTCACTGTTTGCACAATGTCCATGCATTAGTACAATATATATATATATCAGACTTGGGGCGATTGGGATGGTCGCTAAATGAGATGGAATACTCACTGTTTGCACAATGTATATATATATATCAGACTTGGGGTGATTGGGATGGTCGCTAAATGAGATGGAATACTCACTGTTTGCACAATGTATATATATATCAGACTTGGGGCGATTGGGATGGTCGCTAAATGAGATGGAATACTCACTGTTTGCACAATGTATATATATATATCAGACTTGGGGTGATTGGGATGGTCGCTAAATGAGATGGAATACTTACTGTTTGCACAATGTAGACCCTTCCACCCTGCAGAACATCTGCATTGATATCCACCAGCAATATTGATACATGTTGCACCATTCAAACATGGGGCATCAATCATACACTCATTGACATCTGTAATATTCAAACATCACACAAAACAATAAATTCTATGCAGTTAGAAAACCGTTCATTAACAAAAAACTTTTAGAGCTTTAAAACAACAAATATAACAAACTTTCACAATAATTCAAGTATTGAAATGCTACGTGCTGGATATTTAAAATACATCAAATATTTTTACATGAAATAATAAAACAGATCCATAAATGAGAACAACATTTTCAATGCAAATATTACTGACACAAAGCACAATGATAGGACACAATGATATGACACAATGATATGACACAATGTCGACACCGAAACAATAAAAATGATTCTCATACACATACTCTGTCAACAAAGCTTCATCTAAACACTAAAACAATAACAAAAGCAACAATTCAACATTTGTATACTGAACAAAATTACTTATAATCCATATTCATTTTATTGCTTTTGTCTTTATGAAATAATAAAACAATTTTGTCTTGCCCTACTGATATAAGTGTTTCCTTTGTAGCACAGAATGATTGTAGCCTAAACACATGTCCATCTTATGCTTAGCATAACAAATAATGCAAAAAATAGAATTTATTTTCCGATCAGGCAGACATTTTACAAATACATGTACAATGATAAAACATGAGGCATGAACTTGTTATATGTGTCCTGTCTAAATAACTAAATTTTCATTAAAATGTCTGTTTGAAGATAAGTATTCATTTAAGCTGCATATTCTTTGAACCTTATATTAAACTAATAGAGATTTCACTGATGTTACACCAGATGTTTGCTCAGTATATTTACCAGTTCTACAGTAAGCTCCTGAGTATCCACGTGGACATTCACACGGTCGATTCAGTAATCCTAAACAAGTTCCACCATTCTCACATGTTACAGACAGGCAAATATCCACAGCTGTTCAAATGTGCAGAAGAAATCAGGGATTAAATAAGATAGATACAAAAAACCTGATTTCACGAAATTAGCAAAATCATAACCGTGACATCATGAAGTATATAATCTCATAATTTATGATTTTATGTCTAACCCGGAAATAATGTATAACAAAGTCACCACCAGTCTTTCATAGATAAAACAATGTGTATCAGTTAATCTCCTTTCTGAAACCAACAGCTTCTTTCATAAGAATTTGATGTTCAGAATAAGTTTATATATGTTATTACAGGCCAAACACAGTTTTCATACAAACTTTCAGATCTGTTAAATAAAGAAATCAATTAGATCATTGTGGAGCATTTACTTTACAAAGTATTGAAAATGGTAATTGACTTATTTATACACAACTGTTAATAAAGTTCTACTGTTCCAACTGCTAATGTGCAAGCACTATAACAAGGGTTTATATGATGAAAGGAGAGTTAGGCATACATACATGTTCCACAGTTCATGCCCGACCAGCCATATTCACATCGACAGTAATATCCTCCCACAGTATTGATGCAACTTCCATTGTTTAAACATGGATCCACAGTTACACATTCATTTATATCTGAAATTATTGGAATAAACTCACTTTACAACAATTTCAATGAAGGGTACAATGACGCCTACTATTTCTTTGGTAACTGACAGCTACGACAAGATTACAGATGTTGTAATTTAAATAACGAGACAGTTAAATATGGAAATAGGATAAAACTGATTATCAAATATAAGAACTCTAGGCAAATGATGCTGAATTTGACACTTTCAGACATGAAACAGGCATGAAAAACGTTTCCTTGATGTACGTTTAATGACATGTTTCCTTGCATATGGAACAATGTTCCTATGTCTACCATACCTTCAAAGTCTTGATAATAGTTAATATCACTTAAAACAATGACTATATCAGTATTACCTGTTCCACAATCTTTTCCAGTGAATCCTACAGGACAGTTACAATAATACAAGCCTGGTGTATTGACACATGTTCCACCATTACCACACGGCTGGTAGCTACACTCATTGAAATCTGTAACAACAAGTATCCGTCATAAGCTGAAGCACATCAGCACATTAATGATACAGATTTTGAGAAATGTCTGTAAAACAGTTAACAACACTATGAGGATTATATGAGGAATATTTGTGAACATTTTATACATAAAACATGTACATACCAACAGTACAGTTGAGACCAGTCCAGCCATCCTTGCACACACAATAGTATGAACCATACGAATTCATACATGTACCATTGTTCTGACATGGGTTATTTGCAAGTGTATCGTCACATTCATTCATATCTGAAATAACAAAATGGCAAGTAAATGAAAGCATGTTATCTGATAAAATGTACATGTGCTTGTCTCTATAAGGAACGTCAGAACACTGATTGGGTCAACTGACCACTGGATTTAACTTAATACAGATGATAAAACAAATAGTCAGAAAATTTTTACACACAAACTTAAGCCCCCCCCCCCCCCCCCCCCCCAAAAATAAAACTGCATCTCTGACCTTTGATCTAAAGATTTGACCTTAAGCTTGATCAAACATGGATAAAATTCACATTCTGTGATTCGTCATACATGTAACAATAAAGATTTGTCCTTTGAAAATCATATCAGGGGTAAAGTGCTATACAGCAGACACAATGTTGTGATGAACAGAAGACCCAACTAGAAGTTATAAGGCAACACATAGACAAACTGATGGTGACATATTGTACAGCTTGAGCCTCACCTGTGCGACAATCTGGTCCAGCGAATCCAATTGGACATACACAATAATAACTACCAACAGTGTTGATACATCGCGCACCATTTCCACATGGAAATCTTTCACATTCATTGATATCTGAAAACATATCAATCATCTCATATGCTAGTATGTAGATACAATGTTGCATATCTAAATCAATCAGTAGATAGTCCATACACAAGGGAGACAGGTTTGTAGAGGGCAATATCTGAACAAAGGGAAGTAATACTTGACTGAGATGTCCTCAAATGTTTTTTCCAGTCATTTCATGTTAAATTTCTAGTTCTTAAAAACGAAGTACATAATTATAACTCCAATTGCTTTTTTAAATATATTGAATTTATGATTTAAGAAAAGATATATATAGAAAAGTCACAGACATTGCACCATCTTTAAAATATAGTTTATTTGCAATACCCCTGCCAACCCACAAATATTAGACCAGACACATGTTCTCTGAACAGTCGTCCTTGGAGTACATATGTGGGTCTAAAATGACAGACATACCAACCCAACCCAATTTTGTGGGCAGAGGTACTGCATTAGCAAAGTTTTAAATATGGCCGTAACATCTGAGCCATGATATGTGTACATACCAACATCACAATTAGCCCCAGAGAATCCCATAGGACAGTTACATGTGTATGATCCTTGTAGTTCCTCACAGGTTCCACCATTGAAACATGGATTTGTTGAACACTCTTCTAGGTCTAAATGTTGCAGAAATATAGGAGAAAATGTGTTGTAACTTTGTGGAAATGAAATGTACAGAAAATATGAAGGATTTGAAAGTGTATTATCGTTTAACAAATTACGGACTATGTTTTCACAGGTGTATTTCAAGATCTAAACATTGGCTGTTTAAATGTTTTGTAAACCTTGCATGTAAGTCATTTCCGATAGTGAAACAATAACAGAACAAGTTACATACATTCCCCAAATGTAGAGAGGTAAGTTCTCAGCACATTTTGTAAATTGTCTGAATGCAAAAATCCACTAACGTATAGCAGACAATACTGAGTAAAATAGGACATGTTGCGTCTCTTACCAATTGTACAGTTTTCTCCGGTCCATCCCGGTGGACACATACATCTATAACTGCCTACTATATTAATACATGTAGCACTTTTCAAACAAGGGCTGTATACAAAACATTCATCAATATCTGGAAGAAAACATAAAACAATTGTCCAGCATTACATTCCTATAGCTTCCCAATCCTCAAGAACAGTACATCTTCCTACACTTATGAGGGCATAAACCATCAGAGAGATTATCATGATGAATTGTGTATTCTTTCTTTTTGGCATCAGTAGATTAAACTAAAGAGAGGGGAAGATTGAACAGAACAGAGCTGATTGGTCATCTCAAAACTAAACAGAATAAGTAAACAAACATGACCCACATCTCGTATGTCATACAATTCACACTGTAACATATGTATAATGTAAATGTGGTTGAATAAATTGCTAACACAATTAGAACTGTTTTAAACAAGAACATTTTATGATTAAAATGTATACTGTAACAAGTGAGATATTATTTACCTTTATCACAGTTTGTATCACTATATCCAGATGGACAAATACATTCGTAGGAGCCAGCCAACTCAACACAGCGTGCTCCATTCTGACATGGCTTCTCATCACATTCTCGTACATCTAGAAACCATAACAACAATGGCATTAATATGCAACATGACATGTATGCTTCTAACAGTGCTACTAGCTCAGACAATCTGTATAACTCTTAACTGCCATACTATTCTTGTGGGTTCAAGCCTTCGGGCAAGTTCTCTGTGACAACTATGCTTGTGGGTTCAAGCCTTCGGGCAAGTTCTCTGTGACAATTTGTAAAATATTCATTGACTGCATACCATGTTCAGTAAATAACAAGTGATCACAAAATTATAATGATACATCTTGATGAATACTCTAATGAAATATCACTTTTAAGTATTTTCTGATCAAACTTTGTACAAGTCAATTGCTTACTATGGCTGTTATATAGGTACACGGTTGTCAACATGTATAGAACACATGGTATGTACACTCACCAGTCTCACAATTACGTCCTGTCCATCCCCTGGGACATCGACACATATAGTCCCCAACCAGATTGAAGCAACTGCCATCATTCTTGCATATACCAGGCATTGTCAAGCATTCATGGACATCTGTGATTAATATAATAAATTTGGGTATTCAGGAAATGCAAAATATTGAGGGTCAAGTACTGAAAACAAAAACCTCACGCAATCTTTTAAATTTTGAAACAATTAATTGAAAGACTAGAAAATTAAGACTGACTTTTGTTAGTTCCATAGTTCTATGGTCATCAATACTTATCATAAAAGTTAATGATAACAATAATGTGAGTGACAAGTGGTGTTACCTCTCTCACAGTAAGGACCTTGCCATTGTGGCGGGCAAGCACACATGTAGGAACCCAGATTGTTATAACATGAGCCCCCATGTTGACAAGGCTTTCTATCACATTCGTTGATATCTAGTAATGAAAAAAGTCATGATATACTATAACAAATACATTTGCTCAGTAAAGAGCAATATGAAAAATACACATACATGAGATATAGATATAAACATTGACAGAAACAATTACTCAAACTATGTAATAAATACTTGTTGATATAGATAGCTAATGAATATTTTCAGTTAAAACAATATCCAATGTTATATAACTGGAAACAAAAAAGAAACAATACTTTGTCAACATTCTTTCGAAAAAGGATAACCTGAAAGTGTCTACTTCAATGAGTACATGGATACAGTTAACTAGAAGAATCATTGGCAAAATATAGCAGATGATTGAGTAAGACTCATATACCGTCCTTCATTCAGCTACCCAATGTATGATATCACAATACTATAAGGAAGTACAATATTATCTTACCAATTTCACAGTTTTCTCCTGTCCATCCATTCTCACAGAGACAATAATATGAGCCTGCAGTGTCCACACATGTACCATTGTTCAAACAGATTCCTTTTTCTTGACACTCGTATACATCTAACAATATGATATGTAAATATTTCACTACAAGTTTTACTACACCTAACACAAGTATTGCTGTAGTGAGGTCAATAACAACCAAGGAGATACAATGATAACAACCAATCAAAATGATATATACATACAATTATAATAATAAAACATGCCAAACTGTCACAAAATGTGAAGGGCCATAACTCCAGTGTTTCTGAGGACATTTGCATTGTATTGTACTGTCTCACATCATTGGCACAATATCACAATGGCACAAAATGTTGTTTTATAATAGCAAGGTACATTAAGAGGGTCACTATTGTGGCTCTGCAGCTCTACAATGTAGACCGAAATTCACTGACTATACAATTTATACTAACTTTCTTCACAAATCTTCCCAGTTCTGCCTTGAAGACACATACAGAAATAATCTCCTAATGTGTTCTGACAAGTTCCTCCATACAGACAAGGGCTTCCAGCATCACACTCATTGATATCTGTACAAATCAAACATTACAACAGCATTAACACTATTTTTATGAATAGGAGTACTATACCCAAAACTTAAGGCATTAATCAATACAAGTCATCATTAGGTTACTATTAAATTATTTGCAATCAGCATTCATCCTTCTCAACAGATTAATTAAGTCATTTTCAAATTGCACAAACTTTGGTTATAGCACTGGGTTTGTTAAGTGCAATAAATAATTTTTCCACAATTTTTTGTGAAGAAACTCAGATGTAAAAACTAATAAGTCAACATAATAAGGAGTTATACAGTTCATCGTGGAGTATCTACATACCAAATTCACAGTGCAGTCCAGTCCAACCTTGTGGGCATCTACATCTAAATGATCCTGGTGTATTCTCACAAGTACCACCATTCTTACATCTGTTGATGCTACATTCATCAATATCTAAATGTACAATACATTATATTGGTTGAAACAAAATTCACTGCAAAGATTACATTGAGACATTCCTCAACCACTTCCCTCACACTCCAGACAGAACATACGCTATGGTTTGAATATACTTAGAAACAGCATTATGAAGGAATTCTGTACCTTTACAATGCTGTAAATGTATGTTAAGAAAATAACAAAAATGATTATGAGAAATAAATGAGAATAAATTCGAGGGAGATTTTATGTGAACAAAGGATGGAACCACCTACCAACACTACAATCATGTCCAGTCCATCCCTCTGCACACTGACAATGGTAGCCAGTCACTGCTTCAATACATGTAGCCTGATTTCTGCAGGGGTTAGCCAAACACGCCCTGAATACTGAAATCACAAGTTAGTTGAATAAAAAAGTTTCAAGTAATTGTTAAAATTATTTAAATACCCATAGAGCTACTTGCACATAAGATGTTTTGATACCACACCATGAAATGTCACAGTAGATATTTTTATCACCTTCTTGTTTTTACCTTCATGGACAATATGATTACTTAATACCATACAAAGATTCAATGATATGTGAAATATTGGATAATTGTACAATAAATATTTGTTTGTGTATTGTTCATATTAAGGACTTACTGAGAGATGGTGAGATATCAGCTGTTGTTGAAGGTGTTATGGTAGGGAACACAGTAATTGTTTGAGTATTGTTCATATTAAGGACTAACTGAGAGATGGTGAGATATCAGCTGTAGTTGAAGGTGTTATGGTAGGGAACACAGTAATTGTTTGAGTATTGTTCATATTAAGGACTTACTGAGAGATGGTGAGATATCAGCTGTTGTTGAAGGTGTTATGGTAGGGAACACAGTAATTGTTTGTGTGTAGTTCACCGGATGTAGCGATATGTTGCAACTTCCAGCCACCAACATCAAATCACCAACTTCAAACATTTCTGTTCTGTCAAGCACGTGTCGTGGTGCATGGCGCTCAAGCTCTTGTATGATAGAGTCTTTCAATGATTGCGTAAGAATGTCACCAAATATCAGATGGAAGTTGACAGAATTGGGGTCGCGTCTGAAAGACAAAGTGGGATGTTTTAAAATCACAAAATGAATAAGCTGTACCAAATACTGGTTAGCATTGATTCGAGATACACAGAAATGTTACTAAATCCTGACATGAACATTTTAAATAATACACTGAACAAAGAAATCACACACATATTGGTGTCAAATTTAGTGTCTAATTACTAAAATTACCATTAAATTGAACTACATCATTTTCTATCCCCTCCTCAATGATCTTTCAACAATCCAATAAACAACTCTATTCTAGGGATGTTGAAGTAAAGGTTGCAACGTTTTTACTAAAAGTGACATATTTACCTGAACTTTACAATGTAACAATTCTTGTAAGTTGCTGCCAATTTTCCTAGACCATAGTAACTCCCAATCTAAAACATACACATATCAAATCGAATTCAACAAGAATAATAATAAAAAGCATTTAGAGTAATAAAAATGGTAACGTTATTTAA